>JAQISU010000015.1:2222500-2545000 GCA_029339505.1 Unio delphinus
TTCGGGCTAAGCCATTGTGGTCATGTGCAAAAGCTTGCCAGTAGCAACTCGTGGGTCCATGGTTCTGTCATGGGTTTTCCCAGGTTTTTCCTTCACCATTATTACCGGGCGTTATGTATAGCCTATCTTGTGCTGAAAATGGCGTTAAACCCTCTTACAACAACGTAACTGCCTCATAACCCAGCCAGATGATTAGTATTGTAAGATCTCAATGTTTAAGGCGTGGAATGGGCGTGTTTGCTGTCTGCAGTTATGTTTGCAGGTAATTTGTAATGTAGACATGCATTCACAAAATTAGATCAAAATGACCGTGGTTATAATGACAGTTCACCTTTTTTAAATAAAAAAATAACCACTTTAAATTAAATCACGTATTACGACACGCGTTTTGTTGTTGTAGTAAAGCATTGACAATATCAAACTTATGACAATGTGGGCGAAGGAATATCAGACAAAACCTTAGAATGCTGAAGTGAAGGAATACTCAGTAGTCAACCTACAAAAGTTACGATGCAAACATATTTTTGATCGTGAAAACATCAAAATTCGAAGTTGGATCTACTGTCATGCTTATCATATCAAATAAATAAGTCATCTAAAACACAAAGCCAGTAAAACCACCAGGAATATGTAGAGCTAACTCAAAAACATTAATGATGGATATTTCTTTTTGTTTTATTATTTCAAGAATGAAGGTAATCGTAAATGGAAAGAAAGAATTACTTACCGATATTGAAGTTTCTAAACTAATTTTCTTTCCCGCCTTTGTGATGACAGTGCTTCGGAGTCTATTTTGGGCAACCAAAAGGACTTGGATGGACCCCTCGCATTGCGGATTATTACACGTTTTACCAAGATGATTTGTAAATACTGTCTGATGCGCCTTTCCTTTGTTAAACGACCCCACCTTGATGTCAAACGACAGGAGCACCTGTGGTACTTTATACGTATTTGACAGTCTAATAATGTTAATGAAAGAGTTTCTGCCATTGAACTCGAAGTAGTTATCATTAGGTTCTCCTTCGACTTCTCTCTGAGTGATTCTTGTCATCACCAAGCCAAGCGCTTCGAAGTTCACTGACCGGTTCCGAGGCACTTCCAGTTTTAGTGTGGGAAGGCAGTCTACAGTGTACGAGAGAAATGTTAAGTTGTTTGTTTTCTATCAGTTAAAAAGGTTAGCCTTTCAAAATTAAAAAGATATCTAAAAGTGCACAATTTCGTAGGACAATACAATAAAACATTATTGTAACCACTAATTTATGATATTTTTACGTCACATTTTTCTTCTTATCAATATTTCTTTGATGTAGTGGATGGAGGAGGCACAGAACACCACATCTAATAAGCCGGTGGATAAATTGAAGTTACTTTAGTCATGATGAAAACATCAACAGTGTGCACGTATTCCACGTCTTATATGATTTTATTCTAAAAATGGCAAGTGAATATTACCTCTCAAAACTCCGGTAAAAATGCATAGGTTTTATTGTATGTATCTTACATGTATATCAATATCTTACAGTTAATTGCATTGACTTCTTCTCCGAATGCATGTTCGCAAGCACAGATTTTCACACTAAAGTATAGCCCCTTAGGGCATTCCTGTACGTCTTTCACGTCCTCTCCTCCGCCTTTAGGCTGAAAACAGCGGGGACACCCATCCACTTGCTCGACGGGACAGTCTAACGCTGAAAAAAAAAGAAATCTGGAGAGAATAACCTACTCGACAAAGGTTACTTTGCGATTAAAACCAACGTTCGTGACAAAAAATAAACAAATGATGACATGGCATAATTGTGTGCCTCTCCCGACAAGTAGTTTTGAAATTATGAACAAATGTACACCAGAGTCAAAGACAAAATGGGAATCCGTGCTAGATTATGCATCATCGGCCATACGATTTAAAATGCATACAGATTAGGGTATTTTGCAGTATATTGTTGGTATTAACTCGTATCAAGACCATGTCAAAAAGTCTAAGTTGTAAAGAGGCAAATAGAATCAACTCGATGGATGGCAAAACAGTGTAGAGCATCACAGAGTATAAATATTGCTTTATTTTTAAAAATAATATCTTGAAAATTTAAAAAGCACAAATGGATGAAACCAGTTGAATTTAGTGGTAACATCGTAGATTTATTTTAGTTTTTCTCTGCAAAGAAAACGCCTTTAATACCAATTAATATCTATTTTTGGAAGGACTGATTTCCATAAGGTATAGGCTATATATGAAAAATATAGTATAGCTTACGAAAAGACATGTTCTAACGAAGGTTAAACAGATCATAGAGAAACAAACAATCAAAACAACAAAAACAGTGCAGAACATGTATAATTATAATGAACTTAAATATCTGGAATATTGCATATTTACAAGAACTGTTTTAAAAAGATAGAAACCACAAAAATAATAGTTTTAAAAAAAGAAGACAATCATCATCCCAAAATATTACCTTCCATCTCTTTTATACATGCTTTGGAGCTTACAGTTTTGGTTTTGTTTGGTTGGATTTCTTCATGGTTAGTTAATCTTTAGTTGCAACAGAAAACAAAAAGTTCTGCAAATGTATGTTACCCCGAGAATACCTACCCAATTATAACTCCTTAGGAGAGCTACCACTACCTAGCAAATCCAGCCCTCCTAGAAAACACGTAGCTAAAAGAAGCTAAAAGTTATCATGGCTACCTAAGTTGTTGTCGAGCAGTCATCTCCCATTGAAACGGATATTGGCGCCAAATTCCACGAATATCTCAAATACTACTGAGGATGTATGTAAATGCGGGTTTATGTACATGATGACTGGTTAAGTATTCTAGAACAAATATTTTATTAAATAAAATGTTTTCTTCTTTAACTACGTTATACAATTAATATACCTTAGAAAAATTGATAAGAGGCAGAGGGAAATACATCCCTTACCACGGATATTCCATCTCCGGCTTCCTAAGATATGCGAGACAGCTTCTATATAACCTCAGACTCCATCTGTTGGAGAGTATTCAAAAAGGGAATAGTTGCTATCCCTCAAAGCTAGCAGAAGTCGTGAAGCAGCGTCTTATGAAGTTGTCGAACAACCTGAAATGGTGACACGTTGCTCTACCGATACAGGTCCTACAAGATCTAGTTCGGGATTTTGGGATAAAAAAATCTTCATTCTACGGCCTGGATACTGTCTGAACAGTTTCAGTCAAATGCTTGCTCCAATGATATCAGTCGAAATCCATAACCAATTCATCTGAGCTGGGGGTCTTTTCTGGATATGGAAAGCGATTAATCCAAGTAATCCAAGATGAAAGGGTTCGTGCTGATACATATTCAGGTTCCTGTTTGAGAGGTACAAATAGGTGAGATAAACCTCGCCATTTAAGATACCACTTGCAACTACATAGTGCATCTTCTGGGTGGTTTTGAGCTGAAGTATCCAGAACAGACAGTGATCTCAAAATACAAGTCTGGTTATTCATGGACGGGAGCCTATTTGAGCAGAAAAGATAAAAGTCTTTAGCAAAACTGACCAGTCTTGTTGAACTGTAAAGAAAGGCGAGACAACGATGCCGTGGAAAGTGAGAGATTCATGCCGGAACTAAGCTGATGGTTCGTTTAGGAAATGTATTTATGATTTTGCCTGTATGCCAGAGGCATCGCCGATGCGAGTCCAAAATACGTTCATGATGCAACCTTGAATGGTCGCAAATAGAGAGAGGGTCAAGGTTCGGCCTTCACGTTGACCACGTAATCATTCCTACGAGGGCATACTAAAGTGACCAATGCCAAAGACTTCGTCTGCCGCAATGTCCAAAATGTCGTCCAGCGAATGAATACTCGAAAAGATGAATTGTTGAAAACATGCATTTAACTTACCAGTGCAGGAGTTCAAATCTCTTCATAGGGAACACATTTTAACAGTCCAGACCTAGTCGGCCGAATCGTGAAAGTGTACGTGTTATTAGGATATAGTGTTGAAAAGAGATTGGGGCATGAAATAAGAGAAACACGCAAGTTAGGTCTTGCTCCATAAATATAACTAGGTTGTTGTTTAAAGGATCATGAAGGTGGATCACAAAACGTGGAAGCAGAGTACTGAAATAATTTCATTTTCAAGTCCCCAGTGTTACTCGTTACGCAGAATTCAAAATGGACACTGTTACGATCGGTTGTTGCATTTCATCCCAAATCCAAGAGCGTAACATATCTGACTAAATGCGTCTAGGTTGAGGACCTACTGATAAGTGCCGCTTTGTAGCTGACAGAACTCAAAGCTACATGTTCAGTAGGGGTGTTATATGTGATACAGTCTCAAAGAACTTATGTTACTGATGTAGTCGTGGTAAATTTTCTCTATTCACCCACAAAAGATCCCGAGTTTTCACGGTCATGGAATCTGATAGTGGGTGAGGGGCCCATATGTATGTCATTGAGATAGGGTTAGCCAGGTGTAACGCTAGTGAAATCAAGTGACCTTCCTTCGACTCTTCCACTTAGGTGTGATATTATAGCCATGTGACGTGCGCTATAGGGACATCACATACCTTGTGGTTGCTTTGCAGATACCTCCGCCGTTGTTAAGACTGAGTGGGGATGCGATTTCTGTCAACATGCTCAATCAAGTGAAAATTAGATGAAGGTTGCAAGCGCATCTTTGGACACGATAAGGATAAGGTAGAGAGCACTGCATCTTTTAACACCTATTACGGTTATAGGATGTTGCGTTTCTTATGAAGTGAACCATCCTGTAAATATGGATCCTGATTATTTAGTTGGCTAAGCTCCTGGGACGACTTGGATGGAGACTGTGACTTGTGTATATGTTGTGCTAGTGAGCCCTGATCTATTGCATAAGGTCCAGTCCGATCATAAATAGAAGTTGATTATCTGTGTGGGGAGAAAGTTGTTCTATTCATTATGGTGGAAAGGTTGCGGGATGGATTAACAACGTAACCTGTCCGTGGAATGTGCTGTGCGAAAGGAAACTTGGCTCATTGCTTAGCGCTTTCCCTGGCTGTATAGCAACATAGAGTTAAACCCATAGTTTGCAAGGTCTGTTAGGAATAGCCAACACGGTCTAGTCATTTAGTGGAGACTTTTAACGATTCAGATTGTAGAAGCAATTGAAAGAAGAGCATTTGGTAGATGACTTTCACCTGATATCATTACTGTAGATCTGGCAGCTGATGTTGAGAAACGAGGACAGTGGCCGATGGGATAAGGCTGAAAACTTCGGTCCAAGCGAAGTTTTATTCATCCAACAAGATCCAATAACAACAAGGAACTTTAATGTTAGTTTCGTCAGATTTAGATTAAGGTAGTGACGTCGAATTCTTCTGCTCTGCATGTGGGATATCTGGAAAAAAGAATGTCGACTATGGTGGTTCTCTACATTTGCAGCATTTATGAGTCAGATCCTATTACGTCAAACATATCGCGAAGTATTCTCTTGGATGGCAATCATGTTGACGAGTGAAGAGACATCTTCAAAAAACTGAGACCCCGAAATAGACATCGTACGCCGTAACTGTTGACGTACGATACGGTAAAATAGATCCATTAGAATCAACATGTAAACTTCCACAGTAAATGATTAGCGGCACAATGCGGTTCGATTTATCTAAGAGAATTCCTGGATAGAATGAAGAGCCTGGCAGTACCAACGATGCGATTCGTGCAACTGAACAAGTTTATTTTGCCTGATGCTGTAAGAATAAAGTGTGGTCGTGGCCCATTACAACCCGATACATATGGCCAAGTTCAGTCGTGGAGGACAAGTTCAGTCGTGGAGGACAAGTTGCGCAATGTTTGATAGACGTATCCAGTCCATAATTTTGATACACGAAACTAACTGCAGCTAGTAGCTGCCCTTTCGTCCGACATGCCTTCAAGGGGTTACAACCATATCAGCTGCGGATATTGTCCGTCTGGTCTCGACCATAGTCTAAAGAAGAAAAAAAAAAAAAGAGTAGACACAATATACACGTACTGTATCGAGTGTCCTCTTCTGTGTACTAGTTATCTACGCAGATAATTACCCCTAAATAAGGAGCACGTGACCTGTGCAAGTAGATAATTGCTATGATTATGTAGAAAGTGAAAGCTTAATACTCAGTTGTAGCGATAACAACCAATAAGCGTGTGAATTTGGCTGCCTGTATAGGAAGTACAAACATGTACGAAAAATCCTTTTAATCACAGATTACCCGTAGGAAGGTCAATGTATTTTCTATGCAGATAAATATCACACAGGCGTCGCATATAAGAATACGCATACGAAGGATAATTTTGAGAAAACAATGTATAGAAAACCTACATATATTTGTTAGACTAGAGCAGGAGCTATACGTAATATATACAAGTTTCTATAATACATTCAAAGGCCAGAACATGAAAAGGAACTGAATCATCGTTATTTATTTACTTACAAAGTAGATCCGTCAATATCCCTTTTGAGACGATTTTACATGTAGGAAAAAGGTCTAGTGACGTTCAATATAGGATAATCGATAATTTGTCACGTATAAAACTATAAATTAGTGCCAGCAGACAAAGTTAATGAAGAATTCATGTGTCATACAAATTCATGTCATACAAATTCAAACCAAGGCGCAATGACGGCCTGTACGGATTAATTCAATGCACCTGTCTGTTTCAACACAGGGCGGTTGCAAAACTACACCATACGATGTTTTACCTGAGAATTCATGTTTGTAGGCGAGCTAGCAAAGAAGGGAAGTGTGAAGTTTATATATAGTTTAGTGAATATAGTTTTCAATACTACATGTAGAGATGCTTTACGAGGGTCTGCACAGGTATAAACATGGAAACTTGGTGTTTGGACGCTAAGAATGCCTTGGTATAAAAAACGCACATGTATGTAACCAGTATTAATGAAACTGTCCATATATAAACATTTTTTTATATATAGGCACAGAGACTTGCGCGCATACATACAAAATAAATATAGCCCGGACGTATTAAGATAACACATTTACTACCAGTGCAAATTCTATTATATGTGAGAAGACGACAAAGTGTTTGAAATTTGCAAAGACAAAACGTTGCAGGCATACAAAGAGATAAACAATGGATATATAGATGACGTTCTTGTTCCTTAGAAGTGAAAAGAATCTTCCAATTTGTAAAGGTATATCTTTCCAAACGTTGATTATGACTTAGTAGTTTTCTTGTGATGAAAGCATGCCTTTCAGTACGAACCGAGGTATTAATTGGGATATTCATGGGATATGTAGCCAATCCCTGTACCAAGGGGAAAACACACTGCCCGACCGCCGCCTAGGCTGGCTGAAAACATTTAGCTTGTTTTAGCTAAAGCTTTTTTTTTTCTTCTGGAAGTGCTGAATATGCGAGGTAGTTGTAGGTGTCCGAAGGTATTATATTTCAGTAACATATTTAAAGAAGAGTTACGTTTCTTGCAGATTTTCTGCACAAGGAAAGATAGAAAATCTGGCCCAATGTCCACGAAAAATTGCTCAGTGATCCGATAGACGGCGTCAGAGACGATAGTGGCAAGTTCTTTCTGATTAGTTTCCTCGCCAATCGACATGGCAAAGATATGAATCTCCTTGAGCTTCACAAAATTGGCTGCAATTTCTGTTTCCTTGGGATCACTAGATTTGCCATCCGTTATCACCAACAACACGTTCTTTACATTTTCTCGGTCTCCTGCTTCCGGCGTGAAACTTTCATCCATAACGAAATTTAGGGCAAGATCTGTACGAGTTCCGCCGCCTCTGAATTTAACATTCCTTAGGGTAGAGAGAATATCGGTCATTTTCGAAAATTTGCCTAAACTGAATAAAGTGTAGGGGTCTTCGTCAAATATTACGAGACCAACTCGTACCAAATGAGGCACCATATCGGAAAGAGATTTTAAAGTCGTCCTAATTAGGGATAAAAGTCTCTCAAATCCTTTCGCAGTGACGCTTGCTGATCCGTCAACCAAAAGAACGAGATCCAATTTCTTATTCTTCATGCAACCTGCAATAATAATAATAATAATAATAATAATAATAATAATAATAATAATAATAATAATAATAATAAACGATACTACCACTACCAATAAGAATTTGTAATGACGCATTCGTCTTTCTCCTCATCTGTTGAAAGAGGGTTATATCAAGGTTCAGATTTTAGTGGAATGACAAACTGGGTGCTTTTTCTGAATTGCATCTCCGTTTAAAGCGAATCACAAACTGTAGTCCCATTTGTCGGTACATCCCTATTATCACGCCCTCCCTGGGTTGGACACTGCTAATTCTGACATGTTTTGTTAAAGGAAATGTTCACAACATCATGAAATCCCAGCATGACGTAATTTGTTTCCTATGATACCATAATGATGAGAGTACAATGGAAATTTCCCCATACAATTTAAACAATAATGATTGAACTGTATTCAAGCAAAGCCTTACAAGTATGAATACTGAACTGCGTCTAGTTCTGAAGTTGCTAGAAGAAAGTTCTGCTCCCAAATTGATACATAACCCAATTTTTTTGGCAGGAAAATCACATCCATTACTTGCTACAATGTCGCTAAAGAAACAACAGTTCTAATGTAAAGAAAGATAACCGTGTAGAGTGAAGGCTATTCGAGTTTGATAATCCAGTCTGCTGATAATGAAAGTATAAATTAAATAAAACCATCTAGGAAATACAGGGATATACCATCAATACAAAGCATTTTTTTAAATGTCCGAAAGTCTGTCAGACATTTCCTCACTTCTGAGCCAAGGTTCCATCTGAGTCATATACATTGAACAATTTTTGCATTTTCACAGCTCTAACAACCGTCTAGAGTGAATACTATTCGAGTTTGAGAGTCCAGAGTCAATTTAAGTGTGTGTATGTGTGTGTGTGTGCGTGTGTGTGTGTGTGTGATATTAGGATTTGTAACGTATCTTTAACAATTTTCAGTCATATCGCTACGAAGTCGGCAGTACAAGTATAGTGACCACTAGCGACTGGGGCATCATGCTGCATACCCAGTCACATTATCCTGACACCAGGCCGACCAGTCCTAACACTAACCTCCTATTGCTGAGCGCTTAGCGAGGCAGCTGTTGGCACCATATTTGTAAGTCTTTGATAGGGATCGAACCCATGACCTCCAGCTTCCGCGGCGGATGCTAAACTACCAAAGCGGTATTTCAGTTTAAGTACAATACAATGTACGGCATGACTGAATCCAAGATCCTACCTTAATCAGTGATTTGTTTGCTACTGAGTACTAAATTCTACCTTAAATAACGTCACATTTACTATTAAATACTAAATTCTACCTTAAATAACGTCACATTTACTATTAAATACTAAATTCTACCTTAAGTAGCGTCGTGTATAATATTGAATGATAAATCATACCTTAAATAACGTCACATTTACTATTAAATACTAAATTCTACCTTAAATAACGTCACATTTACTATTAAATACTAAATTCTACCTTAAATAACGTCACATTTACTATTAAATACTAAATTCTACCTTAACGTCACATTTACTATTAAATACTAAATTCTACCTTAAGTAGCGTCGTGTATAATATTGAATGATAAATCATACCTTAAATAACGTCACATTTACTATTAAATACTAAATTCTACCTTAAGTAGCGTCGTGTATAATATTGAATGATAAATCATACCTTAAATAACGTCGTGTTTGCTACTGAATCCAACCACGTGAGTATATTCGATTTCATGACCAAGGAGGAATAATATTATGCTGACAAAAACCACGACAGAAAAACGACCTTTACAGAAATCCATTTGAATCACAGGAAACAAAAGCGCAATGTGAACATTTACATCTGCCAAAGAATTGCGGTGGCGATAACAATAAACCAACTGTAGTGGTCATCTCAAACATTAGATCGTTTTGCTAAGCTTCTCAATGTAAAATTTTAAATTTGTATTAAATTATATTTCCATGATTTTAAATTTATATCATTCTACCCTTTGTAGCGTCGATTGTATTAGAGACGGTGACGTTTTGTCAGATCATTAAATTTTTGTTCTTTAAAATAATTTTTTCAATGTTTCTTTTGTATTGTAATACGTTAGGTTTTGATAATTTGTCAATGTTTCTTTTGTATTGTAATAAATAATTTGTCAATGTTTCTTTTGTATTGTAATACGTTAGGTTTTGATAATTTGTCAATGTTTCTTTTGTATTGTAATACGTTAGGTTTTGATAATTTGTCAATGTTTCTTTTGTATTGTAATAAATAATTTGTCAATGTTTCTTTTGTATTGTAATACGTTAGGTTTTGATAATATGTCAATGTTTCTTTTGTATTTTAATACGTTAGGTTTTGATAATTTTCAATGTTTCTTTTTTATTGTATTACGTTAGGTTTTGATTTTTTTTTATAGAGTAAGCAACAGGCTGTTTATAACCAATCAATGTATTTATATGTATCAATGTCTGCAACATAAAAATTAAAATAGAATCACGGGAACCAATCAATGTATCTATATGTATCAATGTCTGCAACATAAAAATTAAAATAGAATCACGGGAACCAATCAATGTATCTATATGTATCAATGTCTGCAACATAAAAATTAAAATAGAATCACGGGAACCAATCAATGTATCTATATGTATCAATGTCTGCAACATAAAAATTAAAATAGAATCACGGGAACCAATCAATGTATCTATATGTATCAATGTCTGCAACATAAAAATTAAAATAGAATCACGGGAACCAATCAATGTATCTATATGTATCAATGTCTGCAACATAAAAATTAAAATAGAATCACGGGAACCAATCAATGTATCTATATGTATCAATGTCTGCAACATAAAAATTAAAATAGAATCACGGGAACCAATCAATGTATCTATATGTATCAATGTCTGCAACATAAAAATTAAAATAGAATCACGGGAACCAATCAATGTATCTATATGTATAAATATCTGCAACATAAAAATTAAAATAGAATCACGGGAACCAATCAATGTATCTATATGTATCAATGTCTGCAACATAAAAAATAAAATAGAATCACGGGATGCACTATGAATTGCTGTGAATGATTCACTGTGTGTAATTTGTGTTCAGCCATATCCAAAAATGTCAGCTCATTTTAAAGATTTAGTTTCGGGTTTGAAGACGTCTATTTCACATTTAAATATTCCTGCAGTTAACTAAAATTTGCATTTAACGTCAACAATTTTATAGAGTTACTCAACCACAATGTAAACTTCGTAAACAATACACACCTATACGTAAGCTTTGTTTTCACGTCAAATTCTAAGCCAACACAAGGCACACTCATCTGTGTTCAGTTTTAACTTAACTATTTATTCATTTTATTATGCAAGAGTTGAATATTCTGCTTTAGGGTTTGATGCACATTTTCAATGTAAACCTTGATTCCACATTTAAATCTGTCATCGTTCCTTTTCGTTTTGCCTAATTTATTAATACATTGTACTATAACGCCATTTCCATTACAAATATCCTCATTACTTTTATCATTTTGTTTATTGTATTAATACTACATTGTACCATACCGCCATTTCCATTTATACCTGTCCATATTCCTTTTATCATTTTGTTTATTGTATTAATACTGCATTGTATCATACCGCCATTTCCATTAAAATCTGTTCTCATTCCTTTTATCATTTTGTTTATTGTATTAATACTACATTGTAACATACCGCCATTTCCATTTATACCTGTCCATATTCTTTAGGGATCATTATATGATTTATTAATAATTGTACCATGTCGACATTTTAATTACTTCCTAGTTAATATATTCCTCAATATTGGTCATACAGTTCAAGCGCGGCAGTAAGCTCGTTGTGAAACGTTTGATCATTTCTCACTCTGATTTTGTCGTTTAAATCAATTCATTGAAAATCTTTCTCATCGATATAGTCACATTTTCATTATTGCTAAATTTCCTCATTTCTTCAAAGCTTCTCGTCTAAAATCTCTTCTTTTGTTTCTTTATCATTTGTTTAAATGTATTGTTTAATTTTTTTATCTGGTCTATCTCGCTTTGTCTGCTATGCGTGTACTGTACTGACAATTATCTTTGTTCAACAAGTCTTAGCGTCAATTATCTTTGTTCAACAAGTCTTAGCGTCAATTATCTTTGTTCAACAAGTCTTAGCGTCAATTATGTTTTGGTGTAGTCATTCAAATGTTCTTACATGTCTTGTATATTAGTCGAACTTTCATTTGAACTCGTACATTGTTTCTATTATTCACTCCATTTTTTAATTTCTTTCACATTATTCTTCTCCAAATTCGTATGGATTTATCTACCAATACGTTTTCAAACTTGCAGACCAAGCTTACCTTTATTTCAACCAAGCAGAGTTTTAGAAGGTTCTTTATAATCAGTTCATTTCTAAGAGGGTGTTTCTTTAAGGTCAGTTTCAAAATAGTCTACCACGCACAGTTCGAAGGGGGTCTTTCTACGAAACTTATTTTTAAGACGGTCTATCTAATAAGCAGTTTAAGTGGGTCTTTCCATCAATCAGTTTTAAGAGTATCTTTCTACCAAGCTCAGTTTTAAGAGTTCTTTGTACCAAGCTCAGTTTTAAGAGTATCTTTCTACCAAACTCAGGTTTAAGAGTATCTTTCTACCAAGCTCAGTTTTTAGAGTATCTTTCTACCAAGCTCAGGTTTAAGAGTATCTTTCTACCAAGCTCAGGTTTAAGAGTATCTTTCTACCAAGCTCAGTTTTAAGAGTATCTTTCTACCAAGCTCAGGTTTAAGAGTATCTTTCTACCAAGCTCAGTTTTAAGAGTATCTTTCTACCAAGCTCAGGTTTAAGAGTATCTTTCTACCAAGCTCAGTTTTAAGAGTATCTTTCTACCAAGCTCAGTTTTAAGAGGATCCTTCTGCCAAGATCAGTACTAAAATGGTATTTTTACCTTGCTCAGTTCTAAGAGGTTATTCTATGAAGAACAGTTTGAAAATGGTCTTTCCACGAAACATTTTTAAAAGGGTCTTGCTACCATTCTCGTTCTAAAAAGATCTGTCTACCGAGCTCGGTTTTAAAAGGGTATTTCCACCAAGCTTCGTTCAAAGAGGGTCTTTACATGTAGCTCAGTTATAAGAGTGTCGTTCTTTACACCCAGCTCAGTTCCAAATCTTGACAACAAACAGTTTTAGGGGTATTTCTACCAAACTCAGTACTACTATGATCTTTCTACCAAGCACAGTTGTAAGAGTTCTTTCCAACAAGTACAGATTTTTGTGGATCTTTCAACCAAGTTCCGTTCTAAGACAAATCTTTCTACCGAGCTCAGTTTTAAGAGGATCTTTCTACCCAGCCGAGTTCTAAAAGCTCTTTCCACCATGTTCAGTTCTAAGCTGGTCTTTCTACCAAACGTAGTTTAAAGCGTATTTTTCTACCAACAGTTTTACGAAGGTATTTCTTTTACTAAGCTTAGTATTAGGAGGGTCTTTCTACCAGGCACAGTTCTAAGAGGGTCATTCTACCACTCAGGTTTAAGAGGGTCTTTCTACAAAGCTGAGTTCTAAAAGAATCGTTCTACCAAGCAGCTGTAGGGGTGTCGTTCTAGCAGACACTTTCAAGAGGGTCTTATATAATAATCTCAGTTCTAAGATGGTCTTTCTACCACAATCAGTTAAAGAGGGTCTTTTCATCAAGCAGTTTTAAAGGGAGCTTTCTACAAAGCTCATGAATACTATTATCATTCTACTAAGCAGTTTTAAGAGGATCTTTCTATCAATCAGAGCTGTAAGAGGGTTTTTCTACCAAGCTCAGTTCTAAGAGGGTCTTTCTAAGAAGCAGTTTTAAGAGGGTCTTTCTAACAGTTTTAACAGTCTCTATCAAGTTCTGTTCTAAGAGGATTTTTCTATCGATCTCAGTTTTGTTAAGATCTTTCTACCAAGCTCTGTTTTAATAGGTTAATGCTACCGAGCTCAGTGTTAAGAGTGCTGTTCTACCGGGCACAGTGTTAAGAGTGTCGTTCTACCGAGCTCAGTGTTAAGAGTGTCGTTCTACCGAGCTCAGTGTTAAGAGTGTCGTTCTACCGAGCTCAGTGTTAAGAGGTTTTGTTTTAACGAAGCTCTGTAATATTATCATCTTTGTACTAAGTCGATTTAACAGGATCGTTCTACCAAGCTCAGTCCGCAGAGAGTCTTTCTACCAAGCACAGTTCTAAGTGGGTCTTTCTACCAAGCACAGTTCTAAGTGGGTCTTTCTACTAAGCGGATTTATAAGAAGTTATTTCTACTAAGACGTTTAAAGAGGTTCTTTCTAATAATCACAGTTTGAAGAGGTTCCTTCTACCAAGCAGTTAAGAGGGTCTTTCTATCAAACAGTTTTAACAGGGTCTTTCTACCAAACAGTCCTCAGAGGGTCCTTCTACCCTGCTCAGTTCCAAGAGGGTCTTTCCAACAAGCTAAATTCAAAGAGGGTCTTTACAGAACACAGGTTTAAGAGGGTTTTTATCGAACACAGGGTCTTTCTAACAAGCTCAGGTTTACGACGGTCTTTCTAACACGCTCAGTTTTAAGAGGATCTCTACAAAGCTCAGTACCTCGATTATCATTCTCCTAATAAGCACAGTTTTAAGGATCTTTCTACCAAGCAGTTATCAGAGGGACTTTCTACCAAGGGTAGTTTTACGAGAGACTTTCTACCAGGCTTAGTTCTAAGAGCTTCTTTCTACGAAACTCATTTCTTAGAGGGTCCTTCTACCAAGCACAGCTTAAGAGGGTCTTTCTATCAAGCTCTGTTTAAGAGGGTTTTTCCATCAAGCAGTTATAAGAGGACGTTTCTACCAAGCCCAGTTCTAGGAGGAACTTTCTACCAAGCACAGGATAAGTGGATCTATCTAGCAAGCTCAGTCTTAAGAGCATTTTTCTACTAAGCTCAGTTATAGGAGGGTATATTTTACCAAGCTCAGTTCTAAGAGAGTCTTTCGCGTAGTCAACACTTTTAGACCACTCGGTCACTTAGGGGTCCTATGCGATATGTAAGTTTGTATTCGAGGCTTTAAAAATAGAAAGCTAACAAGTTTACAATATCATCATTTTTCCATATATGTTCTATACTAATTGAATTTATATCGCGTGCCCACATTTTGCCCGTTTTTCTAGGCCCAGCCAATATATAATATGCATTTCTGTATCCGTTGCGGGTGCACATCATTTGACCTCATTCCCAAATTTAAATATAAAAAATACACCGCCAACACCCCACACCTAAATAAGTTCCCCAACCAAATTTTAAAAAAAACCAGTATCATCCCCGCATTACCATCTAACCATTTGACATTCTACTGGTTTGTGCTATTTAAAAATGGACAACCACCTTTTTTAAAATATAAATCTTGAACCGCTAACCGAAAGTGGCAAACCGCTAAAATATACCGGTTTAACGTTATTTAGGAGTTGCAAACTGCTACATGAAGTTTGGATCATGTTTATGCACAATAGTTGCACGACTGAAATTGATTGAAAGGATTGTCAGTTTCCGGTACACATATATTGCAAGTTAGGCCTATAGCCCACGGCATCGTCCACAACGCGCTCCTTAAACTTAAGGATTTTGGCAAGAACTTTTTGTTCGCTGACCACTTGTACATTGTGCTGTCAGTTGCGGCCGACCACATAATTAGCTTGTATAATGCTAACTGGAGGGCTGGGTCAGGTCAGTTATTGGGATGGTGGGAGGGGGAGAGTTTCATAAGGCCATGACATTCCTGGAAAGGGCAACAAAGCAAAATTATGTCTATATTTACTTAAAGTGTTCATAATGACCAATAAACGTGGGCAAGAATACAATGCGTTAGATTTCAAGTGACATGTGCATGTACGCGGGCGCGCGTGTGTGTGTACATCGTTTTCAGTAAGAAGATTGATCCCAAAGTCAATGAAGCTCAAAATGTTGCTCACTGTGCCCTGCTTTTAACACGAGGGTGTAGCTCTACTCAAAATGTATCCTCTCAATAGGTTGCATGACTTCAGGAATGAAAGGTAATGATCTACAGAGCTTGAGATAAGGCGCAGGTCTCTGAGCCGTAAAGGAAGTGTTATAGTGACCCACTTTTAAGAATCAATTTCCACCCCATACCAAGTTTCATAACTAAGCATAATCACAAGTATTTTCTTTGTCACGACACAAGTTAAACCAAAGACATTAAAATGTAAAATGTAGATCGCACTATTTTATTGTAAAGGTCTATTACTAATAGAGATACATATCATTTTCTAGTCTGACGATTCTGGAAATTAATGTAAGCTTAAGAATTTAGCAAAGTGAAGCGTGGAAATTGCTACAGTGACTGGATTTTGTAATAAAGGTATATTGCTCCTCAAAATGTATATCTTCACCAAGTTTCATGATTCCAGGTATATTATTATTTATACAGTGTGCAAAGACTGACCTAAATGCAGAAATCTAGACAAGAATGGACATAATGTACATAATATACAAAGTTATCATCTTCAATCCCTTCCTCTGGGGAGGGGGTGCAATACAACTCACTCGAAACTATTGCCTATGACATATGAAGAGAAAATGGTTGAGATAAAGCGAGGCTATACACATGTGATTTAGTCGGTTCGGAAGCCGACCTCTTAACACCACTGCCGACGTTGGCAGTTGTATAGTAGCTCTCCTCTACTTTTTAGTGGGGAGCTAAACTAGTTCAAGTTTGGAAATTTTCTCATTTTTTGGAAATGTTTGTTTTCTGAATAGACCAAATTCACAAGACGTTTCATTCAGTCCTTCTACCTTCTAACGTCATCATTTGAGTTTTAATTTGATTTATATATACTAGCCTTCTTCTTCCAAGATGTCTTTCTGGAGCTTTGTGGCGCAGAAGGATTTTACACACGGAATGGTCAGCTCCTTATTTTGAACACAGGTAAACTGATCTTTACTTTTGCCAAATCCGTAACCCGGGGCACAGCATCGTGACACAGATTTTCCTCCTATACATTCCCAATATGCTCCGCAATCACCGGCCATTGCCCTGACTGCCATGTTTTTCTGCCATCTGCACGGGTCTAAAGAGAAAGATTACATATTTACATGGTTTTGTTGCTTCCATGTTTGATACATTCATTACAAATTTAAGAATTACGGTTAATGCACGAAAACTATCATATAGACGTCAGACAAAATAACCACAACCTAAAGCGTTTGAGAAAAGATATCGTACAAATGATATGTTGTTTTGTCTCCTTTCAGCACTAAGTCGATCATAAATTACCATTCTATCATTTGATGTAGCCTCGTATCCAGTCATCATTTGTTGTTGCTAAATTATTATGCTATCTTTTGTTGCCAGTGGCTGTGTATAAATCGTGTGCGGCACATTAAAATCAGATGTCCGCTGAACTATGAAAAGATCTTACGACCATCGCTTAGGGGTCATGCTCTGATTACCTTTGGATTAGCCAATCGAAATGCTGTTTTCAAGAATCTGAAAGTTAAATCATCCATGCTCTTGATCCACTCGGCTATGTCCCCAAACGCGAAGATACAAGACAATCTGATTGGCTGATAAAATTAGCAGCCATTGCGATAGGTGGTTAACAGAACATGACCTCCAATTTATACAGTACACGTATACACATGTAATGGTGTTGTATTTAATCATACCTTAAACACAGCAAGTTATATAATGCAATTTTACATACGTAAAGGGGTTTATTTAACCATGCCTTAAAACCAAGCAGCAGAGAGGGTGAACAGACCACGTTTTCGAGCAAAAATAAGGCTTCCAGATAACGTTTTCGAGCAAAATAAGGCTTACAGACCACGTTTTCGAACAAAATATAAGGCTTCCAACGAAATCTCATTTAACCAAAAAAAAAAGTCTCCATTTTTGCAAAAACGGAGATTTTACGATTTTTTAATCAATTTTGCTCGCAACGATGTGGTCATCCACCCTCTCTGCTGCTAAAGTTTTCAGTTCTAGGTTAATAATTCTTTTACGATTTCAACCGAATATTTGATCCAGTCCGATACGATATCGTGTCCGAGGATCATGTAGATTTATTGTTGCGAATCCGTGCGGAGTCGACTGAGCATGACTAAAGAAATCTCGAAATTGATTGAAGTCCATATCAGAGCACCATGTCTGCCAAATATTTCTAAGAGTATGAGTATCAACTCCGTTGAATACAGCAAGAATATTGCAGTTATCTCTGATGACTTTTGGAACCTGAGTGTAGCGTTGAGTGACATATATCACGTCAGTGTTTTTATGCCTGACTCTGGAAAAGATCCTAGCAGGATTTTTTTGTTTATCCAACATTATATCGTCGTATACGACTAAATTGTTAATATCTCCATCAATATCATCAATACTCGGTGCTTCATCGATATCGGTTATAAAATCAATGGCGTTCTCACCCTTAATTTCTGATGCATTCTCGTTAAAATCCTTTAACACTTCATAACATTGTTGATCATCTACGCTAGGGGCAATTAAATACAACTTATCCCACTTCATCCATCTCATTATTAAATTGAGCAACAATTGCGTTTTACCGGATCTAGATGGCCCGATTATAATCATCCGGATAGAGTTTGGTAGCGCTGCATGATGCTTAATTGGTTCTCTTGTTTTAGTCGCCGAAAAATCAACTATATCCATATCTCTATACATAAATTATGGATCTATATTGTGTGAAGTGCAAAACGCGTACTAGCACAAATGATGTGACGACGGTTACAACTAAAAATAACAGATCAGCACTTACTGGTAGATGTGCAACATGTGGTACAAAAAAATTTAGATTTGTTTCTACAAAATCAAAGATTTTACAATTCGGAGATGTTTTAAAAAAAAACGAGGAGGTGATATCGCAGCCAAATTGGCAAAGCTCCCTGGAACCCCATGGGCAAAGTACCCCGGAGAAAAGCACCTTCCACGATATAGGTACTGTGGACCGGGAACCAGACTTGATATCAGACTCAATGATCAAAATCAGTCCCGACCCGGTGAAGAACCAATAAACGCCATTGATAAGGCCTGTCACCTTCATGATGTTGCTTATAAAAGCAGCAATCTGCAACACAGGCATCTAGCAGATGTGAAATTAATTCATTCGTTAAATGCTATTCCTGATAAATCCTTCAAAGAAAAATTGGCTTCCTTTTTAATAAAATCGGCTATGAAAAGTAAATTGATGTTAGGTGCCGGTAATTAATAATATGGAATCAATTTATTATTCCCCAAGAGGATACTGGAGGGGTAAATCAGCAGTCCATAAACTCGCTAGCGCTGCAAAAGTGAAAAAAACCACTGCGGCTAATTGGTTATCCAAACAGGCACTATGGCAAATTTATCTACCACCGCCTAAACAAATTCAATTCTCGCATTTTGATGTGACAGTTCCTAATGAAGTTCATCAGGCTGATATATTATTTCTGCCACATGATCGTGGTTACAAATACGCTTTAACCGTAGTTGATATTGCAAGTCGATACAAAGAAGCAGAACCGTTAAAAACAAAATCAGCCACTGAAGTCGCTTCTGCATTTGAAAGGATTTATCGACGAGGTCCTCTGCACTGGCCAAATCTATTGCAGGTTGATCCTGGCAAGGAATTTCAGGGTGCAGTGTTATCTACAATGAAACATCATAATGTCACCATACGACGAGGGCATACTGCGCTACATCGCGATCAGGCCATTGTAGAACGATTTAATCGGACGATTGCTGAGCGGTTATTTGGATATCAATACGCAAAATAATTCATCCAAGAAAAAAGATCCCGTGAATGGGTTAAAAGATTATCATCTGTGATTACTGCACTGAATAACGAGATTACTAGAACCATCAACATGAAACCTATCAACGCGATTAAAAAGAAGTCAATACCTGAAAAACCACAAAAAGATTTCAAAGAACCAATTCTTGGTAGTAATGTCATTGTGAGGTACTTATACGAACCAGGAGAGCTTGAAGGGGGTAGAAAAAGGGCTACTGATCCTATTTGGAGTGTTACTGTACACAAGATATCTAGTATAACACGATCAACTGGTAGACCTCCAGTCTATAAACTGGATTCAACTGCCCCCAGCGGGGTTTTACTCGACAACAACTACAGGTAATTCCCGAGGATACTCAATAGCCACCGCATGGTCTTAACTAGCACCGTTGCGTCTATTGCACTCAAGACAAGTCAACATCACATTGTTTCTGACATGACCGAGATTGTTATTTTTTCTGTCTACGGTGAATTGGCGAGGATCCTTATCCGAATACTGCCAACGCATTATACAATTGCAACTCGCGCAGTGATTATTCTGTTGTTTCTTCAAAGTGATTATTAATTAAGCATCAATATCAAATTCTCGTTGTTTTTTTTTGTCCTGTTGTTTGTAACCGGAGAGTTTTTTATCAATAATTTTAACATCAATATCATTTATTGTGGTGTCATTATCATCGAAAACAATTCTTCGAAGTTGATTTATTTTTCGTACTCTGGATACTGCGAGATAGACTAAATTCGACCATTCGATGTGATTATCCACCATCCAAACAATTGTATCCGATATAGTCAATCCCTGTGAAGAATGTATTGTTGCTGCGTATCCTAGCGTCCACGGGGATTTATTAGCACGCAATGCATCTTCAACGACATTGATATCAACCAGCACAATATCATTTAATACCAGAATTTGTTTTTCACTCTGTCCTGGAATATCAACTTCAATATTCTGTTTTCGTGTATCCGATGGCCTATAACAAAGGGGTACTGGAAGCGTTGCAAATGTTTCTTTATGCAATTCAAATAACTTCATCTGAAGTGTGTCCCTGACTATTTTTCTACTTGCAATTATCAAATCATTTGGTCTCCATGTTTCCCAGAAATCATTCATTGGAGTTTCTGAAATCACTTCACGCGCTATTTCGCATTGGATTCTATCCGGTTGTAATCTAATTAGCGCTTTGAATTCTCGTAATCGCTCATCAATTGATCTATAATCAGTGGTAATTTCTTCATAATAGTCTACAAAACCCCTTAGCCATTCATGTGGAGATGCACCGACAAATGGTGGTGGTTGGCCGTGATCACCGCACATGACAACTTTTGTGTTTTTGTTTAACAACCACTCGAGAAATGTTTGTAATACATCTAATGACACTGTGCATATTTCATCCCAGATTATGATTTCAGGAATGAATTTATCACCCATACGCTCAGGAGTCCATTTGTCACCCTTCCATCGAAAGAAACTATGGTAAGTACAGGCATTTACCCCTCGTTGTATCATCTCTCTGGCGAGTCTGAGTCGGTGTTAGCACAATCATGGTTGACCGACGAAATAATTCAATTGCACGAGTTGTCTTTCCTGACCCACAACAACCGTTTAAATAAACTGTCTTGTATCTACATACTGGATCAGATACCGGTGGTGCATTAGAAAATTCTGATTGAATTTCAATACGGTTACAACAAAGATATTTATCATCCATGGCAACGTCTGCCGATTCACAATACTCATGTAGCATCTCCTTTTTAAATCGCCAACGCCCCCACGCTTCCTCCGGATCTGTGAATTTAGCTACAGCTGATTTGTACTTATTGTGTATATACATCGAATCAGTGGCCACTCTAACCGCGGTATTAGGAAATCTATTTATCATCGAAAATAGATTAATAGAAGCATAGGCTAGCATAGATGATCTTAAATGTGTATACTGGTAATTATATCCATCACAGTAGGTAACAACCGTACCTAATTTCTCACCATTGGATAGAAAAGCATCCTTACGGGATACAAGTTTTCCCTGTTTCATTAAATCCGTTACAATAAAATCGTATTCAGCGATATCTATGATCAACCGCGAAGAATATTTTGCATTGTCGTATCGTCCACCCTGGGTAAATTTACCGATTATTCTTCGTCCAAAATCTTTTGCTTGTTCTTTTTTAATTTCGAATAACTTCTTAGACCGATTCATGATTTGTTCTTCATTGAAATCAGGGAATTGTTTTCGCTGTTCGCTGATTATACGATCTAAATCGGGTTGTGGTAGCCAAACTTCTTTCTGAGCTCGATAGCATATAATAGCCTCGGAAACAATCAACGATATTAGCATACCACAATCAATCATATATCTCAATAGCACTATTGGCATCCAGGCCTTTTCAGATAGGTGTCTACCGAGCCAAACATAACTACACGGATGTAATCCTGACGCTAATTCAAATGATATCACACGAGCGAATCCGGTTAAATCAAAATCAGGCAATGGTCCATTAATCGCAACACGAGTCATTTCATGCGTGGGGTGTCCAAATCGTTTGAAGTACTCAGCACATTCCCCATACCCGAGAAAACTTCCGGGATAACACGCGGATATATCAATTGAAATCATACCATCACGTGAGTATTTCGTATTCCACAGTCCTCCATGACCAAATTTGACGCAACTCAATTTAACATCCTCGAGAAAATCAC
Source organism: Unio delphinus (assembly GCA_029339505.1). Lineage (NCBI taxonomy): Eukaryota > Metazoa > Mollusca > Bivalvia > Unionida > Unionidae > Unio > Unio delphinus. Next base: position 2,244,959 of record JAQISU010000015.1, read on the forward strand.
TTCGTGTTGGACGCCATGAGTTTTTTTCTCTTGCGAAGTGAGCTACCACTGATGGAATAGTAAAACTATCCGTGAGTAGTTTTTCATGGAAACTCTCCGGTGAAAAATCACTAGCGATTTTTCTCATTCTGTTATCTAATTCTTCGACGCGATATAATTCACCATTTGGTCTTACAAATTGATCGAATCCTATTTCGGGATCTTCATCACTTCTAAGTAACCACACTGACACAGGATCATCTTTACACAACGCATGAATAGCATCGAATAATTTCTCTTCATAGAAAACATCCCCGGAAAATTCCGGGGGGATATATTTCACGGTTCGTTCTCGTGGAAATACTGTTACCGCAGGTGTCCAAGCGTGTTTGTTATGATCAATAATCTGTATTGGAGCTCCTCGCGATTGATATTTCGGTTCGTATAAAACCTCTCCGGTTATTGTTGTTACTGATATTGGGAATTTTAATGATGCTTCTAATTTAGCTATATCAGAAATCTTTGCACCATGCTGTTTCACTGTCAGTTCCCATTCGGTTATTTTCCTACGTCGCAGATCAGTTAGTTTATTTCCTCGGGATGCATTTGTGAAGTGTTCCATTACCCGTGTTGCCACGCAATTCAGTAAACTAAAATATTTCATAGGAGCTAGTTTTGCGATATCGGGTTTATCATTTAACGGATATATCCCATAAACCATTGCTGTTACGGGATAAGATCTTTCGTAGTATGGTTTGTCAATGCCGGTTAGAATTCCTGGTTTGGAATCTCTACTCACAATGACAGCTTTTTTATTCTTGAGAATTGGTTCAAATTTATCCCTAATAATTCATTTGCCATCGACTTCAATAATGAATTTTATTCGGAAAAAATACCTTTTTTCCCCAACACGTGAAATTATCACTGCTGCTTTTTCATCAGTCATGGTAGCATCAACAACACCATCAATTCGAAATGTTGACCAACAATAAGATGCTCCATCATGCTTGAATTCATTAAAACAGTCTCTGATTTTACTAATCATGGCTTTATCAAGAATTGTATTCTTTGGTGTATTAACTATATCGAGATTGAATTGAGCATCTTTCCAGGGTAATCTCTTGGACGTTTTTTTTGGTTTATTGAGATTAAATTTAGGATTAATTTTTAATAATCTCTTAAACTCTTTCATGTTTACGTCTATTAAACGTTTTTTTGGTTTATCGAGATTAAATTTAGGATTAATTTTGTTACGTTTTTTTGGTTTATCGAGATTAAATTTAGGATTAATTTTTAATAATCTCTTAAACTCTTTCATGTTTCCGTCTCTTGGACGTTTTTTGGGTTTATCGAGATTAAATTTAGGATTAATTTTTAATAATCTCTTAAACTCTTTCATGTTTCCGTCTCTTGGACGTTTGAGATTAATTTTTAATAATCTCTTGTTACGTTTTTTGGGTTTATCGAGATTAAATTTAGGATTAATCTTCAATAATCTCTTAAACTCTTTCATGTTTCCGTCTATTGGACGTTTTTTTGGTTTATCGAGATTAAATTTAGGATTAATTTTCAATAATCTTTTAAACTCCTTATCAGCATTGAATTCAGCATTTTTCGAAGGCGTTCTCCTTAATTCCCTCATGCTATAATGAAAACAAGCATTTAAATGAAGAATTTATATATAATGAATCATTGCAAGTGGCTTATGATTGGATCAGTAACCCCGTGTAACAAATCATGCAGAAATGAGTTTTGTGGGTATCATATGCAAAGCTTTCGACGTGGAAGCCTTGGCCCGTTACCCTGCATACGATGTGGGGTTGGGGTTAGGGGAAAATCTCAGTTGTGTTTGAATTGCGGTGGAAAGCGATACAGGGAGTTGAAGCGTTATTATGATAAAAGAATAAAAAATGGACAATCAATCAGAAATTATGACCCTGAAAAAGTCCCTGACACTGACAACGTCCCTGACAAAATCATAAAAACTCCTGAAGACTACATCGAAAGATTTATCATTAAACCAAACAATGAATTAGACAAACAATAGTATTATGTATACGAATGAACCAAGAATTAAGACACCATCCCTTGATTACAAATTATGAAGCATCCAGTGATGGTGTTGTAAGACACTGTAGACTGAAGAAATCAGTTGGTGCTGTGAATAATAAAGGGTACTTGATGTTTACTGTTGGGAAGAAAACTTATCTCAATCATCGTTTCGCATTTGAATGTTTTTATGGATTGATCGAGGATGATTCTGTCATTGATCACAAGGATTCTAATCCGAAAAACAATTCTTTATCAAATCTGCAGGCTGTTACTCAAAGTGAGAATACCAAACGAGGAAAGACTGGAAAATGCAAAACGGTTGGGAAGAGACCTGTGAAATCTTTGAATACGATAACTAACGAAGAAAAAATATTTCAATCAATAACCAGCGCCGGTAGGCATTTCGATATTTGTTCACCCTCAGTACGATTTGTTGCAGAGGAGATTTATCGATCGGCTATTTCAAAAAGGACGGGACAAAAAGTTCAATTTAGTTATGTCTAATGCGTCATATTTTTCATTTAGAAATATATCATTATTATAGAATAATGAATTCTGAAAACATGAATAGCATTTTATCCGAGATTTCAAAATTGAAAAGTTGGGATATTGAACTATCAGATAGGTTAAATCCTGATCAAATCATGTCTGATTTTCAGGATATAGAATACGGAGTTAGCACTAACAAGTATATGCTACCAAAGAAGTATGCGCTCATCAAGAGAATTCAGTGACGTAAGTGTGTTCGCTCCGTTGTATACCATCGTAGAACGAATACGAAAAGAATTGGGGTACGAATACGAATTGAAAAAGGAGGTTAATTCTAAAATTAGAAACCTACGGGCGTTAATTCAAGAAAATGAACAATTTTGACCGACCATTTATCATTATTTGATTGTGACCGACCATTTATCATTATTTGATTGTGACCGTCCCTCATAAAGATTTTCATTTTTTTTAGCATTTTTTGATTGACAATGTCAATATCAGTGAAAATATTTCACACTGAATAAAAATTGATGGACTGTTAATGGCTGGTTGGTCCGGTATCAAATACACTAAAAAATTCAAAATGGAGAAACGGCACATTACATTTTATTTTATATATGAAAAGTGCCGTTTCTCCACCGATGGTAGAAGCTGTTATAGGATGAAATAACACTTCCACGATGGTGTTAGGTCGGATTGAAAAATTGTTTTGCAATTGAAAAATTGTTTCTGATTTCAAATAATGGTCAATGAAGCATTAACAACCCGATTGGCTCGTGAACGACTGGATGCAATTAAGAGATTTGTACCAATTCGCGACTCTGTACGGAATAAACTGCAACAACGACAACAAGCGCAGACTGACTTTTCTGTGTCAAGTGAACAACTGTTTACTCCGATAAGAAGTGCGACCAAAGATGTGAAAAAGTTAACTGAATCAGCGATATACGGAGATATTCCTGAGCGAGAACGAGTAAAGAAGGCGCCGCTGCTTGATACGCTTGAAAAGATAGCAGCAGAGACCGGACAAACACGCGCAGGGATACAACAGTTATCCAGTGATATAAAAACTCAGCGCGAGTATGAACGATTAGCTGATATTGATGATTCTGCGCCTGATCCACAACCTGTTGATGTCACCCCAAGAGGTGTTTCCTTTATAGACAAACTCACCGAAGAAGCTATAACACAAATCAAACGACCTCAATTAATAAAAATCGAAGATTATTCGACATTTGGTGATTTTGCCGCCAAAAGCTTTCATTCTAGAAAGGACTTTTTAAAAGACGAGTATAAAAACAGTAGAATAAGCCGAGATGAATGGGTTAATTGGTTGTATAAAACGAATAAGGGGATTACTGGTAATTTGAAAAAGGATACAGTTGAGTATAGATCTTTTAAAGTAGGAGTTGATAGTTATGGTATACAAAAACAACAAGAACGAGAAAAACAAAGTCGAGGCCGATAAAGGCAATTACTTGATGATAGTGAGGGCGCAACTGGTACAACTGAGGAAAGAAGCGGTAAAGGATATTCGATTGGAAATCCAAAGGATTTCAACGCTGACATGTCCTGGTAGTGTACTCAGTGATATATCACGGTTAGAGGTTCTCATCGGAGGGAAACGAGCCGGAAATAACTCACCGGAAATAATTAATGAAGCAGCTGATATCTGCAGGCGGTTATTTCAGGGTGGTATCATGGATATCAGCACATATCGAGATTTCATTGGCGAGTTAGTGGAAAGTGGGTATCATAGTGACTGAATTGAAAAGTCAATTGATTAGATAAATAACAATTGAAAAATTGTTTCTGATTTCAAATAATGATCATACACTACAATCATGATAAACCAACCCCCGTCTACGTAGTTAATTCATGGTTTCCGGTTTATAGAGCATACTACGGAGATGGTTTAGGTAATACCATTTTAGGGTTATACCGTTGGCTAAACAATTAGGAATGAAAGCAATTGATGTTATTCGTGATAAGGGTATTGGTGCTGTTGGAGATCTTGCTGGAAAAGCGTTTTCAACTGTGATGAATAAATTAACATCATTAGTGAAATCACGAATGAAATCCAAAGGATTTTCAAAACCGTTACCGTCTACAGCGGAAATGCCTGCAAGTGTTAGTAAAATTATAAATAACGCAGTAGATGAAAAATTAGCGTCGATGGTTTTAACCCCCGACCAAAGCAATATTGTAAATATGATAGCAGGAAGTGGCTTTAAAAAACTACGACGATGAAAATGGAAAATCGCGATTTAGACTCTGATAAATAGAATAAAATGTTCAAAAAGTCACCTGATCCAGCGTTTGATATAGACGTCCCAGTCCCCAAGAATGATTCTGTACGCGATTATCAATATTACGCCTATCATGCCATAGACTCAAATAGTCGAGCGAGAATCGATCTTCAAGTCCATGATACCAGTAAATACTTTTTGCCCTGTGAAGTGTTTATTGAAGTAGAAGGAGAAATTGTAACAGCTGCTGATACTCCTGCTGTACCAGCACCGTATCCAGCTGGTACTCAAGTCGGTTTTGTCAATAATGGTATCATGGCGTTATTTGAGAGTGCAAAATATCTCATTGATGGAAAAGAAATTGAGGCGATAGATCGCGATGTTGATGTGGCTACAACAATAATCGGGTTAGCGAGATATTCCGATGATTATACAAGATCAGCAGGACCTTCTATGATGTTTGCAAAAGATGCTACAAATACCGCTGAAGGAAAACAATCTGTTGTAAGACGACCAAAGAATAATGCTGGCACCGCTAATATTGATGCCGAAGATATGATTATAAACAAAGATGTTAATTTCAATCTAGGAGCTGCAACACGTATTTCAATGTTGCAAGGAGCGCGTAAATCATTTTCATGCGCGATTCCACTGCATCATATATTTGGATTCTGTAGAAACGTCCGAAAAGTTATTTATGGAGCGAAGCATACAGTATCGCTTGTACGAAAGAGTGATGATAGTGACGCAATCTGGAGGATTCCAGCAGACAATGCAAATCCAAATGCTGATGCCGGTAAAGTCAATTTAACAAAAATATTGTGGATGCCAGTGTTGACTCCAGCAATCACCGCAGAAGAACGATTACTATCATTTATGGACCAAGGAGGAAAGTCGTTGTTGAGTTGGCTAACCGTGAGTACAGATGTTAAACTATCAAATATCAACGGGTTATTCACTTGGAACCTAGCATCAAAACAAGGTGTTGCTGCGCCACGTCATATATTTATTGCGTTACAAGATAACGCACGAGTTGGCAATCAACTCTTCAGCCATATGATATTTGATCAATTAGGTGTGAAAGACGTCTCACTGAGAATAAACGGCCAACAGGAACCATCCGAGGATGTACAACTTAATTACACAGAAAATCATATTGCACGAGTTTATCATCGTCTGTTGTCATTTATGGCACGCGATCAAAATGTGGATACTGGTTTGCAAATATCACAATATCATTTTAAAAATCTGTATCCGATCTATTACTTCTCACTGGAACATCTCGATTTGATGAGACAATCTGTTGTTGATATACATTTTAGATCTAATGTGACTCGTGGTGCTATTGCTGATTATAGAGCGGTTGCTGTCATTCTCAGTGATAAATCAATGCTACTTGAAGGTGTTGGTGGAAGAATGAGAGTGGTAGATACACCAGTGGAAAACATGTAATTGAAATTGTAAACGATTTAGAATCAATCAATTATGTATAATGTCATATAGTAATATTAGTGTTGCGTTAACTCCCGGTCAATTAAAAAAATTGCAATCGGAATCAGCTAAAAAATGTGGAACCACAATCACGTTGAAACCCAACCAAATGACTGGTGGTGCAAATAAACTATCGCTGACAACTCGTCAGGTGAAACATTTCAATGATGCACTAGTAGCAAAAAGGGTGTTCAGATTACTCTCTCTGCGGCTGCTATCAAAAATATGATTAAAACAGGCGGTATATTTCCGTTGTTAGCTGCGATTCCAGCATTGATTGCAGCAGCAGCCCCAGCGGTGGCTAAAGCGGCAGCGTTAGGAGCCGTTGGTACTGCAGCAGGAATGGCACTAAAGAAGGCAACTGGGAAAGGATATAAAAAAAAAGGGAAAGTGTCAAAGACTACCAGGAACCCCGTATTCGTGGTACAGCGGAAAGGGTCTAAGACTAGGACCGGTTTATTAATTGGAGAGTCTATGACTCAGGAACCTATGGTTCCCAAGTCCAATTTTGATTTAATGGATGCGGCTAAAAAACTAGTGATTAAAAATTTCAGAGGTGTCTTTATGAAAGATCAATTACCACATCAACCAAACAGCGTTGAAACCGGAATCATTAATTTAGATAACAGCACCGGACCCGGAACTCACTGGGTTGCATACGCTATTGATCCACGTGGGATTGTCTATTTTGATTCATATGGATTAGCCCCACCAAAAGAGTTTATGCGTTATATAAAAACCCTTCCAATGAAGACTCGGTATTCTACGCTACCAACACAACAAATGAATGACCCACCAATATGTGGCAGCGAAGTATTAAATGTCCTTAACGCTATTTCTAACTCCTTGAGTAACCCAAGCGGAAAACCACATGTTGTCGTGAATGAATACACTAGTAATCGCTGGAGAAAATCGAAGATTTTTCAACGAAGTCGTCAAAAACGATTTTAGAGAGAGAAAGAGTTTTACAATAACATGATTGATATTTGGGGGAGATCTTTGAAACCCAAACCCGATGACACTGCAACCGGTGATGTAAAAAAAACTAATCAAAGATGAAATAGCTGAGACGTTAAATTTAGCAAGTGTTGACCCGAACGAAATAGTTGTATTTCAGAACAAACAGGGTAAATTGAAAAGCAGTGATGTGTCATTGAATGACATTTTGATACGGCAGCGCGACGCCGCTGACAACTCTATTGCGCTATATTCCAACAGTGGACAACTTAAACCAGGCGCACTTGTGTCTACAATCACCGACGCGATTGACGCCCACAAACGTGATCTGGAGGATTATATACGAGGTTATAGTACTTTTCGCAAAAATGTCGTACATAAATTCTTTGGAAGCCCGCTTGTGGTTGGCATGACTCTCGCTGAAATTAAAAACTATCTATCGCTATTTTTTTTTAACAAGGACGCGGGAAGGATGATGAATGAAAATGAAATCAAGGCAAATTATCTCGAGATTTCTAAACTAATAGAAGATCAAAAACCCACTAACGACGTCATTGTTAAGTTTTTTGGAACCCCGCTTGTGGCAGGCATGACTCTCGCTGAAATCAGTGAGTTTATCGGCAAGCACACTCACAATGCCTACATCGCTAATAATTTCTTTGGTATCCCGGCTACATCTACAATAACTCTCAAAGATATTAATATGTTTATGGTGAGACAAACAACACTTAATACCATCGTGGATAGATTTTTGGGGAGAACACCTGTTTCTGAAACCACATCGTTGACAGGTCCAACCCTCGCTGAAGTTAAAAAAGCTATTGACGAACAAAAATCCGCCAGTGAAATGGTTAACAAGTTCTTTAGAGGACCTGAAGGTTACAATACCACTACGACATATTTTGACCTCGCTAGTGATTATAAACTCCGAGTAGATATGGATTTTAGCTTCTTTTTGACTTCATTTTTTAAACGCCGCAATAAAACGTTGATGAAATATACTGAAATCGATAAAACCTATTCCGACGTCATTGACGATATTCTTAAACTAAAGGGGAATTTTGAGCGGGTACAAAAACAGGCAATGACATTGTTGATAAGTTCTTTGGAATTCCACACAACGCGGGTATGTCTCTCGTTGAAATTATCGCGGCTATCAATAAGGTAAAAACTCCACATAGTGTAAGCGTCAATAACATCGTGTACACGGTTGATAGTGGGACTTTTGATTGGATCCGGGGAAATGATAATTATCTTCGTGTTGGCAACAGACATACTGGTGCACCAGGTTGCTACCGACTTACAATAATACATCACCGTAAATTTGATTTGGAATTCAGCAACACAGGTATCAGAGGTGTTAACACATTGATGTATATACTAGAGAAAATACCAAAACCACCACCCTATATACCAATCCCGCTTACGATTACTATAAGCAATTCCGACGAGTCTGTGATTCGGGAGCCACTACCCTGGATAATAGAATTTGTATCCGGTGTCCCCTCATCCGATCCTAAAACCACTTCGTTGGTGGGATAATTGAAAACACTAGTTGGTTTAAAATAACAACAATGATTCCATCATCGTCGTAATATCGATTCGACACCGTGAAAGAGTTTTCCGCGAATTTGAAATTACTTTCCGCGAACTTGAAAACACAATTGAAAACACTAGTATTTTTAAAATAAAAATGATTTCATCAACGCAATGTCGCTATGATCAGGTCAGAGAATTTCAGACTAGACTCAAAACCCTCACTGAGGAGTATCAAATAAAAATAAAAAAATACCGACGAAGAATCATCGCAATTGATATTACTATGTACTCGGTGTCAAGCGTTCTCGCTGGCGCCGGAATAATACTTGCATCGGTTACAATGATTGCCCCGGTCGTAGTTCCAATTTGCATTTCTGCGGTGGCTACAATCGGGGGTATATCAACCGGGATAGCAAAAAAGATATCATCATGCAGCCAGAGTAAACTGCAGAATTACTTAATTCAATTTCATATTGCATCAACCGCATATTCGCAGTTATCCCTGATGATATCGTCGTCACTCGATAATACAATTATATCAGATAGTGAATTCTCAGCGATGATCAGTATTTTTGATTCCGCGATATCGAAATTAGAGCGACAACATGAATATAATAACAATGACAACACCGATGGAATTGGAAAACACGAACCCAAAAACCAAAATGATCTCAATAATCTCAACCTTACCAGATTGTGAGTTCTCAGTGATGGTCAGTATTTATGATTCCGCGGTGTCAAAATTAGAAATACAACACGAGTATAATAACAATGACGACACCGATGGAATTACTTCAACAAATAGTGGAGAACACGAACCCAGTACAAACAAGCATGATATCAATAACATCAACGGAACCCGAGTTTAGTGTGAATTTCCCTAGCCCAGTCCCCGTGAAGGAGATAGCGCTAGCAAAACTACGAGTGTATCACAGTTGGCCTAATATCAGATCAAAATCATTTGGTGGTCAACAACCCAATAATTCTTTAGTGTTTGCAAATAAGAATAAACCCGACGGAACCCCAGACTGGAACGTTGTTTCCATACCAACCGGATCATACCAAATCGAACAAATCAATAATGAATTCGCGCGTAGAATAAAATCGATTACTGGAACAGAATCGAAAATCGCTATAACAGTTCATGAGCCGACGCTATCATCCGCAATTGAGATAAGCACAGAAGGATACGTCGTAGATATCTATCAGAGTTCTATTAGAACCGTACTAGGATGGCCTGAAAAACCACCGGAAAAATCCTTCACCGACTTAACCACGGACGTAGAATCATATCATGAAATCAATCCCAGTTATCGAGATAATTTATCTGATATAAGAAAAGGAAAAATCGCCGATAGATTTATATTCACCAACAAAGACACATTGCAATGGGATTTTATCATTAAAAGAACAACCGACTCATCTGTTACTATTTAATTTACGCTAACTGAAGTCCGTGGTTATTTTAATGAGATTAAACAATTATATGACACACAACTAGAACTACGGAAAACAAGATCGCAAAAACACGTTGAAAAAATAAATCAGCTTATATCGGACATGGAATATATCTATGAACTAATTATTCAAACAATAATTAATGACAACAGCGACAATAAACAACGATTCCTAACCGATTACAATATCACAGAAGACAATCTGCGTAATTTCAAGTTTCCGAAATACAACGCTGATGAATTAGCAAGAATTGTTAAAACCGATATCAAAGCGCTACAAAAATCAGATTCAACTGTCCTCCTCAAATATAATAATGATCCAGATGGTGGCGGTAGGCATATCGCTCCGTTCAACGTGAATATTTCATCGGTGATTGCGCTCAATTTAGTATGTGATGTGATCGAAGGAAGCTATCAGATTAATCTAGAGCAATCAAATCAAGCTCAGCAGGAATATATTCTTTATTCGTTTGCGCCAACAGCTCCTCCAGGATTCCTAATTATTGGAAACCCAATTAATCCTGTCTACATGCGATGCCATAATAATTCGTTAACGAGAATTAATTTCAAACTCACCGACCAGTCAAATAATCTGATTGATTTACAAGAAGAGGTGTTAGCGATTAGTCTGTTTGTAAAGTCCTAATGACTTTCATCATAAAGACTGGATCAAATCATTTCTTATTTTTTGTTAACCTGTAGCAGCAGAGAGGGCGATGACCACATCGTTGCGAGCAAAACTGATTAAAAAATCGTAAAATCTCCGTTTTTGCAAAAATGGAGACTTTTTTTTGGTTAAATGAGATTTCGTTGGAAGCCTTATATTTTGTTCGAAAACGTGGTCTGTAAGCCTTATTTTGCTCGAAAACGTTATCTGGAAGCCTTATTTTTGCTCGAAAACGTGGTCTGTTCACCCTCTCTGCTGCTAACCAGCATGGTATACACTAGAAGTATACATATTGTCATAAATTTGGAGTAAGTGTTAGTGAATTTGAACCATGCTCGGGTCGTTAGTAGTGATTTTGGGTACAAGCCGAATGACTGTCCCTTTCGATAACATAGTCCATATTAAAATTCAGTAGTGTATACAAGTAGTGTGATTGAAAAGGCAGCATTTATGGTTGGAAATCAGTAAATTATAGAATGGAATCAATAAGTTGGAACTTGGTAGGTACCGTTTATGTGGCCATAGTGGAAAATGGGCGTATGTATATGAGTGTGATACGCCGGAAATTCTGTGGATGGACTGGCCTAGGGTCGCGCAGTTAAATATTTCCCAGTTAGTAAGGGAATACTGGTGTAATTTCTATGGCATGACAAGCTATCGGTACGGAAAACGGATAATAATGAAGAAAAACCATGTAAAGGTGCAGTTAATGGACGTTTGGGCAAGTTGTCTCCTCTGGGTCGCCCATTGATTACAGCAAAGATTAATAATTATAGCAGACACGTCTTTCTTTCCATTTTACAACTTAAGTTGTATGGAAGTCTTTGGAAATTTGGGGAAAACATATGACTTCCAGCGTGACTCGCGCCAGGGTTTTGACACCGCTCGGTCAAGTGAATACCCCTGTGCTTGTAACAATATGTAAAAGGGCTCTATTTAATTATCCCTAAACGCAAGTGATACATTACATGTAAAGGGTCTCTATTTAATTATGCCTAAACGCAAGTGATACATTACATGTAAAGGGTCTCTATTTAATTATGCCTAAACGCAAGTGATACATTACATGTAAAGGGTCTCTATTTAATTATGCCTAAACGCAAGTGATACATTACATGTAACGGGTCTCTATTTAATTATGCCTAAACGCAAGTGATACATTACATGTAAAGGGTCTCTATTTAATTATGCCTAAACGCAAGTGATACATTACATGTAACGGGTCTCTATTTAATTATGCCTAAACGCAAGTGATACATTACATGTAACGGGTCTCTATTTAATTATGTCTAAACGCAAGTCATACATTACATGTAACGGGTCTCTATTTAATTATACCTAAACGCAAGTGATACATTACATGTAAAGGGTCTCTATTTAATTATGCCTAAACGCAAGTGATACATTACATGTAAAGGGTCTCTAATTTAATTATGCCTAAACGCAAGTGATACATTAAGGGGTTGTATTTAATCATGCCTAAAATTCGAACGACTGCAAACAATGAGAAAACAAACTGCATTGGAATACCACTCCAACAAGCCAGGGTCAACGCCTTCTTATTCAGCTTGCGAGTAGAACGAGTAGCGTAAACGCTGATCAGCAGATATTTTAAGTGATTGCAAGTATATTAGGTGATGGCTGGTATATTACGTAATGGTTGGTAGAGGTGTCGCCTACAGTTTCGCGATTTTCAAAGGTTGAAAATTTTAAAGAAAAAAAATTTCACCGGATTTCTACAATGGTTAATCGGTTTCTTTTATTATTATAAAGGACCTTGTATATCTGAGGTATAGTTCAATGAACCTTTAATTCCGTTTAGTTTGGTGTACGATTGATGGGTTTAATATCGATTATAGACTATACAGTTTGGCCTTACTCCAGATATGCATCTTTAATAGACTGTTTGCTACACTTGGTCATTTTCACTTCCTAAACTTCAGAGGTAAATTGTATATAAAAGAGCGGATAACTTATATTATTACATTTTATACTTTGATAATTCATTCACTGCACTTTCAGAAGCTGGTATTGTCAGGTCTGGCACAATTTATTTTCCTCATTCTAATAGCTGCTAAGGATAGTGTACTTGAGAGAAATTCAGGCCTTTTTTTGTGCGATTTTTTGGGGAGCACAAGGGCGCAGTCGTTTAAGCCAGCAGTGTACTGAGATCATTTACAATTTCCAAAAGTACAATGTCCAAAGAAATGTCAATCACATAGCATTAATGTAGCATTAAGGTATGCCAACTTGCTTTCCACTGCAGGTTTAAAATGCAAACTTCACCTAATGTACATTACTCAACCAAAAGTATACAACTTGTGAGCGTCCCATATAAGGTGTCGTCGTCGGTTATATAAGATGACGGCTGGTATATAAGGTGACGGCTGGTATATAAGGTGACTGGTATATAAAGTGATGGTAGATCATGAAATATTTTATTCGCAGTGTCATGTGCATTAACCACAAACATAGACGGTAGCAGCCGATGTAAAAATTCTAATTTGAGTTTTGCATTTTTTTTTTACTTATTTATCTCTCCTGCCCGCAAGCGCCCAAATTGCAAGATGCCCGTTTTCCTAATTGGTCATACAATTCAGTTTGTTTATATTGTTAACATATAATGGATTGTCAGCCATTGTTAATTTACAGAGGATTTGTGGGCAGCTCCGGTTTTAAATTATTATAGTACACAGATCCGACAAGAGGGATGGGGTGAGGTGGTGCAACTGGGGATATATCCTCGGGGCCCTGGCGGAACAACACCTTAATTTATAAAATAAAACGTTTGTTTAAACAAGAACTATGTGAAGTCCGGATGTTTCTTATACCATGGCCCATGATCACTCTCTACGGCCCTGCTTGTACATACTGCTGTCTAATGTTTACATCATTCCTTAAGGCTAATGCTGAATACTAATGTAATAGTTGACAAACGGCGAGGAAATGCCATAGTTGTCGATAGTTGGATTTAAAATCATATGTAACTGAAGCGGTCGGCTGCAACTTCATTTTAATAGACATGTACGTATCTTGGCCAATAAACATGCTCGATTCAGATGGAAACAGTTTTCATACAGTTAATACTTCAAGCCTCTTCTTTGCTGAATGGATTACGTTTTTAGGATTATTAACAGGATCTACAGTTTTGACATGTGCAAGATCTGCCTATCCTCAGAGAGAGAGAGAGAGAGAGAGAGAGAGAGAGAGAGAGAGGCGCAGACAAATTAGAAATATAACTTGGCCTAAATATAGAAATATAGATTTGAATACCAAACTTAACCGAAGATGTATGTTTGTGAACAAGAAAATAAAATTATTGTCACATTTGCCAAACACCCAGCTATAACGTCATGTATAATCTATAATCTACCGATCCTGGAAATATTACCGTGGCTTTGTGTTTGATCTCTATAAAGATTGTCGCGGAATTAGTGTTGAACTCTTACGCAATGATACCATGACCAGATAGAGATCGGAAACTTGACTCATCAAAGGCTACCGGTCGCGTCACTTCAAGGCTTGCAGTTATCACACCTATGTTAAAGGTTAGTTCAAGGATCAAAATGAAAGTGCACAGGGTTTGTCTCCGTCCCCCATGTTGATAGACCGCGAGCGGGATATTATCCGCTAAGTCTGATTGGATCGGTACACAGTGATATACAATCGAATTTGTGATAGAGGGAGGGATTAGAATTTAGTCCCAAACGATACCTAATGAAATCGTAAGTAGGTTAGTCTGAGAAAGAAGCCACTCATAATCTGGCGGCAGAACTTTAATGTAGATTCTAAGGAAAGACAAAGCTTCGAAAAGGAGGCTTTTTAGGAGACAGAACTTTGAGTTCCATTGGGTCACATGTCTTCAACAGTTGGGAGACGGAATTGAAACTATTGCCGGGACAGTCTAAATCGACATAGTCGCGGGAGAGAAAGTGGAGGAGGAAGAGACAGAAGAGGAGGAGTCTAGAAAGGTCTAGGAGGAGCAGAATGAATTTAGAAAAAGGTCAGGGAGGAAGAGGAGAAGGAGGTGGCACAAATAAGAGAAAGGATACAACAGATGAGTAGAAATACAAGAACAGGTGGAAATCAATATCACACTTACAATCAAGTGATGCCATAGGCTTTTTAAAGGGTCGAGCGGAAAGAATGCAATTGGAAATTTGAGTCATTTGTTTAATGAATTGTTATTAAATTGTTATCCATTAGCTTTTTACCTTTCTTAAAATATATTTTACCATCTAACCGTCGGCATTGCTAACTGGGGGCTCGGAACATTTCATTTATCTTTCACTAAATTTAACATCCAACCAAAGAGAGCATGGATGGGACTTCATTAATAGCTTAAATAAAATACTGAAAACACCCCACCTCAACAGTATAGTTCGTCACAAGTATTTCCCAAAGTGATAAAATCGGTATCAACACTATAGCTCTTTGTTTGAAAAATATAATAAAATATTTGTATCTATGTTAGCCCGAATACACGAGTGCCGGATTCAGAGCGATCTGTTCTATATACACGCTTGAATTCACTAGTACACTAACATTAACATCGTATGGGGTACTCTCATCGTAAACAAAGTTGTTGAACACTGTAGAACCCCTGGAGGACTTCATGCTTGTTACTTACCTGTATGTGATGGTACACGTTGGATTAGACAAATGCTGTGATGCAATTTACGTACATAGAATTCATGTTACATACAGATGATACAAAGTAATGGTAATAAATAACAAAAAGATACCAACCATTCTTTTGCCAGCTCTCCCGTATCAACAGTAGAAATAAAAATGTCACTGTGCAAACGTACAATGCCGTCATGGCTTGCACCTGCAACTAAATAAAAACCAGAGACTAATCCATGATTACATTGCTCACTTCTACTTTCAATAGTCCTCTGTATCCGTTGTAAATATTTTGATGCAGAAAGTAAATTCAGACTCAAGTGATCTGAACACCTTTTCTAACCAAAAGATATATTACTATCTTATGTATTTGCATTTTAAATTGTAATCATTTTAAAGTTAAACATTTCATTTCGTACTTTATAAGCAGTATTGATCTCGTGTATTGTAAAACCAGACAGCTATATTCCCTTTAACAGATTTGGCTACCTACCTTCCTACTTAAGTCAAAGCCTAATGGATACAAAGATTTCAATACTATTAATTAAAAAAGCATTTTAGTTAAAAGAAGAGATCAACTGTTTAAAATTTAAAAACAGTAAAATTCATGAAACCTGCTTAACACGCAACTATCCTTGTCCACTTATAGAAGCCATATTTTACATGGTAAAAGTTACACAATTTGAGCAACCTTGAAGTGCCCCAGATATTATTACATACTTCATACATCAATAATGACCTTCATTAACCATTCAAAGTGACACCACATTAAAAGCATGCAAAATGCAGTACGCGCATCTAATTCCTATACTCGTGTACAAGTGCCCAATAAACTACGGAGGTTAATATATAAATCTGTTTAGTCATTCTTACAGAAAATCTACCACTGAGGTTAATATACAAATCTGTTTAGTCATTCTTACAGAAAATCTACGACTGAGGTTAAGATATAAATCTGTTTAGTCATTCTTACAGAAAATCTACCACTGAGGTTAAGATATAAATCTGTTTAGTCATTCTTACAGAAAATCTACAACTGAGGTTAATATCTAAATCTGTTTAGTCATTAATATGGAAAATCTACCTCTGAGGTTAAGATATAAATCTGTTTAGTCATTCTTACAGAAAATCTACCACTGAGGTTAATATATAAATCTGTTTAGTCGTTCTTACAGAAAATCTACCACTGAGGTTAAGATATAAATCTGTTTAGTCATTAATATGGAAAATCTACCATTGAGGTTAATATATAAATCTGTTTAGTCATTCTTACAGAAAATCTACCACTGAGGTTAATATCTAAATCTGTTTAGTCATTAATATGGAAAATCTACCACTGAGGTTAAGATATAAATCTGTTTAGTTATTTATATGGAAAATCTACCATTGAGATTAAGATATAAATCTGTTTAGTCATTCTTACAGAAAATCTACCACTGAGGTTAATATATAAATCTGTTTAGTCATTCTTACAGAAAATCTACCACTGAGGTTAAGATATAAATCTGTTTAGTCATTCTTACAGAAAATCTACCACTGAGGTTAATATGTAAATCTGTTTAGTCATTCTTACAGAAAATCTACCACTGAGGTTAAGATATAAATCTGTTTAGTCATTAATATGGGAAATCTACCACTCAGGTTAATATATAAATCTGTTTAGTCATTTATACAGAAAATCTACCACTGAGGTTAATATATAAATCTGTTTAGTCATTCTTACAGAAAATCTACCACTGAGGTTAATATATAAATCTGTTTAGTCATTCTTACAGAACATCTACCACTGAGGTTAATATACAAATCTGTTTAGTCATTAATACGGAAAATCTACCACTGAGGTTAATATATAAATCTGTTTAGTCATTCTTACAGAAAATCTACCACTGAGGTTAAGATATAAATCTGTTCATTAATATGGAAAATCTACCACTGAGGTTAATATATAAATCTGTTTAGTCATTCTTACAGAAAATCTACCACTGAGGTTAAGATATAAATCTGTTTGGTCATTAATATGGAAAATCTACCATCGAAGTTAAGATATAAATCTGTTTAGTCATTCTTACAGAAAATCTACCACTGAGGTTAAGATATAAATCTGTTTAGTCATTCTTACAGAAAATCTACAACTGAGGTTAATATCTAAATCTGTTTAGTCATTAATATGGAAAATCTACCACTGAGGTTAAGATATAAATCTGTTTAGTCATTCTTACAGAAAATCTACCACTGAGGTTAATATATAAATCTGTTTAGTCATTCTTACAGAAAATCTACCACTGAGGTTAAGATATAAATCTGTTTAGTCATTAATATGGAAAATCTACCATTGAAGTTAAGATATAAATCTGTTTTGTCATTCTTACAGAAAATCTACCACTGAGGTTAATATCTAAATCTGTTTAGTCATTAATATGGAAAATCTACCACTGAGGTTAAGATATAAATCTGTTTAGTCATTCTTACAGAAAATCTACCACTGAGGTTAATATATAAATCTGTTTAGTCATTCTTACAGAAAATCTACCACTGAGGTTAAGATATAAATCTGTTCATTAATATGGAAAATCTACCACTGAGGTTAATATATAAATCTGTTTAGTCATTCTTACAGAAAATCTACCACTGAGGTTAAGATATAAATCTGTTTGGTCATTAATATGGAAAATCTACCATCGAAGTTAAGATATAAATCTGTTTAGTCATTCTTACAGAAAATCTACCACTGAGGTTAAGATATAAATCTGTTTAGTCATTCTTACAGAAACTCTACAACTGAGGTTAATATCTAAATCTGTTTAGTCATTAATATGGAAAATCTACCACTGAGGTTAAGATATAAATCTGTTTAGTCATTCTTACAGAAAATCTACCACTGAGGTTAATATATAAATCTGTTTAGTCATTCTTACAGAAAATCTACCACTGAGGTTAAGATATAAATCTGTTTAGTCATTAATATGGAAAATCTACCATTGAAGTTAAGATATAAATCTGTTTTGTCATTCTTACAGAAAATCTACCACTGAGGTTAATATCTAAATCTGTTTAGTCATTAATATGGAAAATCTACCACTGAGGTTAAGATATAAATCTGTTTAGTTATTTACATGGAAAATCTACCATTGACATTAAGATATAAATCTGTTTAGTCATTCTTACAGAAAATCTACCACTGAGGTTAATATATAAATCTGTTTAGTCATTAATATGGAAAATCTACCACTGAGGTTAAGATATAAATCTGTTTAGTCATTAATATGGAAAATCTACCATTGTGGTTAATATATAAATCTGTTTAGTCATTAATATGGAAAATCTACCACTGAGGTTAAGATATAAATTTGTTTAGTCATTCTTACAGAAAATATACCATTGAGGTTAAGATATAAATCTGTTTAGTCATTAATATAAAAAATCTACCATTGAGGTTAACATATAAAACTGTTTAGTCATTAATATGGAAAATCTACCACTGAGGTTAAGATATAAGTCTGTTTAGTCATTCTTACAGAAAATCTACCATTGCGGTTAAGATATAAAACTGTTTTGTCATTTATACAGAAAATCTACCATTGAGATTAATATATAAATCTGTTTAGTCATTCTTACAGAAAATCTACCATTGAGGTTAAGATATAAATCTGTTTAGTCATTAATATGGAAAATCTACCATTGAGGTTAATATATAAATCTGTTTAGTCATTAATATGGAAAATCTACCATTGAGGTTAATATATAAAACTGTTTAGTCATTAATATGGAAAATCTACCATTGAGGTTAATATATAAATCTGTTTAGTCATTAATATGGAAAATCTACCATTGAGGTTAAGATATAAATCTGTTTAGTCATTTATATGGAAAATCTACCATTGTGGTTAATATATAAATCTGTTTAGTCATTCTTACAGAAAATCTACCACTGAGGTTAAGATATAAATCTGTTTAGTCATTCTTACAGAAAATCTACCACTGAGGTTAAGATATAAATCTGTTTAGTCATTAATATGGAAAATCTACCACTGAGGTTAAGATATAAATGTGTTTAGTCATTCTTACAGAAAATCTACCATTGAGGTTAAGATATAAATCTGTTTAGTCATTAATATGAAAAATCTACCACTGAGGTTAAGATATAAATCTGTTTGGTCATTTATATGGAAAATCTACCATTGAGGTTAAGATATAAATCTGTTTAGTCATTCTTACAGAAAATCTACCATTGAGGTTAAGATATAAATCTGTTTAGTCATTCTTACAGAAAATCTACCACTGAGGTTAAGATATAAATCTGTTTAGTCATTAATATGGAAAATCTACCACTGAGGTTAAGATATAAATGTGTTTAGTCATTCTTACAGAAAATCTACCATTGAGGTTAAGATATAAATCTGTTTAGTCATTAATATGAAAAATCTACCACTGAGGTTAAGATATAAATCTGTTTGGTCATTTATATGGAAAATCTACCATTGTGGTTAATATATAAATCTGTTTAGTCATTAATATGGAAAATCTACCATTGAGGTTAAGATATAAATCTGTTTAGTCATTCTTACAGAAAATCTACCATTGAGGTTAAGATATAAATCTGTTTAGTCATTCTTACAGAAAATCTACCACTGAGGTTAAGATATAAATCTGTTTAGTCATTAATATGAAAAATCTACCATTGAGGTTAAGATATAAATCTGTTTAGTCATTCTTACAGAAAATCTACCATTGAGGTTAAGATATAAATCTGTTTAGTCATTAATATGGAAAATCTACCATTGAGGTTAAGATATAAATCTGTTTAGTCATTCTTACAGAAAATCTACCACTGAGGTTAAGATATAAATCTGTTTAGTCATTAATATGGACAATCTACCACTGAGGTTAAGATATAAATGTGTTTAGTCATTCTTACAGAAAATCTACCATTGAGGTTAAGATATAAATCTGTTTAGTCATTAATATGAAAAATCTACCACTGAGGTTAAGATATAAATCTGTTTTGTCATTTATATGGAAAATCTACCATTGTGGTTAATATATAAATCTGTTTAGTCATTAATATGGAAAATCTACCATTGAGGTTAAGATATAAATCTGTTTAGTCATTCTTACAGAAAATCTACCATTGAGGTTAAGATATAAATCTGTTCATTAATATGGAAAATCTACCATTGAGGTTAAGATATAAATCTGTTTAGTCATTAATATGAAAAATCTACCACTGAGGTTAAGATATAAATCTGTTTGGTCATTTATATGGAAAATCTACCATTGTGGTTAATATATAAATCTGTTTAGTCATTAATATGGAAAATCTACCATTGAGGTTAAGATATAAATCTGTTTAGTCATTCTTACAGAAAATCTACCATTGAGGTTAAGATATAAATCTGTTCATTAATATGGAAAATCTACCATTGAGGTTAAGATATAAATCTGTTTAGTCATTAATATGGAAAATCTACCATTGAGGTTAAGATATAAATCTGTTTAGTCATTAATATGAAAAATCTACCACTGAGGTTAAGATATAAATCTGTTTGGTCATTAATATGGAAAATCTCCCACTGAGGTTAATATATAAATCTGTTTAGTCATTAATATGGAAAATCTACCACTGAGGTTAAGATATAAATCTGTTTAGTCATTAATATGGAAAATCTCCCACTGAGGTTAAGATATAAATCTGTTTAGTCATTAATATGGAAAATCTACCACTGAGGTTAAGATATAAATCTGTTTAGTCATTAATATGAAAAATCTACCATTGAGGTTAAGATATAAATCTGTTTAGTCATTCTTACAGAAAATCTACCATTGAAGTTAATATATAAATCTGTTTAGTCATTAATATGGAAAATCTACCACTGAGGTTAAGATATAAATCTGTTTAGTCATTAATATGGAAAATCTACCATTGAGGTTAAGATATAAATCTGTTTAGTCATTAATATGGAAAATCTACCACTGAGGTTAAGATATAAATCTGTTTAGTCATTAATATGGAAAATCTACCACTGAGGTTAAGATATAAATCTGTTTAGTCATTAATATGGAAAATCTACCACTGAGGTTAAGATATAAATCTGTTTAGTCATTAATATGGAAAATCTACCACTGAGGTTAAGATATAAATCTGTTTAGTCATTAATATGAAAAATCTACCATTGAGGTTAAGATATAAATCTGTTTAGTCATTCTTACAGAAAATCTACCATTGAAGTTAATATATAAATCTGTTTAGTCATTAATATGGAAAATCTACCATTGAGGTTAAGATATAAATCTGTTTAGTCATTCTTACAGAAAATCTACCATTGAAGTTAATATATAAATCTGTTTAGTCATTAATATGGAAAATCTACCACTGAGGTTAAGATATAAATCTGTTTAGTCATTAATATGGAAAATCTACCATTGAGGTTAAGATATAAATCTGTTTAGTCATTCTTACAGAAAATCTACCATTGAGGTTAAGATATAAATCTGTTTAGTCATTCTTACAGAAAATCTACCATTGAAGTTAATATATAAATCTGTTTAGTCATTAATATGGAAAATCTACCACTGAGGTTAAGATATAAATCTGTTTAGTCATTAATATGGAAAATCTACCATTGAGGTTAAGATATAAATCTGTTTAGTCATTCTTACAGAAAATCTACCATTGAGGTTAATATATAAATCTGTTTAGTCATTAATATGGAAAATCTACCATTGAAGTTAAGATATAAATCTGTTTAGTCATTAATATGGAAAATCTACCACTGAGGTTAAGATATAACTCTGTTTAGTCGTTCTTACAGAAAATCTACCACTGAATAACTACCAATTCCAAATTTCTACTGCATCAGCCAAAAACGGCAATATAAGTAGGTTTGAATGTATATAGGTATAGCACGGAGAAATCGGCTAGTTCATAAAGGTAACTATTTAACCTTTGATAGGAAAGTGTAAAATCTTAAGTGACAGTAATCGTTGCATTTAAGGGTGTAATAGTAAGCAGTGATATATCGAACCATCAAATTTATAATTGAACATGGATACCCCTTTTTAAAACAAATTTACTAAGGATGAAACAGATTACGTCTCCTTTGGCAAACTGGACGCAAAATTTGTCAATGCAGAAACTCGACGTTTCATGGTTCTAAGTGGGCTAGTGTTCATATAATATGCAAAACTCGTGCATTACCTTAAACATAGTCATTGAATGATAAAATATAGCTCACAATTGTGTCGCTTTTGTTGTAAAGAGAGATGCGGATCATATTTTTCACGATTTTATCAGGAAAACTACAGGGAATAAATGAACATGGAACAAAATTTGACCCTGTCGGTGATGCCAACAACATGCTCTTGTATTTGCTTAATACTGTAATGAGCATCAGCGATCGTAAAGATACATACCCACGTTTAATGATATGCACATAGCATGGTCACTAGTAAATACAACAATTTAACCTAAATCTGTAAAATGGGAAATATCCGTTGCAATTACCTTTTTATGCATGGGTGTAGTACTAACAAAGTTGCATAAACGTAGTTTGATGATTATATCATGAATAGTTATGTATGCGTTTGTGATTCGGACTTTAAACATAGTTTGAACAGTTTTCAATGTTTCAATCATATCGCTACGATGGCTGCAGTGAGGCAGTTTATAGTGATGTCTAGCACTGGGGCATCATGCCGCAGACTTGTAACTTCTTAATGCTGAGCGCAAAGCGAGGCGTACCATTCTTGTAAGTCATTGGTATGACTCAGCCGAGGATCGAACCCACGACCTTCCGCTTCCGCGTCGGACGCTGTAACCACCAGGCCACAGGAGCGATTATCGAGGGGTCTTAAGTGCTCACTTTAATCTGTTACTGCCATCTCAAATTAATCCGCTTGGATATTTGAGAGTAATTTCTATTAGCTTCCTGTTGGTCGTCTGTTTTGAAAGGGTTTCTCTGGGTTTTTCTTTACCAGTTATACTGACCGAAATGTATAGCCTATCGTGCGATGAAAGACCGCGTCATACCAACAACAACAACAGCAACGACACCACCACCAACAAATACTACTTATTATTATTATTATTATTATTATTATTATTATTATTATTATTATTATTATTATTATTCCAGAATGACATAATTAGCTGTCAGAAAGTTATAGTATGGCGCTGTAATTGAAACAAAAGAAAAAAATGTACTTTAATTAGCAAAAATTAATAATATTAGTTACACCAAATCTACAATGCTAAATACTGTTAAAATTTAGATATATCACAGCTACTACAGAATAACTGTCACGGGGTACACCATTACAATCGCTCATTGAAATATTTGAAGAGATATTTTTTTAAATTCTGAAGTATTTAGTACTTGATTAATAACATACTTAATAGAACTACTGACGTGACGAAGGCTAAATTATTGTATATGACTTTTCTTATATAAATCATTGTTTTTATTATCCCGTGTACTAATTGTTTAATTAATTTACTAGGTTAAACACATTTGGATACATTGGTTCCTTTAAAGAAAGAACAGCTTGTCTAAAAATGAACATAATCATTCATTGGTATCTAAGAGTGTTGAAAAGAGACGACGTGGATGCTAAAATAAATTTGACATTTAAAATCAACATGACTGCTCTTTTCCGTACGTATTATAGTCTATTAATGTAGGAGGAATTAACGGGGTTCTCATCACACATTACAGCTGTTAATAAAATGTACACAAGAATTGTACCATATACCTTTTGGATCAAACAAGCCGACATAAACCTGTCCCTTTTAAAATGTAATATTGTGCTAGATAATTTTTTTTACAAGTTTTAAAATGGTTGGATAACGTACGATCAATAAGGACAGTTGTAATTGTTGTACCGTTAACTTTTTAAGTACATTTCTCTGCACGTCTGCTCGTTGTATGAAGCAACATTAAGCGGATTTTCTGTAATATTGTGCGAAGCTTACAGTCATCCATTTCTTTCATAGAAAATGGTAATTTTTTTTGTTTGTTTTGCTGTCACCATTACTAAATTCTGGTTCTGTAATATTACGTGATTACTGCATATGGACACTGAAGAATGTTACCAGTAGCGTACTAACGCCTCTGGAAAATCAGTTATACATAATTCGACAGTGTGGACCCAGAAAAGACCACTATGATTTACCGATAGAGATTTCCTTAAACTTCTATAAGGTACCGTTCTAACTAGCAGTTTGTAATCTATTTTTTCCCCCAACAGGATGAAGACTATCTCAAAAGTGTATCATAATGGTATGCTGATAATGTATGTAGTAAAACTATATGATTAACGATGCCGAAAGCTTTACCGTAAGTCATCAATATTCATCAAACAATTATCAGCTAAACCAATTAGTACGGTCTCGAAGTACTAATTTACACAGCAGCCTGATTGACACGCAGTAATTATTTTTTTGGGTTGATACAAAAGCAGGGGTGCACAATCTTTTCTCGGTCGATGACCAGATGGCATTTACAAAGACCACTCGAGGACCACAAACACTAATTTCTTCAATATAATTACTCTTCACGGGTCAGATTTCTGTGTTAGAGCCAGACAGACAGAAGACGTTCTAAGACCGAATCCGGCCTGCTGGGCGGGGGGTTGTGCACCCTTGATATAAACTCATAAAATTAACTGAAAAGCAGTCTTTGTATAATTTTGCAACGCATAGGTAAAACGGATACATATCTAAGGTTATTGATGCTAAATTCGTCTCCTGGGGTACACGGACGGAGTCTATGGTGGGTGGAAATGTAACAGTTTACTTTGCAATCGTCTGCAAAAGGATTTATGATTATAGTCATTTATAATTAACAAATCAGCGGCATAACATTGCAGACTATAAATAATTTTAAGAGCTTCGCCTAACAAGCAATCAAAGCCAATAGCTAATGAATTAGACATTGATAATTACCTTTTAAAACCAAATCTTCGATATTATTTGGTATCTGAAGGAACGATCCATCAGACACTTGTTCAATATTGTGTAGTATTTAACTAAAGTTCTTACTTGTTTGCAACAAAATGCTACAAAAGAAATCTGTGAAAGTATTTGCAAACTGAGTCAAGTCACTTCGCAATGATTAGTAAGATTGTTAGTACATAAGCGATTTCGATGATGGCAAAACATTTCGTGTATGTCTACATTTCTTTGAGTTTGTCAGACGATTGTTGAACATCTTCGTCCGAGTAATTTCTTTTTGCGCCCAATATGTTTTAAAAAAACAAACTTACTTATAAAAATCCTACAAATATGTTTACATCTACTTCTACCTTCTGACCTTAATTTCGACTCTATGGTCCTAAAAAAAAAGAAAATGGTGAGATGCAGCAAGCTTACTAAAATTCAACAAATAATTTATTTCGCTAGACTACAAAACGAAATAAAATAAAATACGGTATTGCGAATTAAATCCCAAATAATAATAATATTTCGAACATAAGTACTAATGAATAAAGTTCTGCATAAACGTATTCCAAAGCTGAAAGATGTTAATTTATTAGTGGTGGCCCGTGTCGTGGTGATGTACCCAAAATATTTTGTATGATCATAGTATAATCAAAGAATATATCCTTATACGAATTTCACTAATTCCCAGTTAATGTCTCTTTGCAAGAATATAATTTTTAGATGACCACTTTGTACTTCCAGTGAATAAATAATTTGAATAAACAAATTCCATCCCTAACAAGATACAAGACAGCAACACTACAACTGCTTCTGCTCAAATCTTAAGGCTCGAATTAGGAACAATTCTAAAAATAGATTATATAATCCTCTACCTGACATCGGTCACAATTAACATTTTTAAATATATAAAAAACTATTGCCTAAAGAAAAACTTATTCAAAACCTATAAGAGCATTAGCAAATACAATGTTCTTGACTCAGACCAAGAAAATACTAATAGTTAATCCAAATTGATGCCTAGGATATAGAAATTAAGTTTTTTAGTTCCACTCCCTCTTAACAAACTGGGAACAAACATTTATGTTAGTATCTTAGAAACGAGATTGATTCGTGTTCTGCTATTTCTTCATTTTCTGAAGATTTCAAGATCATTTAAAGAAATACATAAATGCACGATAATATGCCATTCAGTACTAATGCAGTCCTACTAGTTTACAAATTAAGAGTTAGAAAAGTTTTAAATAAATGCCAACACTATCAGAGTTACACGTTTCTAATATTAACACTTGAGGTATATACGTTATACACGGAACTTTTTACAGTCAGTTGTTTTGAGCTTCTATCAACCGATATGTTTTCTTTCGAAACATGTTTTGTTAGAGCACAGCGCACTTAATAGACAATTACAGTGGTTTATAAACGGATAGACATGTCTATTTTCAATGGGGGCGATACATTGTTTAAATACGTATAAACGATTTATATATTGTTTCATGGAGTCAAATAAGGCGTATACATAATTTATATGTTGTCGTATTTGCCTGGCGATAGAAAAGTTTACGAATCAAGAAATTATATCTGCAAAATTGTATGTTTACTCACTCAAAAATAACTATAGATCCATTGTTGTTAAAGGATAGTAACTAGAAAGAATGGTTAGAAAAATGTAAAGTCTTTTTCAACAGACAGTTAGCATAACCCATATACCATCTTTATCTTTAAATAGGTCTGTGCAACACTACCAGGTGTGACTTTTCAAGATCAGTCTGTTGAATTGTATAGAAGTACATATGTAAGAAATACTATTTATTAACGTTTAAGGTGTACAAGTACTAATCCAAATTTTGATAAAGGCTTTAAATTTTTCACTTTGAAAACCTCCCTTGCCTAATCATAGTGGCAAATGGATAGAAAACATATCACTGTTTCAGTAAACGGAATATTCTTGTTTTATTCAAACATTGTTCCTAATTGATTTTGACTTCGCAGCAGACCTTCTTTAAAAGAAATAACGTAAAATGTAAGGTTGCATGCTGCCATGAACAAAGACAAAATCACATATAAGGTCCAAAAGACAGTAGTCCTTTCATTGCGAAGGCATACCGCCATGCACGAAGAAAAAAAAATCTAGTACATATATTATATATGATCTCCATATTTGATGTATAATGAAATACCTTAGTGTGTTTCCGCCAGTTGTAACTATACTCGTTCAAATGGTCCTCATCGAGCCATGTTGCGTTTATTAGTATTGCTAAATTGTAATTATACTCCGCTTTAAAAGGTGACTAAAATGCACCGACAACGATAGTTATAAAGATTTTTAAGTTAACAATTTGCAAAATATCTATGTAACATTAATAAGACACTAACATTACTTACCAGTAGTTTCCTGTACAGAAAGCCCCTTCTGACTCGATAGGTAGGTACACGTTGCAGGTGGACCACAATACATGTAGTTTTCTTCAACCAATGGGAGGTACACGTTGCACGAGCACCACGCTGCGTTTAGTCAGTCGGAACAAGACAAGGTCCTTTAAGCCAATGTTTATAAACACGCATCAGAAATACTGCAGCAAACCATGATTGCATTAACATTTTCTTTGATTATTGAATTTTATTATTTATTCATTGTGTGCAGTGCATGTCGAGTTCTTTAGCAGCATCATCAGCAAAGTGCAGAACATAAAGTCCAACATAGAATGTTGTCAATATACAGTAGTTCAAAATGTGTGATATGGTCTGTAGACTCAACAATTACAGGAAGAGTCAGTGGCCTGGCTTGTGAATGCACAATGACCCAGTCCTGCCCGAGAATGGCATTGCGTGGTCTACGTATGTCATGGAAGGTTGAAGCCAGGAGCGCAGACAAATGACTCAGATGTTTATTAAACGAAGTCAGGTAAACATTACAAACTAACTGACTTTCATTAATGGCCACTTGACCGCGACGACTTCTTATGCGAAACATTGCCAATCTTATTTTTTGAGCACGACCATACTTCATAACTATCCTTTGTTAAACTTGGGTAAATAATCGTCGAAAGAGACAAAAATGCTTTTGAGATGACTTTACTTTGCCTAACGTTTTCTCCGTCATTTTCCGGCGATTCTCTCCTTTTACTTCGTATCTCATCATCAAAGTATTTCAGAGATGGAATGTAGAAAACCCATGAGGTATTCCGATTGTACATGTATATTGTACTGCGATGGTACCCGTCCTACATTGTAGGCCAATATCATGATTTACAAAGGAAAAAAGTATGCCTCTCGATAACACCTGTATTAAAGAAGTGTGTGTGTGTATGTGTGTGTGTGTGTGTGTGTGTGTGTGTGTGAGAGAGAGAGAGAGAGAGAGAGAAATTTGTTCGTAAATGTCAAAGGTTATATTACATTTATTACAAGAAGTCATATGGAAACACTTGTTTTCAGTCATTGAAACCAAAATAAATCGTTAAAAGTCAGTCTGTGCACTGCATAAGAAAAAGTGTTTCTCTCTGTGTGTGTGTGTGTGTGTGTGTGTGTGTGTGTGTGTGTGTACTACCATCAGACATGTAGAAAATATCTACTGTTTCTTTTATTCTTTTGAATCTGGGTTATTATACCATATGTTAATGTAAATATACCATATACTGAATCGCTGAAAATAATGTAAATAATCACGAGTTTTTGACGATATTCCATAAAATTTGAATCGTTATGCCAACTTCCAGTTTTAAAAAGAATATTACTAAGTACTTTCAAGGCAGGAGCAGCAGACCACGATGGAGATCTATAGAAAAAGAAAAATCAACTTCTGCTGCCAGGACAACTTGTTTTGTCTACATGGCTCTCGTGCTGTCAGACGATATTGTGGTGTTTGAACATTAATAAACTGATGTTTTTATTCACACACTTGTTTTGTAAATATTCTTGACTAGCAAGGATCTATGAGGTTTGAAATAATATCTAATTACGAACAACTGGTATGTGCCTATAAGTCCTCAATGCGATTTTGTTTATACACAAGTTGTACTCTCTGACAAATCTGAATTACTAAAAGCATGACCAACTTGTAAAATTATTGTTTCCAAATCAATGATGCGAGTAGAAGAAAAAAAACCCAACTCTTTCGAATATCGCAAAAATTAGATTCACATCTCTTGTCGGTGAATAACTTGGGAGCAAAGGGAGAAAACACCTTTAGAAATCTAAGAATTAAATGGTGAATAACAATGATGTCACATTATACTATGTGACAGCGACGAAAGTGCAGACCAACCGGTAGCTGTGTTAACGGCGCTTTATTGAAGCCCATAATTGCCAAGTACCATATAGAATAACTAGTAAAACTGTTCTATGTCCTGTCAGTACAGTATTTTAGTCAAGTTTAAATTGGTTTAAAATCCTTATTATTATTGATAAACAGATGAAATTAAACTCTGTTATTATATTGACTTTCAAAAAATATAAAAATGAAATTAAAAAAAAAAAATAACTTTATTTTTAAAATTTAAATGAAATGTTTAAAACAAAATCCACCTAAGGTGCACATATATAATATTTTTGGGCAGAATATGAAATGAAATCAGCATGCGTATATTCCTACACCATATACAATTGTTGTAAAGAATATGAAATGAAATCAGCATGCGTATATTCCTACACCATATACAATTGTTGTGAAGAATATGAAATGAAATCAGCATGCTTATATTCCTACACCATATACAAGCTCCAAAGATGGATAGCTGTCAAATTTTGTCCGAGAAAATATTTTGCAAGTCAAAAGATGACCTTCGTTTGAAATATGCGAATACAATATTCTATGTTGTATTTGTCAATCAAACTATTTCTTAGGGGTCCAAGCAATTATTTTATTTATGATGGGGTGACTTCCTGAGTAAAGCAGATGCTTGTATAGCATTCAATAATTGTTTATAAATTTAGTTATAGTGTATTTAGTTACGAGGACAGTGATGAAAACTTTATACTAGATCCTGCTTCTCTACTAAATCATTTTAAACTGTCTGAGAATGAAATACAGGTCAAAGGGATAAAACATACTTTCCCGAGGTATATTTACCCTTGGATATAAGAAAACAGCAAAATGATGTAAGTAGAACACAAAATATATTGAATTAATTTTATTGCTCAGTTTTGTTAATATATTGATGATGTAGTGCGACATTGTGGCCTAGCGATGATATTTTGCGCCCGGGGACGAACTATAAAATTGGCGGCCCAGCGATCTTTTGACCGATTTATTACCCTTGTTTACTTATTATAATGTAACGTTGCGAGCCTCATTTTGGCGCCCCTGTACCTTGGCGCCCCGGGGACATACGTACCCCCCTTTTTCCCTAGCTACGCCTCTGAGTCTTGAGGAGTTCTTATGATCTTGTTCTTGACAGAGTCAAGGACGCTGTCAGGGACACAGTCAGGGTCAGAGTCACTGATGGAGTTTTTAACGGAATCTTTAACGGAGTTTTTAACGGAATCTTTAATGGAGTTTTTAACTCTATTACCATAATAGCGCTTTAGCTCTTTGTATCGTTTTCCACCACAATTGAGACACCATTGCGAGTTTCCACCAATCCCACATCGGAGACAAGGAACTGGACCAAAACTTCCACGACGAACGCTTTGTAAATGATATCCACAAAATTCATTTCTGCATGATTTGTTACTTGCGGTTACTGATCCTATCATAAGCCACTTGCAATGATTCATTATATAATAAATTCTTTATTTAAATACTTGTTTTAATTATAATATGGATGAATTTTGAGAGATTTTTGAAAATTACTCCTTGGAAAAATGCTAAATTCAATCTCGATAGAGTCTTCACTGATACACCAAAGGTTCTAATAAGTGATAGAACCATGATAGGTAAAATCCGTGATTGTTTTAATGAATTCAAACGCGATGGAGCATCTCACTGTTGGTCGACATTTCGAATTGATGGTAGTATTGACGATACCATGAAAGACGAAAACGTAGCAGTGATAATCTTACATCTTGACGAGAAAAAGTATTTTTTTAGAGTGAAATTCATTATACGCTCAGAAACGGGAGCTTGGATTATTCGAGACAAATTTGAACCAATCCTTAAAGATAAGAGAACTGTCAGTGTTGGTCGAGATTCCAAACCAGGAATTTTGACTGGAATTGACAAACAGTACTACGAGAGATCCTATCCTGTAACAGCAATTGTTTATGGGATATATCCGATAAAATAATAAACCGAGTATTGAAAAATTAAAATCAATGAAACTATCATCGCTGAATTGTGTAGCAGAATGAATAATAGAACACTTCACAAATGCGTTACGTGGAAACAAACTGACGGATCGAGCATTTACGAGGAAATTGCTAGCGGTTTTAAGGAAGCATTGGTTTCCCAAACATACGCTGATAAAACTAAAAAAAAAGTTGTCGGGATTCACCCCCTCTGCTGCTAAAAGTAATAAATTCGTCCTATAAGTATGAGGCTTCTAGAAGCATATTTAGTCATTTACAGGTTAAATAGCTAATCAAGTAGACTATGTATCATAAAGTTTAAGGCAATGTTGGGACGGTAAGGTTTGATCATGGTGCAAACAAGTATACATGAAAGTCCAGCGAAAATGTAGTTAATTAAGTATATTGCAATAAGCAATCATAAGGATGCTGGGAATACTAAATTTGTATATTGCAAGTGAATACAGGGGTATATTGGTCAGAGATTTCTAAAAGGACTGGACAAAAAATTCTATTTACGTATGTCTGAATTCTGTTTGGTACTATTCTATATAGCATTAAGGGGAATAACTCGTGCGGGTATGTCGGCTTATGAAAGAGAGGTAATCTCAATGTTTTTTGGAAACATTGTCACCTGATTTCAATGGGTTTCATTGGTTGGTTTTAATTGTCACGATTCTCAATGGGATATTCAATTATCTGTTTTGTGAAGAAACTAATCAAATAAGTAGTATTTATAAACAGCTGCATTATTTTTTTGATATTTTTTCCAAGTATTAAGTTGTCAATAATCATTTTAGGTACAAATAACACCTCCGTGTTTGCTCTACATGTACGCAAACACGGAAAGAAAAACCACAATAACTGATTTGTCGAAGATAAAAAAGAGGATCCAAAAATCGGAAATATACCACGTGTTACAGAATAACTATGATTGATACATATATATCGTATTCAAAAGCATATACCTGTAGATATCGAATTTAGCGTATTCTTAACGCGTTGGGACGTCGTCCCGAAGCCCATGGTTCGATTCTCGTAACAGGCATATTGTCGACGGTACCGATTCCGAAGTTTTTTCTATATAATTGAGGGCTCAAGCCTAAAGATACTTGTGTAGACCTCCCGTCACGTCAAATACGTGACAGTGTGATTTTGCACCCCTGGGAAATTAATTCTTGGGGGGATGTGTACAACAACAATGGCGCCCAAAAGAATAATAGCATGGATGCAAAAGCTCACACTAGGGTAACCCCACAGGATAGTTCAGAATGAATTATCGGCTAAAAGAAACGGTCATAGGGTCGAAGAGAGAAAACTCTGGTTATAAACAATAGTGGGAAAAAAAATCTCAAACAGAAAAATTAGTCTCAAGAAAAAGAACCCTATGAAAGACACAAAGGCCAAATAAGAGACCCAGTGTGATAATAATAATCGCTCATCATCGCTATTATTTATTTTTGAAAAATATTTCAATATCATATATTAGAAATATGTATTATTATATATGAATTCTGAAAATATTGAATTTTGGTGATTTTTGGTCATTTTTTTGTGGTCATTTTTTAAATTATTTTGGTGATTTTTTTTATCTATTTTTGCCTGATTTTGGGTGTTTTTGCCTGCCTGAGTCGGGTCAAATGGTCAATTTCAATGTTATTTTCCGTAGACTTTTTCTGCTTGAAAATCTTTGATTTTCAAGAAATTATTTATGGTGATTTCGTCATTGGTGATAAAGTCACTACATTTGGATCGTGCATTAATTTATAATAGTAATCGAAGCACTAACGACTAGATTAGCACGTGAGCGGCTAGCTGCAATTAAGAAGTTCATTCCAATCCGCGATTTTGTTAGAGAAAAATTACAAGCGAGACAGTGTCTTCAGACTGATTTTATAACATGCACTAAAGAATTGTTTAAACCAATAACCACGGCAACCAAGGATGTAAAATCAGCCACTGAAAGGGCGATATACGGAGATATCCCCAAAGAAGGGAAAAGGAAAGCAGAACCTCTTCTTCCTGTGCTTGAACAAATAGCAAAAAGATCCAAACAAACAAAAAAAGTCTTTAAAAACACTCCCTGGTGATATAATATAATATAATAGCTGCTGTAAGACAACAAGAAAAACAAGAACAACAAGAACGACAATTTCAAGAAGAAATTGAACGATTAGGTGATATTGATATTAGCTCTCCACCGCCTGAACCACCTGAACAACAAGGTGCTACTGCAAGGAAAGACTATTCACCCGAAAATATATTACGACTGATGCGTCAACGAAAATTAAAAACATCCCTAATTATCATGAATTGTCTAAATTTGCTAGAGAGAGTTTTAAAAAGGAGGTAAGGGAA
The DNA here is from genome assembly GCA_029339505.1 of Unio delphinus. Taxonomy (NCBI): domain Eukaryota; kingdom Metazoa; phylum Mollusca; class Bivalvia; order Unionida; family Unionidae; genus Unio; species Unio delphinus. Next base: position 2,278,982 of record JAQISU010000015.1, read on the forward strand.
CAATATAAAAATGATGAATTTGACTAGGTTATAAAAGAAAACGAAACCTGGGCATCAAAAATATATTTTGCAAAGCACGGTGGAACTAGAATCACACAAAAGATGCATCCTAATTTTAGTAATTATATGGCTATGGTAAAAGGTGTCACACAACCACCATCATATGCTCCTCCAGAAATAAAAAGGTGCAACTGGTACAACTGAAAAATCGCTAGTGGATATTCAAGTGCAACCCCAAGTTGTGGTCTTGTTCGTTGTCCTGGTAATATTCTCAACGATATAGCACCGATTAGAAGTACTCATCGGAGGGAAACGAGCTGGAAATAACTCACCGGAAATAATTAATGAAGCAGCTGATATCTGTATGCGGTTATTTCAAGGCGGCATAATGGATATTGATGTATATCGAGATTTTGTTGACGAGCTAGTCTAAAATCCTACTGATTTTTACGGTTATCACAGTGACTAATGTATTACGTATCAACAATAATCGACGATATGATATAATTAATCATTTTTATTGAATAAAAATGACAATAGTTTATAACACTAACACTGGAAGGTATATACGAATATGGTGCATACTAATCTATATAATCAACCCAGTTATATATTTTTGTTTCATACTCATCATATTCAAAATTTACACCGTTGATTACTAAACTTAATAAACTATCTATGAATTTTTTTTTATCATTACAGGACAAATAATAATACGTATTTGTAAAATCTTTTTATTTTATTTTTATCTAATAAAAAATTTTCATTCCAAGAGCTAGTTCTGAAATCTTACAACATCTTCTTACATAAAAACCTAATTTATCATAAAATCTAGTATTTGGTTTATAATTGATAACTCCCCATTCTACCGTTATTTACAATATTAGATAAATATCATTTAAATACGATGATCATACACTACAACCATTATAAAACAACAAGCGTCTATGTAGTAAACTCACGATTGCCAGTTTATAGAGCGTACTATGGTGATGGTCTCGGCAATACCATTTGCAGGGTTATTTTCAAAAATGGCTCCAAAAGTAGCGCCATTAGCAAAAACAATTATCAATGAAAGTCATTGATGTTATTCGTGATAAGGGTATTAGCGCTGTTGGACATATGGCCGGGAAAGCGTTTTCCGCGGCTAAAGAAAAACTAGTAGCATTAGTTCGGCGGCGAAGGAAACCACCAATGACAAAGTCGCCGATGACCTCGTCATTGGGACCACTACCATCTACGGAAGTAATGCCTGCAAGTGTTAGCAAAATAATAGCGCGGTGGATCAGAAATTAGTATCGTTGGCCGCCAGCAAGCAAAGCGATATCGCAAACATGATAGCGGGAAGTGGCTTGAAACCACGACGAAAATCATAATTTTGATAGAGGAATATATAATAAAATGTTCAAACGGACACTTGATTCAACGTTTGATATGGAAGCCTCAGTGCGTTTGCAAAGATGATTCTGTACGCGATTATCAATTCTATTCCTATCATGCAGTACAACCATATATTCGATCAAGAATTGAACTTCAAGTCCATGATACGAGTAAATATTTTCTACCCGCGGAGCGTTTATCGAAGTAGAAGGAGAAATTGTGCAATTAACTGATACTCCTGCTGTACCAGCATCGTATCCAGATGGTGCCCAAGTAGGTTTTGTTAATAATGGTATCATGGTGTTATTAGAGAGTGCAAGATATCTCATTGATGGAAAAGAGATTGAGTCTATAGAACGTGATGCTGATGTAGCCACAACAATAGTAGGGCTAGAAAGATATTCCGATGATTATACAAGATCGGCAGGCCCTTCTATGATGTTTGCAAAGGATGCTAAAAATACTACTGGAAAAAATTTGTTGTAAGACGACCAAGAAATAATGCTGGTAATGCTGATGCAGATGCTGAGAATATGATTATAAATACTGATCCAAACTACAACCTAGGAGCTGCATCACGCATGTCAATGTTGGAAGGACGGCGTAAATCATGTTCATGCGCGATTCCACTGCATCATATATTTGGATTCTGCAGAAATGTCCCAAAAGTTATCTATGGAGCAAAGTATACAGTAGTACTTATGCGAAAAAGTACTGACAATGACGCAATTTGAAGGATTCAAGCAGATGTTGCACATCTAGATGCTGATGCCGGTAAAGTCATTTTAACAAAACTATCAGTGTGGATGCCAGTAATGACTCCAGCACTCGGCGCAGAAGAACGATTACTATCATTTATAGATGCAGGAGGAAAATCATTGCTAAGTTGGCTAACAACAACAACAGATTAAGCAATCATCTGTTAACGGTATATTCACATGGAACCTGGCATCACAATAAGGTGTTTCAGCTCCGCTTCATATATTTATTGCGTTACAGGATATGGCGAGAGTTGGTTCACAATTACACAGCCATATGATATTTTATCGATTAGGTGTTACTGACGTCTCACTGAGGATAAATGGCCAGCAAGAACCATCCGAGGACATACAACTTCATTACGGTCAAAACCATATTGCACGCGTGTATCATCATCAGTTGTCATATATGGGACTTGATCAAAATGTTGATACTGGCGTGCAAATATCACAATATGATTTTAAGGAACTTTATCCGATTTATTACTTTTCGTAGGAACATCTTGATTTAACAAGGCAGTCCGTCGTTGATGTACATTTTAGAGCTACTGTGCTTCGTGGTATTATTCCCGAATACAGAGCAATTGCTGTCATTCTTAGCGACAAATCAATGTTACTCGAATGTGTTGGTGGAAAAATGAGAGTAGTCGACGCACTAGTGGAAAATCTATGATTTTCAAAAGTATGTAATTGAAAACCCTTCGGATTTTCACACTAGCGTTTCAATCATAGATTTTTCCAATGTAGCAATAAGATCAATCTGTTACTAATATAATGTCATACAGTGTTGTTAGTGCCACGTTAACCCCTGGTCAAATTAAAAAATTGCAATCGGAATCGGCTAAAAAAATGTGGAACCAAGATAACGCTGAAACACAATCAGATGTCTGGTGGTCATAATAAATTGTCGCTGACAACTCGTCAGATAAAACACTTCGATGATGCTTTCAGAGATAAAAAAGGCGTTCAGATCACACTCTGCAGCTTCGATCAAAAACATAAAATCAGGTGGTATATTCCCGTTGTTAGCTGCTAATTGCGGAAGCGGCCTGAGCGTTGGCTAAAGCGGCAGTGTTAGGAGCTGTTGGTACCGCGGCAGGCATGGCACTAAAGAAAAAGCAACCGGAAAAGGATATAAAAACAAGGGATATGATTTAAGACTACCAAGAACCCCGTATTCATAGTACAAAAGAAGCGGCCTGAGAATACCAGGAACAATTTAATAGTTCCAATGTCAAATTTTGATTTACTCAATGCTGCTAAAAAACTAGCGATAAAAAACTTCAGAGGCGTCTTTATGAAAGAACAGTTGCCGGCACAACCAAAAAACGTTGAAACCGGTATCATTAATCTCGATAACAGCACCTGGCCCGGAACCCATTGGGTTGCATACGCGATTGATCCGGGTATACTTGTTTAAACTATTGTGGATAGAATTAACAATTTAGAACCATTAAAAAAAAACTACGCGGTGAATACGACGACCATATAACTAAATTCGATCAGTTTTCTGAATTACAAAGAAATATAATTGACAATATTGACAAATCTCTATTAGATTTCCATGGAAATCCACCGGTGACCACACGGAAGCTCACAGAGATAACAAATTCTATGTTGGAACTAGCAACACTTCGAGCCAAAAAATTTAAATCATTTCGTAAAAATCTCATATTTTTTTTGCAACCACGCTGGATAAAATGAACATAAAACTCCCTAATATAAAAAACTCCATCGAAGATATGAAAAAAAAAACCATCGAGACAATTAAAGATGATCTACCGAGGATGATAGCAATAATTGAAAAAACAAAAATTCCTCATGAGAAAACCGACAACGTAGTCTACACGATTCAATACGGATCATTTGCGTGGACACCACTGAATAATGTTTTAAATATCACCGCGGCCGTCAAAGGTATTTATCGATTAACACTAGTGACACCGACTCAATTTAATATTTCATCAACGAGTTCATCTGGGGTCAACAATACGATATCAGCGATCATCGACAAGGGTACAACTGAACGATTCACAATAGCATCCATTTGGCTAGAGTTTCAGTATCATGGTATGTGGAATTCTTAGCGTATTTAAGTAAACAACCAAATTGAAATCGTAAACGATTTGAAAATAAAATGACAACAAGGACAACGTCATCGCAATACCGCTATGATTAGGTCAGAGAATATCAAACTAAACTCAAAACACTCACTGAGGAGTACCAAACAAAAAACAATACCGACGAAGAATCACCGCAGTTGATGTTGCCGTGTACTCTGTGAGTGGTGTAATCACCGGAGCCGGTATTATACTCTCCTCGGTGACTATGATTGCTCCGACAGCTGTTCCAATTTGTATATCAGCGGCGACAACATTCGCGGGAATAATCTCGATTATAACAAAAAAAAAATATCATCATGCAGCCAGCACAAACTACAATATTACGTAAACAAGTTCCATGTTGTGTCAACCACATGCTCGCAATTATCCTCGATGATATCTTCATCACTCGATGATACATTAATATCTAATAGTCAGTTCTCAGCGATGGTATGTGTTTATGATTCCGCGATGTCAAAATTAGAGCGACAACACGAGTATAATAACAATGGCAACATCACAAGAACTACTTCAACGAATAGCGGAAAATACCAACCCGGTGAAAACTAGTATGATCTCATTAACCTCAACCAATCCTGAATTCATTGTGAATTTCTCTTCTGCGATTCCCGTGAAAGAAATAGCATTAGTAAAATTACGAGTGTATCACAGTTGGCCAAATATTATGTCGGTAGCATTTGGTGGTCAACAAACGAATAATTCCCTGGCGTTTGCGAGTAAGAATAAACCCAACGGTGAACCAGACTGGAACGCTGTTTCGTTACCATCTGGGTCCTACCAAATCGAACAAATCAATAACGAATTACAACGCAGAATAAAATCAATTACTGGAAAAGAATCGAAAATCGCTATAACGGTTCACGAACCGACGTTATCATCCGCCATTGAGATAAACTCACCCGGGTATTCCGTAGATATTTATCAGAGTTCTATAAGAACAATACTAGGATGGCCTGAAAATCCACCTCAAGGATCTTATCAAATACCAGAACCAAAAAAATCTGATTATGTCACAGACGAAAAATCATACCAAGGAATTACTCAATCATATCGAAATGATTTATCCGATATAAAAATACACGATTAACTGATAGATTTATATTTATCGATAACAATAACATGCAATGGGATTTTGTTATTGAAAAAACTTCCGATTTATCCATTACCGTTGTATTCATTTTAAATAACATGATTATTTTAAAGAGATTAATCAATTACATAGAACACAACTAAAACGACTACGACGGAGCTTCCAAGAACATATCTCTGATATAACAAAACCACGTGATGAGATCATAAAATGTGTTAGGGTGTTAAATCAAGTTGTATCCGATATGGAATATATCAACAAACGCAATAATTCAAGTAATAATTAACGATAAGAACGGAGATAAAAAAAATTCCTAACTGGTTACAATATCAAAGAAACTGATTTACCAGATTTCAAGTTTCCTGGGTATAACGCAAATGAACTAAAAAAATCTGTTATGATCTTATTCAAGCAAACATTTCTCCGATACTCGCCAAGTGGAAACAACAAACAACAATCCTCAAACATAATAATGACCCAGACGGCGGTGGTAGGCATATCGCTCCTCAAAATGTGAATATATCCTCGGTGATAGCATTGCATTTAGTATGTGATGTTATCGAAGGGAGTTACCAAATAAATCTCGAACGATCGAGTCAAGCCAAGCAGGGATATATTTTATATTCATTTGCACCAACAGCTCCTCCAGGGTTTCTAATCATTGAGGATCCAACTAATCCAGTCTATATGCGATGAAGTAATTTGTTAACAAGAATTAATTTCAGACTCACTGACCAGTCCAATAATCTAACTGATTTACGAGGTGAGGTTTAACAAATTAGTCTGTTTGTAAAGTCTTAAATTTCAAGGATTTTTAAACCCATAGCAGCAGAGGGGGTGCGACAACGACTTTGGCGTCTATTTTTTTTAATTCTGATTTGCAGATAAAGTATTTACGAGGAAATTTTAAGGAAGCATTGGTTTCCCAAACAGACGCTTATAAAAAAAAAGTTGTCGGATTCACCCCCTCTGCTACTTTTTTAATACATGCTTTACATTTCTAAGTGTCACTGTCAAGTTTAATATCTTTTCCTATGCTTGCAACCTGAATGTTCTTTTTCAATCACTATATCTAACACATTTTAACTTCATTTACCAACAGCTTACTGTTTTCTAGAATTAAGGGAAACATGTTATATCTCTTCAAGTCTGGAACAGAGTGTTAATAGTTGGATCAGCTTGGAAGCTCTCCAATAGTCTGGTGGTGATAGCAAGGTTTCATAAGCACATGTGACGTGTACTGCCACAAGTGACCATAATTAGTTCAGATCACCACACTGATATATTGTACCTCAAAGACATGACTTGGGTCTTCATGAGAGAAATTAGCACCATTGTTTAGTAAGAAAGAGCCTGCCAAGAAATTATTTTCCGATCCCATTGTCTCGTTTTGTATTGCAATGGAATGCATTTTTACTATAAAACATGGCAGTGGTCCCATCGTAAGTTTAAATCTCACTGCGCATTTAATTATACAAACAACTGTCTAAATACCTGACACAATAAAAGAACATAGCGCCTGTCAATTGTTCTTTAGTGTGTACACCTATATAATCTGGAGAGGCATATTGCGGTTTGCTGCCAAAATCACTGAGCAATGTTACTTTATTACCCCTATGAAAAATGTTATCAGTTATACAGACCAAAACTACCATTTTTTTTAAAAATACCATTCATTGGTCAACTTTGCTGAATAAAATTTGTCAAATTGAGTTTTAAACCTTGTATGGAAAATTAATTTTTCAATAATTTTTTTTTTTAAATTTACATGTTTATTTATTACATTAGAATTTATTTTATCAATATTTTGAAATTTCAAACATTTGCAGATATCTTGAAATAAAATTAGGTTTTAATGCATTGAACAATTTCTAGAATTAAGAAAGATATAGTAAATTTAGTTTTGGTTTCTCAAGAGCATTTAGCCCAAATCTTGCACCATGTAGTAGAACACCAGCGCTACACAAATTCTGACAGGTGTCACTTGTCTTGTTGCAAGGAAATTCAAAACGACTCCTTGTGTCAAATTGAAATTGGCGTGGCAAGCAAATATAAACGTTCGACTAAAATTGGCCATACAAAATTGGTCCTGTCATGAATCGCATCACACTTAGTATTTCCAGTTCTTTACCTACGAATGTGTGCTGGTATATTTTTAGAAAAATTTGTCCTTTTATTTTGGTGGTGATTGAAGAACTATATTGATGCTTTTTCGGTTGGAATTTAAAGGTAATTGTTTATTCTTGAGAATATGAGCCCAGTGTGGGGTTGTCCATGTGTATTTCAGCCAAAGTGCACAGCGAGTAATACGGTCTTAGTGATAATCCGGAAGTGAAAATCTGTGTTTGTTTACATGCTGCTCTGTTTCCAGTGCAGCCTCTCAAAAAGGATAAAACCTTTGACAAGAATTTCACCGTGAAGTCATCCTTGAAGGTATTTTAGATTAAAATATGATTTGTATTGATTGTCACACAGTGGAAAGGTCAGTACTGAGAAACAAATGTAGAGAATACATAGTAAAATTAATTGTGTTCTATGTCCATATATATGACGCAGGGAACCAGACGATGATTATTTAAGATGAAACGAAAGTCGGAGTACATCCAGGTTTATTCATTGAATAATCATAGCACACACACACACACACACACACCACGCTTATACGGTTTATACGGTAATAGTAGGATGTGAATATGGATTAAATCAGCATGCGGACAAAAAAATAATATTCATGGAATATTTTCAATTTTGACAATGAAAGGTCACGAATTGTTTGTTTATTTCGTTTCTCATCTGGTCTGAACTATTTCTTGGAACCCAGGCTCTATTTGACATTCTTTAAAGCATCCTTTGCCGCCTTCGGGATACAACGGTAAAATTCAAACTAAAACGAAACAAGGGATAAATGAATATGAGATTGAACATTCTCAATGAAGCAATATTATAAACGAAACAAGGGATAAATGAATATGACATTGAACATTCTCAATGAAGCAATATTATACAACGATTTAATAACGTAGAACAAGGAGTGTCGAAATACATCGCTTGAATTATCAGTTTTATAACAAGTTCTCAATTTTTACAGGTCAAATGTATGTTGTTTTTAATATGATATTATTTTATTAATTCAGAGCCACGAGTCCACTAGCTGTCCAGTGTTCATCTTGAACAGTTAAATAATTTAGCCTTACGATCTTTGTGAAATAAAGACGAAATTCTAATTTATTATTCATGTAACTGATTACAAAATGTTCAATTTAAAACGCTGTCGAAATGGTGCATAAGCAATCCTTTATGTAGTCTTAAGTTGTCACTGTATAGTTTATATTTTGACCTCAATTTTTAAGGAAGAGGATATGAATTTTATAAATTCACACAGAAACTAAACATAGTTTAGTTTACATTTACTTTTGAGTTATGTTTAAAAAATGGGTTTGTTTGTTTGGTGACTGACTATCACAGCTAGACTAGCACTAATGCGTAACATCGGTTTCAAATTACCAGCCAACTAGATTTACGGTTTTTATGTACATTACAGCGATACATATTACAAAATTGAGATTGCTAAAGGGCTATTCTAAGCATGCCAATTTGTTATAAAGTCATTGAAATTTAAACATTAACGAGATCTATAATGATCGTCTATATCGCCTTGTCACAGGAAAATATTCGAAATAGTTATTTAGGGTCAAATATGGACAATGCAGAGGGGTTGGGTTAAGGTATGTGTAAAATTTATCAGTGTTAGAAGGAATTGATACGAATACCCTAATGAAAATCTGAAGAGCATTTAAAACGTATATATATATATATATATATATATATATATATATATATATATATATATATATATATATATATATATATATATGCCATGTATTTAACTGATACATGGAAAAATACGCTAACCTCCCATTTCTGCATCTTTTAATGATAATGCTCAGGACTCCTCTGTCTTAATTGTAATTGGGAAACATTACTAACCTAATAAAGTCGCAAAAGATCGAATATTGAAAAGTGATTATTATCCACTGTTAAAGCAGTCGATACTGGCCACAATATTACGAGATTTTCTAGTAACTGGAATTTTTTTTTATATACTTCAATCACATGAATAAATAGTGGCTGTGAGTCATATACAGTCGCCATATCGTTGCATGTCTTGTCGAGAAAGACCGGATATATTGCAACATTGCGTTCCTTGTGTAAATGGTGGGACTTCCGAAGAATGCATCAACTGTTAAAATATAAATCAAGTAAGACTGATTCTTATTCTTGCTCGCGCAAATGTCTGAGATGCTGCGTTTGCGTACCATCGAATCCACGTGACCAACCAATATCTAGTTATTTGCGATACCCCTTTGACACTTGCTTTACCTTTTAAAAAATACAAACACTTGCAAAAACGCGCACCGGCATAAAATGGTGAAGATTAAAACGTGATTAAAATGCGTAGACTGTCTATAATTTACCTCATCGATATTTCCCTTGTAGTAGTTTTTAAATGCATTGGTCACTGGTCGCCCAATGACTATACCGGACTGACGCTGCCCCACGATTCCTGAAAAATATGCAAGTCGGCATCAGCGTGACGATCAACAAGGAAATATTGCAATAAAGCATGGAATATCTTAGTAGCTTGAAACAGTTTTAGCACAGTGACATACAGTTAGTCTCAGTGACATTAATCTCATTTAGCACAGTGACATACAGATAGTCTCTATCATTTTAGATTAGAAGGAAGAAGCTGCCTTCTTTGTCCAACTTCAAATCTACAACTCAGAGCGAAATGTTCGAGAATTTGCGTGCTGAGCCAAATGTGTCAACGACTGATTAGACTAAGTGACATATACCCTGGCTGAAAATAATTTGAACAAATACATACATGTACATTGGGCAGTCGCCTATACGGTCCACCTCAATGGTGAAATTTTGACTGAAATGAACATAAAACAGTTCAAAAAGCTGCCTTTGCGGACTCTGGTCAGTTATTACTTCCGGTTCAGAACACACTAATGTAGTTCCGGTGTAATTGGTAGAATATACTCTCCTCTCTAATTTTGATGATAGAGATTCTTGAGCAATCTTGATATTTATTTTTTAATTTTTTTATTTTTTATGGTTTAACGCCATTTTTAAGCACAATATAGGCTGTACATGGCGGCCAGTATTAAATGGTGGAGGAAGAACCCGGAAAACTCCCTTAAAGAACCACCGACTCACGAGAAGCTACTGGCAAGCTTTCTCACATAACTACATTAGCCGAATCTTAGACTCGAACCCACGCAGACAGAGGTTAGATGGCAGTGATCCGTAACGGACAGCACTTTAGACAACTCGGCCACTCGGGACCCCTATGCTATTTATTTAAAAGTAATTGTAATTGTTTATTCTTGCCATTGCATGTGCTCTGTTTACAGTACAGCTCGAAAAAACATGCTTCATAACTTAGGACAAAAACTTCACTACAAGTTCGTCTTTTCAGGCATTTTACTATTTATTTAAAAGTAATTGTAATTGTTTATTCTTGCCATTGCATGTGCTCTGTTTCCAGTACAGCTCGAAAAAACATGCTTCATAACTTAGGACAAGAACTTCACTACAAGTTCGTCTTTTCAGGTATTTTGTCGAAACATGTGAAGTATACGAATGTGGACACTGTACAATTTAGTACAGATAAATAAATGTAGAAACTATACATGTATAGGCAAAATATTCGTGATCCGAGTACATGCAGTTCAAGAGACTTAAATGTAGATAATTATATGAACTGGTCCTTTCTACGGAAACGAACTATAGCTTATAAGAGTAAGTGCCACACGTTGGTTGCAAAGTACTAGGTCTGGGGGAGGAGGCCGAGTGGTCTAAAGCGCTTTCCTTTACGGATCACTGCCGTCTCATTTCTGCGTGGGTTCGAGTCTTAAGATTCGGCTAATGTACTTATGTGAGAAAGCTTGCCAGTAGCTTCTCGTGGGTCGGTGGTTATTTCCGGGGGTTTTCCTGGGTTCTTCGTCCACCAATAATACGACCAATAATACTGGTCGCCATGTGTGTTGTTAAAAGAACCTTTAAGTCCGATTTTGGCTACACGACTGATGGGTGTACTTTGGGTTGTAGAGTATATTACTTTATCTTACCTCAGATGTGCAACTATCAAAAAATTGCCAGTCCCTCACGGTCACTTTTGCTTTATAGATTTCCTAAAAAAATTGCTAAACAGCCTAAAAGTTTTTACATTTGACATTTTTTTTATTTAATTGATTAAATATAGTTTGATTAATATATAGTGCTTCCTTCTCTGACCCTTTATGGGCCCATCTTTGTATACTATGGTTTCTCTGGGCAGTGCTGGCATTATGTTAATAAGCTAGTAACTAAATTTAGATATGATGTCATGTTGAACCAATCAGATGACCAAGATGGGGCGTGGGATGGAGCATTGTCAGTTGTGTGAGGCAGTCATACAGCAGCTTGGATGCCTGTACATATGCTTGCTCTTTTTCTGTGTCGACGATGCATTTAACTCAGAATTATATCCGGAAAGAACCACCCGCCTCCCCTCATTTAACCTGCCTCCCCTCATTTTACCATGTCATTTATTTGTGGCATTTCTTGCATAGAACACTGTTCTTTCAGTTCTGGGTTTTGTTTAGATTGGGGGTGGGGTGGGTGCAATGCCATGTTCGTACACTCATAACTTTTCTTTAGAACCTCAATTTGTGTCAGTTCTTAAATATACTTAAATCTTAAGGCAACACGCTTCCTGAGGTGACTATGGATTATCGGCTGATGTTTGTTATCATGGCAATTTCAGGATCACAATTAGCGAGTTTACTTATCATTGTTTCCATATGCCTTGGATCAGCTACTTGCGGCTCCACATACAGGTGTCTAACACCTTTACTACACACAGTCTCTCTTTCCAAAGTATTCCCTTGGAACGAGGAACATTGCCAAGTTTCATGCGATCACAACTTTGTTTTTGATCCACAATTTGTGTCAGTACTTAAACGAAATATATAGACCCATATATACTTCATACACGCTTCCTACGATGCATGTATGGAGTATCGGCTGATGTTTTTTATCATAATATCCTCAGGATCGGACTCTTTGCCTTGAATTAAGTTAAATCGCAATCCTCTAGGTGGTAAAACGGGGTGAACGGTAGCACCTATTTTTGTGTGTGATTAGGAATTTCAACGTAGCTTTAACAATTTTTCAGTCATATCGCTACGATGTCTGCAGTGTGGCAGTTTATAGTGATGTTTAGGACTGAGGCATTATGTAGCATTATGTCCCGCCTAGTCACATTATCCTGTCACCAGGCCGAGCAGTCATAACACTAGCCTCTTAAATCTGAGCGCCAAACGAGGTAGCTGTAAGTACCATTTTTTTAAGTCTTTGGTATGACTGTGCTAGGGTTCGAACCCAGAACCTCCCACTTCTGAAGCGGACGCTTTACCCACTAGGCCGCTGCTGGAGCTGTAGGTATTGCTATTACTAGTACATATATTTTGCGAACATCGTAGCTTTATTGACGGGTGTTATCGAAATTTACGGTTAATATTAATTTATTACTATCTTCAGTTATCCATAACAAGCAATGTTTAGTACGACCCCAATGTATATTTCATGTTCGCATATCAATTGATGAAAGATCATATTTTAAACCCTTGGATGTAATTATGCTATTATGCCGGGAATGTATTTAAAATATTCTGGGTATCAGCCTCGTTTCTGGGTGTCAGCCTCGTTTCCAGTATTTGGAATACTCCTATTGTTATATCGCGGATGGTTAATGGTTGGTTACGGAAGCATCCATTTATATATATATATATATATATATATATATATATATATATATATATATATATATATATATATATATATATATATATTTGACTATGACTATTTAACAGATATTAGACTTTGACTATTTAAACAGATATTCATTGTATGCACACTTAGCTAATATTGTAGATAAAAGGTTTTTAATCCAAATTAGCAATTAATTAATTAATTAATCCAAATTAGCAATGAAACTGGGATTTATTGTTTGTGGTAGCAACGTAAAGTTGCCCCTGTAAGTGTGCGCTCGAAGAATGTTCCCTGTGGTTGTTTCCCATAGAAAGGCCAAGTTGTCCCTGAAAAGCTCAGAATTCTTTTTTATATTTAACATTTAACAACGTGTAGGTCTTTTCACATGTTAACCTGTTGTCTTTACGTGATCTTCCTGAGATAAGCTGGTGTCAGTTACAAAGCGCCTATTTTTACTTCCGTCATATACATACCACACTTCTACCCATTCCCCATTCTGTAAAAGTAAGAAAAAAGCAATATTTAGAAAACAATCGGACAAAAATATGGAAAGTTTTAACATTGACAATTACAAAAGTACTTCAATCAATATAAATGAACCTGAATTCGGTATCACGGAACCTGCATTCGGTATCAATGAACCTGAATTTGGTAACACGGGATCTGGATTTAGTAGCACGGTTTTTCATGTATTATTAGCGAGTATACTAATACAATCGATAATGGCATCATAGTGATTGGAGGATTTTATGAAAAGGTTTTTACAAGTCATGTTAATTTTCTTCGCAAAATAAGTATGTATATGTTTTTATTTTCATTGCATTAGATTCGATAGCGTAAATACTGCTCTGCTTTAAGATTTATTTGTTTGTATATTCTTCAGGATCATCATTGGATGATTATGTTTACTCATATAGCTGCATACATTCGTTTGGATTCGTGTGCTATGTTCATTAATCTTTGGCAATAATAAGTTTGTTTGTTTGATTAGGATTTTTAACGTAGCTTTAACAATTTTTCAGTCATATCGCTACGATGTCTGCAGTGAGGCAGTTTATAGTGATGTCTAGCACTGAGACATCATGCCGCAGACATGTAGCATGATGTCTCACCCAGTCACATTATCCTGACACCAGGCCGACCAGTCCTAACACTAACCTCTTAATGCTGAGCGTCAAGCGAGGCAGCTGTTAGTACCATTTTTGTAAGTCTTTGGTATGACTCGGCCGGACCTAAAATATTACTAACCAGGAGTTTTGAAATAATTAAGATTAAATCCATGCATGTATAATTTTGTCCACAAAAACAAAAGTCGTTCGATGTGGATTTGAAATACGATTATACTGTAATACACAGTTCTTTAAGATTTGAAAGCTCCACCCACATTTTATTATATACATGTATGTTTTTTGGGATTTTTGTCCCTGAAAGAAAGATCAGTGCGATTGACATAACACATTTAAGTATGTAAAGTTAAAGACATTTGAAAATATACATCTAATGTAGTTAAACGTGACAAGATGATTAACTCAGTTGAACTCTCTTACAGTACTGTCCATAATAAGTTAGGTAAAAACAGACGCCTGTACGGTTGAAAAGAATGGATAGCGTTTCATTATAGCTTAATAGTGAATTGACATATCCCGCGATCTGAGCCGAGATGTCAAATTTTACTTACACTAATATCTGATTTCAGGATATGAGATTTCAAATTTTACTTACACTAATATCTGATTTCAGGATATGAGTTTCTCCGTTCTCCATCACTAATCTATGGTTCAATCTGCTGCTCACTTTGTTCAATTCAATCTGAATTGATGGGTTACAATCTGAATGTAGGCACTGGTTGGACTCGGATTCAGTGCTTAGAAGGCAATTAGTAATGATTGTTTCCGGTCCGTCTTGGATTCCCCAAACTGGCCTCATCCAGAAGTGGATGGCAACTTCCCTGCCGTAGTAGGTGTTGGATAAACTGTACAGGTTGATAAAGGAGCTGCCGTTGAAATGAGCATAATGCCCGCCTGCTGGACTTGGATTAGAATTCATCAGTGTCACTCTGGAGACAGTCTTTTCGTTGTTGACGCCAGCTTCATCCATAAAGTTGCCATCAAATTTCATGTGGATGTCTGGCTCGCATTCTTTGTAGATCATAATTTTTATGATATTTTCAAATAAATATTTAATCCTTTCTAATATTGTGGGTATCACATCAATTTAATAGACGTAACATAAAGCTTGTTGAGTCTTTATCAAAATATTTGATAAGGTGACAAGAAGTATTTTATACATTAAGCTCAGTGCAGCTTAGCTGCTCTGACGGATTAACATAGTGTGCAGCGTAATTATGATTTAAAAAAAACATAGGGGAAAAACACTTTCTTGGATTCCTAAACTCAGATATACCACGTATGAATTGTTAAAAGGTTTTACAAGTCATTGTTGTGTTAAGAGCTGTATCAGGCTATATGTGGCTTTAATTTTCCTATAGAGATTATAGATGGTCATTTTATTGCAAATGCCTATACATTAATTATTAAATGAATTCCAGAGAACTGCTGTTACGTTACCTTCTGGAGCTGGAACTGGTTTACCAATCGCATTGACGCATGTGCATCTATTAGCATCAAAGATGGTTCCTAGGGAACAAGGTAAATCAACAATCTCCAGTCCTAACCATATACTGAAACGGAACATCCTCACATCTCCTGGTACGGATTCGTATGGACACACTGTAATTCACATGTAGCATATATAGAGCCACGAAAATCTGAAATGAGCTTCAAGGACAAAGACAAACCGACAACGAACACAAGCAAATTATAGAGTGTTCCTTACTTATATACATGTACCTTGCATATCTAGTGCATTATCTCCTTGGGATCGAGGTTGTAAGTATTTTGTTTCTTGTAAAATGAAATAACGGTTATTTAGAAACTATTGTACTCAGTTTATGACACCACAAAGTCAAGTGACAACATATTCAGAGCAACCTTTAAAGCGACATGTACCTTCAGGTACAAGGTAGCTACAAAAATGATTTTGTTTCTCAATTCCAACTTTGCTTAAGATTGGATGGGAAAAAAACGCATTTGAAGAAAATCACAAATGAAACAGACGCAAATACCACATCAAATAGAGGTAAAATTATTTTCATACCCATTTGACCGAACCAGATTTGATTGTTTGATTAAGATTTTTAACGTAGCTTTAACAATTTTTCAGTCATATTGCCACGATGTCTGCAGTGAGGCAGTTTTATAGTGATATCTAGCACTGGGGCATCATGCTGCATACACGTAGCATGATGTCCTACCCAGTCACATTATCCTGACACCAGTCCTAACACTAACCTCTTAATGATGTGCACTAAGCGAGGCATCTGTTATTTTTGTAAGTCCGAAACAGAGATTCGCCCCACGCTGACAGTGGTGAGATGTCAGTGATCTATAAAAGCGAACGCCTTAAACCACACGTACAAACCGAGAGGTCCCTGTTGTTTGTGTTGAATTTAACCTCCAGCGTTGTGTTTTTAACTATTTGAGACATTTATAAAAGACAAAATCAAGCAGATGTCTCGAAAACAAAGTCCGGTTTTCTTGTGCTTTTTGATTCTTAAAAGATCTGTGTACTTTGCCATACACCTGAACTTATGTAGCTTCTACAACTCCGTAAAATGTGTAAAAATTAGCCTGAGACAAAGAAATTATGACCGCCGGTTGGAGTTTCGGGAAAAAGTAAATGTAATAGCATTTTTGTTTTTTTTCTTAAAGTTTGATATACAAATTAGATAAAAGCAGGGAAGATACCAAAAGACTGATCCGTTGGTTCTGGGACATTACACACAGCATCGTCGCAGATCCCAATGGTGTCACGAACGCAGATCGCAGAGATTGGTTTGTACACAAAACCGTTTGCGCAGCACATTGCCTTGGAGAAGATCTTTCCCTCTTCATTAACACATTCCCAATAGCCGCTACAAACGTTCTCCATCTCATAGCGCATTCCCACGTGGTCCTTCTTCTTGCATGGGTCTGTGGTAAAATCAATAGAATTTTATTTTAATCGTGCTCAACAAACTTTTAACTTCTTCTAAGGCAGGAAACGGACACAGTTTACGATTTCATTATTAAAACATATTTACTATATATACATACTCTAGCGTCAGAAAACAACCACTCACCCACCCATACTTCAAACCTCCAAACATATCTGCCTCGTTATAATCGACTCGGCTAGTAGAAGACACACAATCAAAACTGCTTTAATTAGACTTACATTTATATATTGTGTACAGTTAAAACAGGTGGAAAAGTCTCAAAATATTAAAACAAAAACAACCTTTATCCGAAATGGGCACTGTGACGCTTCAACTACTATTTATGTTTGCTAGCATGACGTTCATTAAAATGCACATGTAAAGAAAATATTAGACATTGCTTTTAATATATATAGTCTTAAACTAATAAGCAGACAAGAGTGAACGACAGCAAGTTTTGTAAAATTCAACAGGTATTTTTTTCCCTGAGATTACAAAGAAAAATGAATAAGCAAAATTGTGAAATAAATCCAAAATAGTCCTAAAAGTTCTATCCTAATTGTACATGTATAGAGTTCCGAAATAAATTCCAGCGGTATTCCGCATGAGGTCCAGGTTTGAATGTGCTAATCTGTCAGTAATCTAGAGTGTGCTAATGTGCCAACAGTCTTGTGTATCACAATAATATAATCCTAAATGTCCTTTAATGAATTCACAATAATCCCAAAAGTGATTTCGCCCGAAATTAATGATGTGCACATTGTAATTTCAGTAAATATTTTTATTTTAACAAATCCTCTTCTCCCAACTGAGCAGAGCACACCAGCCAGACTGGCTCAAGTTTGGATGTTTAGATAGGAATGAATAATCCTGAAATAAACAACTTTGTATGCCTTTCCACTTCATCGATGTCGCAATTACTAAATTATAAAAATAACTCGTCCTCTTAATGGGAAAGTACTCCAAACTGTAAATAAAATTCAGTTCTGGAATCTTCTTGGATCTGAATCAAGGCTGTGTCTACAACTCAAACTAAATAATAATACATGTTCAAGATATAATAATTTTAATAATAGCCTAGATTGATAGAGAAATATTATTCATGTATTACGTTGTTTACAAAATAAATGCCACCGTTAACGTAGGCCCTTACAATCTATAATCATAAACAGAAAAAATGAAATACACAATAAAAACTAAAAATGCATAAGCAGCAGAGAGGGTGAACAGACCACGATTTCAAGCAAAAATAAGGCTTCCAGATCATGTTTTCGAACAAAATATGGCCTATAGATAACGTTTTTGAACAAAATATCAGGTTTCCAACAAATCTCATTTAACCAAAAAAAAAGTCTCCATTTTTGTAAAAACGGAGATTTTACGATTTTTTAATTAATTTTGGTCGCAACTTGTTGTCATCCACCCTCTCTGCTGCTTAGTGATTTCAGTTCTGGGTTAATAATTCTTTTACGATTTTAACCGAATATTTGATCGAGTCCGATACGATATCGTGTCCGAGGATCATGTAAATTTATTGTTGCGAATCCGTGCGGAGTCGACTGAGCATGACTAAAGAAATCTCGAAATTGATTGAAGTCCATATCAGAACACCATGTCTGCCATATATTTCTAAGAGTATGAGTATCAACTCCGTTGAATACAGACAATAAATTGCAGTTATCTCTGATGACTTTTGGAACCTGAGTGTAGCGTTGAGTGACATATATCACGTCAGTGTTTTTGTGACGCCCACGGGAAAATATTCTAGCAGGATTTTTTTGTTTATCCAACATTATATCGTCGTATACGACTAAATTGTTAATATCTCCATCAATATCATCAATACTCGGTGCTTCATCGATATCGGTTATAAAATCAATGGCGTTCTCACCCTTAATTTCTGATGCATTCTCGTTAAAATCCTTTAACACTTCATAACATCGTTGATCATCTACGCTAGGGGCAATTAAATACAACTTATCCCATTTCATCCATCTCATTATTAAATTGAGCAACAATTGCGTTTTACCGGATCCAGATGGCCCGATTATAATCATCCGGATAGAGTTTGGTAGCGCTGCATGATGCTTAATTGGTTCTCTTGTTTTAGTCGCTGAAAAATCAATTATATCCATATTTCTATACATAAATTATGGATCTATATTGTGTGAAGTGTAAAACGCGTACTGGCACAGATGATGTGACGACGATTACAACTAAAAATAACCGATCAGCGCTTTCTGGTAAATGCGTGCAATGTGGTACAAAGAAATTTAGATTTGTGTCTATGAGATCTGATTTAAAAAAAAACGAGGAGGTGATATCGCAGCCAAATTGGCAAAGCTCCCTGGAACCCCATGGGCAAAATACCCCGGAGAAAAGCACCTTCCAGGATATAGCTACTGTGGACCGGGAACCAGACTTGATATCAGACTCAATAATCAAAATCAACCCAACCCCGGTGAAGAACCAATAAACGCCATTGATAAGGCCTGTCACCTTCATGATGTTGCTTATAAAAGCAGCAATCTGCAACACAGGCATCTAGCAGATGTGAAATTAATTCATGCGTTAAATGCTATTCCTGATAAATCCTTCAAAGAAAAATTGTCTTCATTTTTGATAAAATCGGCTATGAAAAGTAAATTGATGTTAGGTGCTGGTAATTAATAATATGGAATCAATTTATTATTCTCCGAGGGGATACTTGAGGGGTAACGCTGCAATCAATAAACTCGCTAGAGCTGCAAAAGTGAAAAAAACCACTGCGGCTAATTGGTTATCCAAACAGGCACTATGGCAAATTTATCTACCACCGCCTAAACAAATTCAATTCTCGCATTTTGATGTGACCGCTCCTAATGAAGTTCATCAGGCTGATATATTATTTCTGCCACATGATCGTGGTTACAAATACGCGCTAACCGTAGTTGATATTGCAAGTCGATACAAAGAAGCAGAACCGTTAAAAACAAAATCAGCCACTGAAGTCGCTTCTGCATTTGAAAGGATTTATCAACGAGGTCCTCTGCGTTGGCCAAATCTATTGCAGGTTGATCCTGGCAAGGAATTTCAGGGTGCAGTGTTATCTACAATGAAACATCATAATGTCACCATACGACGAGGGCATACTGCGCTACATCGCGATCAGGCCATTGTAGAACGATTTAATCGGACGATTGCTGAGCGGTTATTTGGATATCAATACGCAAAAGAATTCATTCAAGAAAAGCGATCCAGTGAATGGGTTAAAAGATTACCATCTGTGATTACTGCACTGAATAACGAGATTACTAGAACAATCAACATGAAACCTATCAACGCGATTAAAAAGAAGTCAATACCCGTACAACCACAAAAAGATTTCCCTAGAAACGCTAGCGTTTCCCAACCAATTCTTGGTAGTAGTGTCATTGTGAGGTACTTATACGAACCAGGAGAGCTTGAAGGGGGTAGAAAAAGGGCTACTGATCCTATTTGGAGCGTCACTACGCATAAGATATCTAGTATAACACGATCAACTGGTAGACCTCCAGTCTATAAACTGGATTCAACTGCCCCTCAGCGGGGTTTTACTCGACAACAACTACAAGTGATTCCCGAGGATACTCAATTGCCACCGCATGGTCTTAATTAGCACCCAGGGTGCTGGCACCCCGGCGTCTATTGCACTCAAGACAAGTCAACATCACATTATTTCTGACATGACCGAGATTGTTATTTTTTCTGTCTACGGTGAATTGGCGAGGATCCTTATCCGAATACTGCCAACGCATTATACAATTGCAACTCGCGCAGTGATTATTCTGTTGTTTCTTCAAAGTGATTATTAGTTCAGCATCAATATCAAATTCTCGTTGTTTTTTTTTGTCCTGTTGTTTGTAACCAGAGAGTTTTTTATCAATAATTTTAACATCAATATCATTTATTGTGGTGTCATTATCGTCATCATTGACTTCGTCAACAACAATTCTTCGAAGTTGATTTATGTTTCGTACTCTGGATACTGCGAGATAGACTAAATTCGACCATTCGATGTGATTATCCACCATCCAAACAATTGTATCCGATATAGTCAATCCCTGTGAAGAATCTATCGTCGCTGCGTATCCTAGCGTCCATGGGGATTTATTAGCACGCAATGCATCTTCAACAACATTGATATCAACCAGCACAATATCATTTAATACCAGAATTTGTTTTTCATTCTGTCCTGGAATATCAACTTCAATATTCTGTTTTCGTGTATCCGATGGCCTATAACAAAGGGGTACTGGAAGCGTTGCAAATTTTTCTTTATGCAATTCAAATAACTTCATCTGAGGTGTATCCCTGACTATTTTTCTACTTGCAATGATCAAATCGTTTGGTCTCCACGCTTCCCAGAAATCATTCATTGGGGTTTCTAAAATCACTTCACGCGCTATTTCGCATTGGATTCTATCCGGTTGTAATCTAATTAGCGCTTTGAACTCGCGTAATCGTTCATCAAGTGATCTATAATCAGTGGTGATTTCTTCATAGTATTCTACAAAACCCTTTAGCCATTCATGTGGAGATGCACCGACAAATGGTGGTGGTTGGCCTTGATCCCCGCACATGACGACTTTTGTGTTTTTGGTTAACAACCACTCAAGAAATGTTTTTAATACATCTAATGACACTGTGCATATTTCATCCCAAATGATGATTTTAGGAATGAATTTATCACCCATACGCTCAGGAGTCCATTTGTCACCCTTCCATCGAAAGAAGCTGTGATAAGTGCAAGCATTTACCCCTCGTTGTATCATCTCTCTGGCGAGTCTGTGAGTCGGTGTTAGCACAATCATGTTTGTGAAATCCGTAGGATTTTTCCCACGGAATAATTCAATTGCACGAGTTGTCTTTCCTGACCCACCACAGCCGTTTAAATAAACTGTCTTGTATCTACAGATTGGATCAGATACCGGTGGTGCATTAGAAAGTTCTGATTGAATTTCAATACGGTTACAACAAATATATTTATCATCCATGGCAACGTCTGCGGATTCACAATACTCATGTAGCATCTCCTTTTTAAATCGCCAACGCCCCCAATTTTCTTCGGGATCTGTGAATGCCGCTACAGCTGATTTGTACTTATTGTGTATATACATCGAATCAGTGGCCACTCTAACCGCGGTATTAGGAAATCTATTTATCATCGAAAATAGATTAATAGAAGCATAGGCTAGCATTGAACTTCTCAAATGTGTGTACTGGGAATTATATCCATCACAGTAGGTAACAACCGTACCTAATTTCTCAAAATTGGATAGAAAAGCATCCTTACGGGATACAAGTTTTCCCTGTTTCATTAAATCCGCTACAATAAAATCGTATTCAGCGACATCTATGATCAACCGCGAAGAGTATTTTGCGTTATCGTATCGTCCACCCTGGGTAAATTTACCGATTATTCTTCTTCCGAGATCTTTTGCTTGTTCTTTTTTAATTTCAAATAACTTCTTAGACCAATTTATGATTTCTTCTTCACTGAAATCTGAAAACTGTTTTCGTAGTTCGTTGATTATTCTATCTAGATCGGGTTGTGGTAGCCAAACTTCTTTCGGAGCTCGATAGCATATAATAGCCTCGGAAACAATCAACGATATTAGCATACCACAATCAATCATATATCTCAATAGCACTATTGGCATCCAGTGTTTTTCAGATAGGTGTCTACCGAGCCAAACATAACTACACGGATGTAACCCTGTAGCTAATTCAAATGATATCACACGAGCGAATCCGGTTAAATCAAAATCAGGCAATGGTCCATTAATCGCAAAACGAGTCATTTCATGCGTGGGGTGTCCAAATCGTTTGAAGTACTCAGCGCATTCCCCATACCCGAGAAAACTTCCGGGATAACACGCGGCTATATCAATTGAAATCATACCATCACGTGAGTATTTCGTATTCCACAGTCCTCCATGACCGAATTCGACGCAACTCAATTTAACATCCTCAAGAAAATCATTTCGTGTTGGACGCCATGAGTTTTTTTCTCTTGCGAAGTGAGCTACCACTGATGGAATAGTAAAACTATCCGTGAGTAGTTTTTCATGGGAATTCTCCGGTGAAAAATCACTAGCGATTTTTCTCATTCTGTTATCTAATTCTTCAATGCGATATAATTCACCATTTGGTTTTACAAATTGATCGAATTCTTCATCACTTCTAAGTAACCACACTGACACAGGATCATCCTTACACAACGCATGAATAGCATCAAATAATCTCTCTTCATAGAAAACATCCCCGACGAACTCCTTAGGGATATATTTCACGGTTCGTTCTCGTAGAAATATTGTTACCGCAGGTGTCCACGCGTGTTTGTTATGATCAATAATCTGTATTGGGGCTCCTCGCGATTGATATTTCGGTTCGTATAATACTTTTCCGGTTATTGTTGTTACTGATATTGGGAATTTTAATGATGCTTCTAATTTAGCTATATCAGAAATCTTTGCACCATGCTGTTTCACTGTCAGTTCCCACTCGGTTATTTTCCTACGTCGCAGATCTGTTAGTTTATTTCCTCGGGATGCATTTGTGAAGTGTTCTATTATTCGTTCTGCTACACAATTAAGCCCTGACGAATATTTCATAGGAGCTAGTTTTGCGATATCGGGTTTATCATTTAACGGATATATCCCATAAACCATTGCTGTTACGGGATAAGATCTTTCGTAGTATGGTTTGTCAATGCCGGTTAGAATCCCTGGTTTGGAATCTCTACTCACAATGACAGCTTTTTTATTCTTGAGGATTGGTTCAAATTTATCCTTAATAATCCATTTGCCATCGACTTCGATAATGAATTTGATTCGGAAAAAATGTCTTTTTTCCCCAACACGTGAAATTATCACTGCTGCTTTTTCATCATTCATGGTAGCATCAACAACACCATCAATTCGAAATGTTGACCAACAATAAGATGCTCCATCACGCTTAAATTCATTAAAACAGTCTCTGATTTTACTAATCATGGCTTTATCAAGAATTGTATTCTTTGGTGTATTAGAAGCTATATCGAGATTGAATTGAGCATCTTTCCAGGGGTAATCTCTCTTGGACGTTTTTTTTGGTTTATCGAGATTAAATTTAGGATTGATTTTCAATAATCTCTTAAACTCTTTCATGTTTCCGTCTCTTGGACGTTTTTTTGGTTTATCGAGATTAAATTTAGGATTGATTTTCAATAATCTCTTGTTACGTCTTTTTGGTTTATCGAGATTAAATTTAGGATTGATTTTCAATAATCTCTTAAACTCCTTATCAGCATTGAATTCAGCATTTTTCGAAGGCAATCTCTTGAACTCCCTCATGCTATACTAAAAACAAGTGTCTAAATGAAAGGTTTATGTATAATGAATCATTGCAATGGATCAGTCAATGAATTAGACAAATAGTATAGTATATACTAATGAACCAGGAATTCAGACCACACCCAGTGAGTACAAATTATGAAGCATCCAGTGATGGTGTTGTAAGACACTGTAGACTGAAGAACCCAGTTGGGTGGGATAATGGTATGGGGTATTTGTTCTTTACTGTTGGAAAGAAGAAATATTACAATCATCGTTTCGTATTTGAATGTTTCAATGGATTGATCAAAAATGGTTTTGTTATCGATCACAAGGATTCTAATCCAAGGAACAATTCTTTATCAAATCTGCAAGCTATCACACAAAGTGAGAATTTGAAAAGAGGAGAGAATGGCATTTGCTCAAAAAAAGCGAGACCAGTAAAATCTTTGAATACAACAACTAACGAAGAAAAAATATTTAAATCAATATATGAAGCCAGCAAGTATTTCAATATTTGTAGAGCCTCAGTACGATTCGTTGCAGAGGGGGTTTGTCGATCGGCTATTTCAAAAAGGACGGGACAAAAAGTTCAATTTAGTTATGTCTGATGCGTCATATTTTTCATTTAGAAATATATAATTGTTATAGAATAATGAATTCTGAAAACATGAATAGCATTTTATCCGAGATTTCAAAATTGAAAAGTTGGGATATTGAACTATCAGATGGGTTAAATCCTGATCAAATCATGTCTGATTTTCAGGATATAGAATACGGAGTTAACAACAATAAATACATGCTACCAAAGAAGTATGCGCTCATCAAAAGAATTCAGAATTCTATTAAGGACTCTCTCGCATTTTCCAGTGACGTAAGTGTGTTCGCTCCGTTGTATACCATCGTAGAACGAATACGAAAAGAATTGGGGTACGAATACGAATTGAAAAAGGAGGTTAATTCTAAAGTTAGAAACCTACGGGCGTTAATTCAAGAAAATGAACAATTTTGATTGACCGACCATTTATCATTATTTGATTGACCGACTATTTATCATTATTTGATTGCCCGACCATTAATCATTTTTTTTTTAGCCGACCCTCAAGGGATGTCAAAAATCGATGGTGTTAGGTCGGGATTGAAAAATTGTTTTACAATTGAAAAATTGTTTCTGATTTTAAATAATGGTCAATGAAGCATTAACAACCCGATTGGCTCGTGAACGACTGGGTGCAATCAGGAGATTTGTACCAATTCGTGACTCTGTACGGAATAAACTACAACAACGACAGAGTCTTCAGACTGATTTTGCTGCGGGATCTGAAGAATTGTTTAAACCAGTAACCACAGCAACGAAACAGATAGTGTCAACAATCTCTGAAGAAGGAAAAAAACAAGAAGAGTCTTTTCTTCCTGTGTTAGAAAAAATAGCAAAAAGAACTAAACAAACAAAAAAATCATTGAAAACACTTCCTCAGGATATATCAACCGCTTCAGAACAACAACGAGAACTTCAAGAAGATATCCCCCTACCCGAATTTCAAGAAGAAGGGGAGGATACTACTAGTGGACGAGTTGCATTCAATGAAAAACTTCTTCCCGGTAAATTAGATGAATTGAGAAATAAAAAATTTGATTCTATGGAAGAATTAACCCAATTTGTCACTAGGAGTTTTCATCAGAGAAGAAAATATATTTACGATGATTATAATCTTCCCCCTAAAAAAGATTGGTATAGGGGGTTATATCGTATATTATCAGGTTCCTCTCAAGCAAAAGGAGATGATAAAACATTTCAGGAATATATGGCAGCAATAAAAAAAAAGCTGAATCTTCTATAGGGGAGCAATCGGATACCGGATTTCTTAGACTACCAGAACAATCAAAATTTATTGATATAACACAATCCCCCCAACAGATGAAAATAACGAGAGAAGCTGATCATGAAAAAGGTGCAACCGGTATCACTGATAAAACCAAAGGATTTTCAAAAACAGGCAGTGGTTTAGTTGAAAACTCTTCGAGGGAAAATCCTTGGATTTCATGTCCTGGTAGTGATCTCAGCGATATATCACGATTAGAGGTTCTTGTAGGAGGGTTCCGAGCCGGAAATAACTCACCGGAAATAATTAATGAAGCAGCTGATATCTGTAGACGGATATTTCAAGGCGGTATCATGGATATCAAAACATATCGAGATTTCATTGGCGAGTTAGCGGAAAGTGGGTATAACAGTGATTAATCACCGAGACTGAATAAAAACGCTAGCGTTTCCAATTGAAAAATGGTTTCTGATTTCAAATAATGATCATACACTACAATCATGATAAACCAACCCCCGTCTATGTAGTTAATTCACGGTTTCCGGTTTATAGAGCATACTACGGAGATGGTTTAGGCAATACCATTGCAGGGTTATTTGCGAGAATGGCTCCAAAAGTGATGCCGTTAGCTAAACAACTAGGAATGAAAGCAATTGAAGTTATTCGTGATAAGGGTATTGGTGCTGTTGGAGATCTTGCTGGAAAAGCATTTTCAACTGCGAAGAATAAATTAACATCATTAGTGAAATCACGAAGTGATTTACGAAAAAAGAAACCGTTACCATCTACAGCGGAAATGCCTGCAAGTGTTAGTAAAATAATAAATAACGCAGTAGATGAAAAACTAGCATCATTGGTGACTCCCTTGATAAATCAAGGGGACCAAAATAACATGGTAGCAAACATGATAGCAGGAAGTGGCTTTAAAAAAACACGACGCTGAAATGGAAAATCGCGATTTAGACTCTGATAAATAGAATAAAATGTTCAAAAGGTCACCCGATCCAGCATTTGATATGGATGCCCCAGTTCTCAAGAATGATTCTGTACGCGATTTTCAATTTTATTCTTATCACGCAGTACAACCAGATCTCCGATCGCGAATTGAACTTCAAGTTCATGATACCAGTAAATATTTTCTACCGTGTGAGGCATTTATTGAAGTAGAAGGAGAACTTGTAACAAATGTTGCAGCTGATACCCCATATGACATTAACTCAAATGTCCGAGTTGGTTTTGTTAATAACGGCATAATGGCGTTATTTGAAAGCGCTAGATATCTCATTGATGGAAAAGAAATTGAATCCATTGACCGTGAAGTTGATATGGCCACAACAATCATAGGGTTAGCGAGATATTCTGATGATTATACAAGATCAGCGGGTCCATCTATGATGTTTGCAAAGGATACCTCTGATAACGCTGATCACCTTCAATTCATTAAAGTGTTAACAGCAAGAGATAATGCAGAAGCCGATCAACAGGAAGCAGCTAATCCAGAACGTCGAACTAGACCCGGAGCTGCGTTTGATATTCTCGGAGGCGTTAATGGTAATCTCAATTTAGGATTTGCAACACGCGTAGCAATGTTGCATGGGCAGCGTCGACGATTTTCATGTGCGATTCCACTGCATCATATATTTGGATTCTGTAGAAACGTCCGAAAAGTTATTTATGGAGCGAAGCATACAGTAGCACTTGTACGAAAGGGTACTGATGATGATGCAATCTGGCGTAATGCTGGGGTTGCTCCCGGTAAAGTCATTTTAACAAAACTATCATTGTGGATGCCAGTATTATCTCCATCAATCACCGAAGAACAACGACTACTATCATTTATGGACCAAGGAGGAAAGTCGTTGTTAAATTGGTTATCAGTGACCACGGATATTAAACAAGACAGTGTTGATGGTACATTCACATGGCACCTGGCATCAAAACAAGGTGTTTCAGCTCCACGTCATATATTCGTAGCGTTACAGAATAATGCGCGAGTTGGTAATCAAGAACGAAGCCATATGATATTTGATCAGTTAGGTGTTAATGAAGTCTCGCTGAGAATAAACGGACAGCAGGAACCATCCGAGGATATACAACTTGATTACGGTCAGAATCATATTGCACGCGTGTATCATAACCTGTTGTCATATATGTCACGTGATCTAAATGTGGATACTGGTTTGCAAATATCACAATTAGATTTCAAAAACCTCTATCCGATTTATTACTTTTCGCTGGAACATCTTGATTTAACAAGACAATCTGTCGTTGATATACACTTTAGAGCCCGTGTAACCCGTCCGACTGGTCCACCAGTTGGTGGGGTACCTCCTATCCTTATCCCGAATTATAGAGCGGTTGCTGTCATTCTCAGTGATAAATCAATGCTACTTGAAGGTGTTGGTGGAAGAATGAGAGTGGTAGATGCACCAGTGGAAAACATGTAATTGAAATTGTAAACGATTTAGAATCAATCTATTATGTATAATGTCATATAGTGTTATTAGTGTTACGTTAACTCCCGGTCAATTAAAAAAATTGCAATCGGAATCAGCTAAAAAATGTGGAACCACAATCACGTTGAAACCTAATCAAATGACTGGTGGTGCAAATAAATTATCGCTGACAACTCGTCAGGTGAAACATTTCAATGATGCACTTGCAGCCAAAAAAGGTGTTCAGATTACTCTCTCTGCGGCTGCTGTCAAAAATATGATTAAAACAGGCGGTATATTTCCGTTGTTAGCTGCGATTCCAGCATTGATTGCAGCAGCAGCCCCAGCGGTGGCTAAAGCGGCAGCGTTAGGAGCCGTTGGTACTGCAGCAGGAATGGCACTAAAGAAGGCAACTGGGAAAGGATATAAAAAAAGGGACGATCCGTTCACGGATTGGGTCTAAGACTACCAGGAACCCCGTATTCGTGGTACAGCGGAAAGGGTCTAAGACTACCAGGAACGATTTATTAATTGAGGAATCGATGGTTCCTATGTCCAATTTTGATTTAATGGATGCGGCTAAAAAACTAGTGATTAAAAATTTCAGAGGTGTTTTTATGAAAGATCAATTACCACATCAACCAAACAAAACTGAAACAGGTATTATTAATCTCGATAACAGCACCGGACCCGGAACTCACTGGGTTGCATACGCTATTGATCCACGTGGGATTGTTTATTTCGATTCATATGGATTAGCCCCACCAAAAGAGTTTATGCGGTATATAAAAACCCTTCCAATGAAGACTTGGTATTCTACGCTACCAACACAACAAATCAATGACCCACCAATATGCGGCAGTGAAGTATTAAATGTCCTTGACGCTATTTCAGCATCTAGAAAACCACCTCATATTGTCGTAAATGACTACACCAGCAATCGCTTTTTAGAGAGAGAAAGAATTTTACAATAATATGATTGATATTTGGGGGAGATCTTTGAAACCCAAACCCGATGGTACTGCACCCCCTGATTCTATCAAGGATGTAAAAAAAATAATTGAAGATGAAATAGTTGAGACGTTAAATTTAACAAGTGTTGATCCTAATGAAATAGTTGTATTTCAAGACAAACAGGGTAAATTGAAATCTAGTAATATTTCTCTGGATGATATTTTGATACGGCAGCGCGACGCCGCTGAAAACTCTATTGCGCTGTATTCCAACGACGGACGACTTAAACCAGGCGCACTTGTGTCTACGATCATAGACGCGATTGCCACCCACAACAAGATGATTATCACCAACAACCGCATGATTGCCGACAACGACAACAAGATTACCACCCAAGACAACAAGATTACCAGCCACAGCCGTGAGCTGGATGATCATATACGAGGTTATAATGCTTTTCGTAGAAATATCATTGATAAATTTATTGGAACCCCGTTAGATAAAATTGAAATAAAACTCCCTGATATTAAAAAATCCATCGATGAGACGAAAAACTTCATCGAAGCCGTCAAAGGTGATTTTTCGAGGATGATAACAATCATTGAAAAAACAAAAATTCCTCATGAGAAAACCAACAACGTGGTATACACAATCCAACACGGATCATTTGCGTGGACACCTACAAACAACAAATTAGATATCACTGCAACCGTTAAGGGTATTTATCGATTAACACTAGTAACACCATTAACTCAATTTAATATATCATCGTCGAGTTCATCCGGGGTCAATAATACGATTTCAACGATCATCGACAAGGATACAACTGAAAAGTTCACGATAACATCTACTGATAAAAATTTGATTGGGATTTCAGTAACCTGGTATGTGGAATTCGTAGCGGATTTAAGTAAATAACTAAATTGAAAGGATTTCACAATTGAAAACGCTAGTGTTTTTAAAATAAAAATGATTTCATCAACTCAATGTCGCTATGATCAGGTCAGAGAATTTCAGAATAGACTCAAAACCCTCACTGAGGAGTATCAAATAAAAATAAAAAAATACCGACGAAGAATCACCGCAATTGATGTTATTATATACTCGGTGTCAAGCGTTCTCACTGGCGCCGGAATAATACTTGCATCGGTTACAATGATTGCCCCGGTCGTAGTTCCAATTTGCATTTCTGCGGTGGCTACAATCGGGGGTATATCAACCGGGATAGCAAAAAAGATATCATCATGCAGCCAGAGTAAACTGCAGAATTACTTACTTCAATTTCATATTGCATCAACCGCATATTCGCAGTTATCCCTGATGATATCATCGTCACTCGATAATACGATTATATCAGATAGTGAATTCTCAGCGATGGTCAGTATTTTTGATTCCGCGATATCGAAATTAGAGCGACAACATGAGTATAATAACAATGACAACACCGATGGAATCAGAAAACACGAACCCAAAAAACAAAATGATCTCAATAATATCAACATTACCAGATTGTGAGTTCTCAGTGATGGTCAGTATTTATGATTCCTCGATACCAAAATTAGAAATAAATCATGAGTATAATAACAATGACGACACCGCAGGAATTACTTCAACAAATAGCGGAGAACACGAACCCAGTACAAACAAGCATGATATCAATAACATCAACGAATCCAGAATTCAGTGTGAATTTCCCCTCTCCGGTCCCAGTGAAGGAGATAGCGCTAGCAAAACTACGAGTATACCACAGTTGGCCTAATATCAGATCAAAATCATTTGGTGGTCAACAACCGAATAATTCTTTAGTGTTTGCGAATAAGAATAAACCCGACGGAACCCCAGACTGGAATGTTGTTTCGATACCAACAGGGTCATACCAAATAGAACAAATCAATAATGAATTCGCGCGTAGAATAAAATCGATTACTGGAACAGAATCAAAAATCGCTATAACAATTCATGAGCCGACGCTATCATCCGCGATTGAGATAAGCACAGAAGGATACGTCGTAGATATCTATCAGAGTTCTATTAGAACCGTACTAGGATGGCCTGAATTACCACCAGGGGGAGAAACCGTTGATGTACCAGAACCACAAAAATCTGATTATATCACCGACAGAATAAAACCCGATAATCCAATAAGGAGTTATAGAGATTATGATAAATTGTATTTTTTTTATTGAATTGATAGATCCTCCCACTAAGAAGATCTACCACATTCTTCAACCGGATGACCCCACTGTAAATTTCGGAGCGATGAATAGCGATATTTCGTTGTTGTTTATATCCCTTAGATCCGGCACACTCACCCAAGATGAATTTATCAGCGTTGTAGAAACATGTAACAAAATCATCAATGACATGGAAACATTTAATGCGCAAATCATTCAAGAGGTATTAGGTGAAAGTAATCCTAAAACAAGAGATATTTTTGCAACAGACTATAAAATCTCCGTAAAGGATATTCCGACATTCAAACTACCAGGATATAATATCCTAGAACTACAAAAATCTCTCAGTGATGCAATCGATGTTGGTTTTAAAATAATTCATGATACATGGAATAAAACAGCATCACAGGAAATAAAAATCCTCAAACACAATAATGACCCAGACGGTGGCGGTAGACATATCGCTCCGTTCAACGTGAATATATCCTCAGTGATTGCGCTTAATTTAGTGTGTGATGTTATCGAAGGAAGCTATCAAATTAATCTCGAACGATCAAATCAAGCTCAGCAAGGATATATTCTTTATTCATTTGCACCAACAGCTCCTCCAGGATTCCTAATTATTGAAAACCCAATTAATCCTGTCTACATGCGACGCCATAATAATTCATTAACCAGAATTAATTTCAAACTCACCGACCAGTCAAATAATCTGATTGATTTACAAGAAGAGGTGTTAGTGATTAGTCTGTTTGTAAAATCATAAATGATTTTCATCCTAAAGACTCGATCAAATTATTTATCATTTTTGTTAACCCAGAACTGAAATCGCTAAGCAGCAGAGAGGGTGGATGACAACAAGTTGCGACCAAAATTAATTAAAAAATCGTAAAATCTCCGTTTTTACAAAAATGGAGACTTTTTTTTTTGGTTAAATGAGATTTGTTGGAAACCTGATATTTTGTTCGAAAACGTTATCTATAGGCCATATTTTGTTCGAAAACATGATCTGGAAGCCTTATTTTTGCTTGAAATCGTGGTCTGTTCACCCTCTCTGCTGCTGCATATCGACAATAAAACAAATTATATTGTTTTACACAACGATGTCTGACCTTCGTATAACCTTTAACGCAAGGGTTGACAATGTATTCGATAATCCAAATAATATTTGACTTAGATGTTTTCCTGGACACTTAACAAGGATCCCTGTTACAGATACAGTAACGATCTATGTTGGAGATTTTACCTTCTGTAAACATCTCCAATAGTTAGAAGTTACAACGCATGCTGAATTAAATTGTATATATATTTGTGGCTTGCATTTTATTTATACGGTAAAATATTCCTTCAAATACTCCTTTCAAGGCTATTTGATCTCCCAAAATACAAATACCTGGATAGCTATGTCCGAACCAAATTCTCCAATTCTATCTTCATTATACTGATTAAGAAAATTGTCGAGATGGCTTACCTTCATCACACTCGGCAACTTTCGGATCCACACACGATAGTGCTTTCTGAGACCAATAAAGACCGAAAGGACAAGTATGAGTATATTTTACAACATCGTAGTTTTCATTAATACATTGATAAAACTTGTAACATAGCTGCAAGTGAGGGTTATATCCGATCCCATCATGAATGAAGCAACCCCTGCATTCTTCTGGAAGAGTTGGACCTAATCAGATGGAAAAAAAGAAGAAATTTTTTCTGGAAATCTAACATTTACAGCATAAATTACTTGAAGCATTCTTAAAGATTGGTTAATTTGATGATTATGAAATAAATAAAATTATCACAAGTCTTGTCAGTGAGCAGGGGCACATAAGACAGCAACGCTTTGTGGCACAAGTCAGTATCTTTCTAAACTAATGTGTTCAGCACATAGAATAAAGTTGGTCTGAACAACCTATGTATGTATGTATGTATGTATGTATGTATGTATGTATGTATGTATGTATGTATGTATGCATGCATGTATGTATGTATGACGGACTATTTCCTCTTCATAACAGATTTCATTCAGTTAATGTTTCGTAAACATAGAAAAGTTAGGAACATAGATTGTCATTAAATTACTTACAGTACATTATATAGCAACAAAAGCAAAGAGAACGTAATATCAAACACATGTGTAAGAGAACTCATTGCAAACCAGTTATATACGCAACATAGATTAAGAGAGGAGAAATAATGGAATTGGAATTATTTACATTCAACTGAAACGATTTAAATTGATTATCATGTTCTCATTCACTTAGAAAACATGTGAGTTATTTATTAGATATAAATGAATTGGGTCCATTTCCTTAATTTACTGAACAAACATACTAGGAGATATCGTTTTCAAGTTCATTTGCGCTTCTGTAAATTGTGTCTATTCCATCAGCCACTACACACATGAATGCCTGCCATGATTGATCATCCATAGAAACAAAGATGTCCACTCTTGCCCAACAGGATATGAAGTAGTGTGTCATTGTCCTGACATAAAAGCCATTGCGAGTCTAGGATGTCTATTGCATTTATTATTTTTTCAAACAGTGTTACGCTCGTCGTTTAGGGCTTGGCAGTAGAGTGATATATGCTTGGCTCTGTCTCTAGTCAATCTCTTGCAGAGTTTACAGTTATATTCATTCTCTGCTGCAACGGAACACATAGTTACATAAGCAATGTTAGCGAAGATCCAAGTTTTATTCGGAAAACATTTACCAAGTTTCCAAACTGCAAGTGGTTGAAGATTAGTATGGACACTAGCATAATGTATAAGTTCAGGTCTCATTTCAAGTTTAGATCTCCACAATGATTCTTAACAGCAGTGAACTGCCATTTCAGTATTAGTCCTCCAGGCTAATTTCGGGGTAGAATATAGAGCGTTCACGTATTGGTGGAAAAAACAGCCAAGCTGGTATTTCAAATGAACACAATATACATCTTTAACAAACCCAACGCTCTCGCTCTCATGTATCAAGAAGTCAAGGATTCTTCTGTGGAATATAATTTTCCATACAATTGACCCTTTAGTTCTGCAGATTTTATTGAAGAAACCTAATTCGATTTTATCCACGTAACCCTCAATGGTCCACAGTCCAAGACTGCTCATTGTTGTTTGTGTACAAGAACGCTGATCAAGACCTATAATTCTTCTTGGTGCCTTTCTTTGACTTGCTTCTAGGTCGTATACCTGTGACCGGCTCAAGTTGGACCACGATTTGCATCCATATGTCATTGCAGGTAGTACTATTATTGTAGCACTATTAATTGGATTCATTCCATCCTTTCCAATACCAGTCCCAACAATGGAATAAAATACTGACCTTCCTTTATCACAAGCAGTTTTTTTTACTGCAGCAGTATTAGAAAGATCTGTGGAGAGAGTAACCCCAGCATAGGTTCTAGAAAAAAACTATATGAATCATTTTATCTCCGAGCATGAACATAGATTTTTGTGTGATTTTCTTCTTCGAAAATATGACAATATTGCTTTTATCAGCACTGTACCGCAGTCTCCACTTCGATGCATAGTCATTGAGGTTGCGAAGTAAAACACACATACCATTAAATGACGAAGATAGAAAGGACGTTTAATCTGCTAAGTAAAACACAGGGGATACATACTCAAGAGTGCCAACTTGTATTCCAGATTTTGTTGATTCCAGCACGGATATTATGTCATTTATCATGACTAAGAATATCCATGCCGATAGCTTTCTTCCTTGACCTACCCCTTGATTGACAGCGTATGGTTTTGAATGATGCCCGTTGAGCAGAACATGAGCCCTAACTTCTCGATATGTAATTTATAATTAATCTCCAGTTTTCCTTTGATTCCGAGACGAAATAGCTTTTAAAAGAGGTCATCATGCCACACCGTATTAAAGGCCTTCGCATTGTCCAGGAATGCAGCATACACTTTTGATTGAACTTCTAAATGATGGGCTATTCCTTATTTTATAACGAAGGCTGCAATGATGCCACTGCATTCGCTTCGAAATCCTTGTTGTAATGGGCGAGGAAACCAGATTTTGTCGCTGAAAAGAATTAGCCTTTACAGCAATATTTTTTTCAAAAACTTTTTGAAATACGGGAACGATTGAGATATCTCTATAGTTATATCATATCTAGCCTGTCCTGTTTCCTGCCTTTAAAGATGGGTATAACATTTTCAATTTTGAAGTAATCAGGATATGTTTCCAAGGAAATTATGCTATTGTACACTTTACACAAAATATAACAATCGATTGACAGCAAACATTAAATGCTCTGCACATATGTTGTCATGTCCACATGATTTATTTTTCTTCAGCTCTTCTTACAGACTCTTCAATGTCTTTTTGTAGCATGGTTTCACGCATACCCTTATCAGCTCCGTCATCAATATTCGAATCCATAATATGTTTAATTGTGTTTCTAATTTCAGCTGCAAACGATTCGTTAAAATTAATATTTAGTATTTCAGTACCTAACAATTTTAAATGCTGGCACCACGCGTCACGAATTAAATCAGGGTTCCGTATTATTTCTCCTTCCACTCTTAGTTCAGAAATATATTGTCTCTGCCCCTTCTTGTGAAATTTTACTATTCTGTAGAATTTCCCTACATCCAGTTCTGTAGCTTTTTCCATTTCATTGAATTGTTCTTGTTCGTACTGGTCTCTTGCCTTGTTCAATTGTTTTCTGAAATTTCTTTTCGCATTTTTTTATTCTGCATACGTTTTAAATTGTGTCCCACGTGGTCGTTCATCTTTTATCCATAACAATCCTTTTTTTCTCATCTCTTTTTATAGTTCAGCCATATTAATAAATTTCCAGTAAGGTTTTAAATGTGGGAGGAAGGTTTGTTTTGGAAGCATTTTATCAGCTGTGTTGCTTAAAACAGTCGCGACAGTAACAAGGGTATTTTGAACATCCGAAATGCTATTTACAAATAGCTCCAATGATTGCATGTGCTCGTTGATTTCACTTCTGTACCGCTCCTGTTGTTCTGAAGAAACCATTTGCCAGTTAATTGTAACTGTATATCTGGAAAATGTTGATTCCAAGAGTTCCTCTATAACTAACAACTTTGCTCATGCAGGTAAATGATCAGATAAATTGAGATGATGGTCATCTTCAATATTAGCACTACGGACTAAATCTATTTTGCAGGAGGGTATCAAAATGTAGTCAATCAGACGAGTTTGTGCCGTCAGATGAGCAATATGTATATCCTGGTATTTCAGAAGGGAAAATATCACATGTTGACATTAGATGCCTATTTGTAAGGAAGAATTGTAGTATGTAACCTTTACCATATTTACTTTCTGGAATCCCTTTTTTGGGTAGCTCCGCATTAAAGTCACCACAGATAATCACACAACATTTTCGATTATATTCATCATATAGGCATTCCACAGTTTCCATTATTTCTTTATAATCATCTAAAGAGGCATTTGTGGAAGGAAACCGCACATAGAACAGAAACAAGTTAATAGCGCTCAGGTTAATTTCAACTGCAATAACTCTATCGTTCCCAATGTTATTCATAGGACGACGAGGTAATGATTTCCGATAGAAAATTGCAGTTCCTCTAAATCCAGAGGGACGCTTTCTTTCTCATAGACATGTATTAATTATGCTATCCGGTCTCGAACAAGCCGTACAATTCCTGTTAATGCTTTGAAAAAAATGTAATTGCTCTGGATATAGCCAATGCTCTTGTATACATACAATTCTACAGTATGAAGTAATAAACAAAGATAGGTCGTTCCTGTCATAATGTCCTTCGGATTCCAAGTCATTATGTTTAAAGTAGTAGTAGTCATCATTCAGGAAGTAAGCAAAAGCTTTTCCAAATGCAAGTTAGAGACAATCACTCATTTATCTCTCGTACCATTCTCTAGCTAATACAAATTCTGGCCAAAATCCCTGCTGTAAAGTTTTGATAAGTGACACGAACGGTATAATTTTCTGCCTTCATATTTGACCACTTTTAAGAATCTTAATCTTTGTGATCTGTACTCCTCGATTGTATGCATGTCTGCGTATTACATGATTGAACTCTTCTGGACCATAGTCTGCTTTAATTCGAGATAACAACAAAGATTTTGTTTTTGAACTCCTCTTCATTCCACTGAATGTCATAGTACTTATTCGCACCTGGATTGGTTATTATTGTTTATATCATTCATGTCATCATTTTTCAGTGGAGAATTTCTAGTATCCGATAATTGCTTTTGAATAGTTTTATTTTCTTTCTCATCAATTTTCGTTTCCAATGCTTTTCCTTTATCTGCTTTACATATTGCAGTAGACGATGTAGTGTTTGGGGTTTGTGCTACTTGAGATTGCATCAAACCTACAGTGCGATTCTTGTATGTTGGTACCTTAGAGACGCTTAAACCGGTATTTCTTCTATATTCTTGTTGATCTGACAAAATACTCTTTCGAGATTCTAGATGATGCCTATCAATTACGCCTGTATTCAGATCTGTATTTGGTGTACCAGATTCACTTGCAGTTGGGCAATAAGATCTAGTCATATTTGCATGAGAGCAAGACAGCTGCAAAAATTTGTAAGCTGGAGCTGAATTCCACGCATCTGTGCACTTACTGTCTCAATTTGTTTCTCGTTTACAGCTTGTAGCTTTTCGATTGTCATTGCCTGACTCTTTATTACATCTGCCATTACATGTAGATCAGATTCAAAACGCAATTTCGACTCCCTTGATTTATCAATGCACGTTTCAAGTCTTTTAATTGTGTCATCCTTCCTTTGTATCATATCACCCAAACGAACGTGGTCCTTTTTCATCCTCTTCATTTCGTCCAAAATACTTACACAAATGACATTTAGTTCATCTTTTACAAATGTTTTCAGATCAATAAATGTTTCATATTGCAATATGGGAATGCTGATTTCAACTCTCTCAGTTTGACTATTATTTTCACAACCAGCGAATGATGTATTACCTCTTGACTGATCCATGTCACTCGACTGACCAATTTCTTGACTAGTTTCTTGAAGATTCTTTAAGCAACTCAAACTGTCTATTCTACTTGGTTTTTTTTCCCAGATCTAAACATACATGCCTTTACTTCGCTAGTGTTACCACCCCCCTTAAGAAAATGAAATATTGTATATATATCGTCTGCTATTTTTTTTTTCACTGCATCACTATCAGTACGCACAGTCCTGTCCCCCAGTCGACAAGAAGGATACTCTGTATGGCTGAGCCTACCAATATCGTGCAAGAAGTACGAATATGACGAGGGGACGTTATGTCAAGATTACTTGATAACTCTCGCTTGAATGACTGTCCAATTTGCCATATTTTTCTCTGATTTCTGCAAGAATACAGCTTTCTAATTGAGAAGCGCACGGTATATCACTATCAAAATCCTGTGTATCCTGGGTATCATTGGTATCCATTCTGTCACTCTATTCATTTATCACTTAATTGACTCTTATGTACAGGAAATTAGTCAGAATAATATATACAAGACTGGATACTCGTCACTTAAATTTCTTTGTGTTCATATTAGCATTAGCACATGCTGACTCACAGGACCTAGGTAATGACACAGGTAATGAACTGCTCGTGCATATACTATCCACAGAACAGGTTACTAATCAGTCTATAATCCACTGAATAGTGAGTGAACTCAACTTATCATATATGAAAGATATATACTCATGTATTTATAAACTATGTTGTTTATTTTAAAGCATTATACATAAGACTGGAAAACAAAAAATCCGCCCAGCTTCAACATCCACAAACACGGTCGCATCAAAAACATTCAATATAACCTCTCAGCATGTCTCAAATAGCACATATCTCAAAACATGTCTCAAATAGCACATATCTCAAAACATGTCTCAAATAGCACATATCTCAAAACATGTCTCAAATAGCACATATCTCAAAACATGTCTCAATATGACTGCAACAGCATATACGATTCACACGAAACTTCATTAAAAAACACGATAACGACACCTTCTTTCATAGCACAATATATCGAAATGGCGCGAAAGAAGTATGAAAGAAAAATCGAATTTCCTTGAAACTTACCTTATATAAAAATGTAGTACACATACCATTCTGTTGTTAAAGTATTCACGCAGCAGAATTTCATTACTGGATTGAATACAATGCTCTTTTTCCTTTATAGGCGCCCAAATTTACCAGAGCTTGAACACATGACGTCCACCTCGCTCGCCATCTTGTTTCCGACGGGTGCGTATCTTAGAGCTGCCTTTTGTTTTCAGGATCCCTCTCAAAACATTTTTTGAGAAATGTAATGAGCACAGTGTGGTGTATGTTGTCGCCTGTAATACTGTCTCCATATTTTCTTTAAGCCTTTATCTTTTCAAAACAAGAAAAAAGGTGTTCACAGCCTTTTCTTAACGTGCTATTTACACCGGTAAGCAACGCAAAACAGCATTGTCTTTTACTTTGGCGACTGCCAGTCGGATGCTGGAGTCGCTACTAAGACGTCACATTCCGAAAGTAATCGAATAGTGTATCTCCTTACATATAATCTTGAAGCTGTGGGCTAATTTTGGGGTTCTAAAAACCCATTGTAAATTACAGGACTGTAAAGATAAGTTGTATATCTGTCTCATTTTGTTCGCATAACTTAACTGTCTTAATGAATTCGTTTTACTACACGATTACAATTCCACATTGTTTAATAGCTGAGTAAACTATATCCATCTTTTCATTGTGTAATCACTGTGAATCATTCACCCCATGTCTTTGTATTTTGTAAAGTAATTTTTTTGTATTTTTCATTATTACATTTGTGCGTTCTTATGTTAACTAAACCAATATTTGGATTATATATACACACACGTCTTCAATATTAATTGCTCATTCAATTCATTTAATTATTAAACATTGTATTTATATCCTCGTTAAATGTGTTATATTGTGATACCGGAAATCCCACCCGGTTATCTTGTTACAAAGGATACCTGCGAATCTAAATCTGGGATATAAGATTTGAAGTTAAATTAGTATTAGGAATACGTGTATACATATCAGTCATTTATCCGAATGATTTTATAAGGAGGCCGTATTAACAAGAAAAGAAAATAATATATTGAACAAGTAATCAGGTCAAATATTATAACACTGGCTTGCACTTTGAACAAACACAAACCGAAACTGGGAAGCACACCAACATAGTTGTGCCAATCATTTCTCTCAAAGAAAGCAAATAAAAGCTCACGGCTTTTGTGCCAATCATTTCTCTCAAAGAAAGCAAATAAAAACTCACGGCTTTTTAAATTCCGTAACAGCGAATCAGTCGTAACAATTGGAGGCTGGCCTTCTGTTGTTATTATAGTTAATTTGTCAATTGTAGTCGTACGTGGTATCTTGAGGCTGGTGAGCTTTATCGTAGTTGTGGTGGTAGTTGTAGTACTTGTTGTTGTTGTGGCAACTAAGAAGAAAAAAGATGAAGAATTTATGTCAACTATAGAGAACAGATACAACATATACACCCAGAGAGAGAGAGAGAGAGAGAGAGAGAGAGAGAGAGAGAGAGAGAGAGAGAGAGAGAGAGAGAGAGAGAGTCTGCTATGCATAATCACAATATGTGCTGAAGCATGGGATACGTGTTATTGGAGAAAAGTAATTTGTACGGAATGTCACAAAATCTAAATCTTGTTTGCCTTGCTGGAACTTTTTGAATTATTATTGCTGAAATTTCCTGGACTATTACTCTTCTTTTATTGGACGATTCAACTTCACGTATTTAACCACTACACGCCAGATTTGGACGATTACACTTTATGTATTTGACTATTACACAGTGTTTGGACTATTAAACTTCATATATTTGACTATTACACAGTGTTTTGACTATTAAACTTCATGTATTTGACTATTACACAGTGTTTGGACTATTAAACTTCATATATTTGACTATTACACAGTGTTTTGACTATTAAACTTCATGTATTTGACTATTACACAGTGTTTGGACTATTAAACTTCATGTATTGGACTCTTACATGGTATTTGGACTATTATACTTCATGTATTTGACTATTACACAGTGTTTGGACTATTAAACTTCATGTATTTGACTATTACTGATCAATTTGGACTATTAAACGTCATGTATTTGACTATTACACAGTGTTTGGACTAATAAACTTCATGTATTTGACTATTACACAGTGTTTGGACTATTAAACTTCATGTATTTGACTATTACTAATTAGTTTGGACTATTAAACGTCATGTATTTGACTATTACACAGTGTTTGGACTATTAAACGTCATGAGCAGCAAAGTGTGTGAACAGACTGAATCTATTTCAGACAAACCGAAACTATTTCAAGCAAGCCGAATTTATTTCAGACAAACCGAAACTATTTTTTAAAAAAAAGAGAACGATGAATGGTTTCGGTTTCTCACGCTACGGAGACAGAGTCTCCAGATCCGGCACTGATGGCGCTGTGGAGACGAATTGTTTCAACCGAATAATTGATCAAATTCGATACGATATCTTGATATTGGGTCATGCAAATTGATCGTTACAAATCCATGTGGGATTGACTGAGCGTGACTAAAGAAATTTCTAAAGAGATTATAATCCATATCTCCACTGCACCAAGTTTGCCAAATATTTCGTAGCGTATGTGTGTCAACTCGATTAAATACAGCAAGTATATTGCAGTTATCTCTGATCACTTTTGGTATTTGAGTGTATCGTTGAGCGACATATATCACGTCAGTGTTTTTATGCCTACCTCTGGAAAATATCCTAACGGGATTCTTTTAATTGTCTAACATGACATCATCATAAACACCACCATCGATTCGAAATGTTGACCAATAGTGAGATGCTTTATCGCGATTGAATTCATTAAATGCATCACGGATTTTGCCTATCATGATTCTATCACTTATTAGACCTTGTGGTACATCTACAGAGACTCTATCGAGATTGAATTTAACATTTTTCCAAGGCGTAATTTTCGATAATCTCTCGAACTCCTCCATATTATAATTAAAACAAGTATTTAAATAAAGAATTTTATATATAATGAACCATTGTAAATGTCTTATGATAGGATCAGTAACTGTCTGTAACAAATCATGCAGAAATAAATTTTGTGGATATCATTTACAAAGCGTACGCCGGGGGAGTTTGGGGCCGTGATCTTTCATACGATGTGGGGTAGGTGAGAGAGGAAAATCAAAGTTGTGTCTCAGTTGTGGTGGTAATCGATACAGGGAACTAAAGTGCTATTATGATAAGAGAATCAAAGATTCCATTAAAAATTCCATCAAGGATTCCATTAAGGATTCAGTCAATGACGACCTTGACTCCGTCAACGACAAAATCATAGAAACACCTCAAGACTACATTAATAGATTCCCAAGTAATAATTAAACCAAATAATGAATTAGACAAATACTATATAGTATGTGATGTTATTGATGGAAGTTACCAAATAAATCTCGAAAGATCAAATCAGGCCCAACAGAGATATATTTTATATTCATTTGCACCAACAGCTCCACCTGGATTTTTAATAATTGAAGATCCAACTAATTCGAACTATATGCAATGTCATAATAATTCGTTAACGAGAATTAAATTTCAAACTCACCGATCAGTCCAATAATCTGATTGATTTACGAAGAGAGATTTTACAAATTAGTCTGTTTGTGAAATCGTAAAGGATTTTCATCCTAAACGATTTCGCCATAACAATTCGTCTGCACAGTGCCTTCGGTGCCGGGTCTGGAGACTCTGTCTCCATAGCGTGAAAACCCGAAACCATTAATCGTTCTCTTTTTTTGTCTAAAATAGTTTCGGTTTGTCTGAAATAGTTTTGGCTTGCTTGAAATAGTTTCGATTTGTCTGAAATAGTTTTGGTCTGTTCACCCTCTTTGCTGCTTCATGTATTTGACTATTACACGGTGTTTGGACTATTAAACTTCATGTATTTGACTATTACACGGTGTTTGGACTATTAAACTTCATGTATTTCACTATTACACAGTGTTTGGACTATTATACTTCATGTATTTGACTATTACACAGTGTTTGGACTATTAAACTTCATGTATTTC
Organism: Unio delphinus; assembly: GCA_029339505.1. Taxonomy (NCBI): domain Eukaryota; kingdom Metazoa; phylum Mollusca; class Bivalvia; order Unionida; family Unionidae; genus Unio; species Unio delphinus. The sequence goes on from JAQISU010000015.1 coordinate 2,322,996, forward strand.
ACTATTACACAGTGTTTGGAATATTATACTTCATGTATTTGACTATTACACAGTGTTTGGACTATTATACTTCATGTATTTGACTATTATACAGTGTTTGGACTATTAAACTTCATGTATTTGACTATTACACAGTGTTTGGACTATTACACTTCATGTACTTGACTATTACACAGTTTTTGGACTATTACACTTCATGTATTTGACTATTACACAGTGTTTGGACTATTATACTTCATGTGTTTGACTATTATACAGTGTTTGGACTATTAAACTTCATGTATTTGACTATTACACAGTGTTTGGACTATTAAATTTCATGTATTTGACTATTAAACAGTGTTTGGACTATTATACTTCATGTATTTGACTATTATACAGTGTTTGGACTATTAAACTTCATGTATTTGACTATTACACAGTGTTTGGACTCTTAAATTTCATGTATTTGACTATTACACAGTGTTTGGACTATTAAACTTCATGTATTTGACTATTACACAGTGTTTGGACTATTAAACTTCATCTATTTGACTATTACACTGTTTGGACTATTAAACGTCATGTATTTGACTATTACACAGTATTTGGACTATTAAACGTCATGTATTTGACTATTACACAGTGTTTGGACTATTAAACTTCATGTATTTGACTATTACACAGTGTTTGGACTATTATACTTCATGTATTGGACTATTACATAGTGTTTGGACTATTATACTTCATGTATTTGACTACTACACAGTGTTTGGACTATTATACTTCATGTATTTGACTATTGCACAGTGTTTGGACTATTACACTTCATGTACTTGACTATTACACAGCGTTTGGACTATTACACTTCATGTATTTGACTATTACACAGTGTTTGGACTATTTCACTTCATGTACTTGACTATTACACAGTATTTGGACTATTAAACTTTATGTATTTGACTATTACACGGTGTTTGGACTATTAAACTTCATGTACTTGACTATTACACAGTTTTTGGACTATTACACTTCATGCATATGACTATTACACAGTGTTGAGACCATTAAACTTCATGTATTTGACTATTACACTGTTACGCATCAGTTTTGACTATTTAACTTCATGTATCGGACCATTAACTCTTCCTTTGGACTATTACAATGCATGTACCTGACCATTACTCATCAGTTTGGACTATTAAACTTCATGTATTGGACCATTAACTCTTCATTTGGACAATTAAAATTTATTTATTTGACCACCGCTCACCAGTTTGAACTATTAAACGTCATGTATTGGACCATTACTCAACAGTTGTGGACTATTTAACTTCATATATCTGACCTTTACTCATCATTGGGACAATTAAAAGTCATGTATTGGACTATAAATCTTCATGTTAAACATAATGTATTTAACAATTACACATCCGTGTGTGGACTATGAAACTTCATGTGTATGACTATTACTCTTCTTTATTTATTTGGCAATTAAACTTCATCAGTGTGTGAACTATTTAACTTCATTTAATGGTCCATTTAGCTAAGATCACAGAGAGTTCCAGCTGCTAAGAGCTCTTCGAGATAACTAATAAACTAATGTCATGGACCAAATGTACACAACTTTCAACTACCTTCTATCCAATATACCTTGCAGTTCTATTTGCAAATTTATTCCGTGACAAAGTACAAACCATTAGAGATACGTTTGACAAAACGTAATTTCATTTGACCCTTCGTCACCATACAGTTGTGATACAGAATTTCAGCGACAACCATTAAAAACATTCGAACCTGTCTCTATGGATTTAGTGCGAAAAATCGTTATGAAGAGTGCACCAACGTCATGTGAACTTGATTCATTTCTAATATCGCTGCTGCTTGAGTGCTTAGACCTAACATTGCTTTCATTAACATATGTTATTATTATCTCTCTCTCATCTGGGGAATTCCCATCATGTTTAAAAACTGCCATCGTAAAGCCTCTGCTGAAGAAACTAACACTTGACCATAACGATTTAAAGAACCAGCGACTGTTTCTGATCTCCCGTTCATATGACAAATTTTAGAAAAAGTTGAAGTTGTTCTAACCCAGCTTGTATCTCATTTGAATTAAAACAGTCTTTTTAGCAATGTACAGTCTGAATATCGCTCTTGCCACAGTACTGAAACTACTCTTCTGAAAGTATTTGACATTTCATCTGCTTTGGATAGCGGAAAGATCCTTGATTTGTCTGCAGCATTTGACACAATAGACCATGATAGCAAATTTTTTAGTAAATTATGTTTCTCCGAGAATACTTACCCAATCACATTACTTTAGGGATATTAGCCTGCTACCTCGCGAATCCAGCCCTACCAAAAGACGAAAATTCGTCTTTCCTGTCTATGTCATATAGACAAAGGGCAATAACTCTTGCCCATTACCTCCCCTTGCCGCCCGTTAGGTGTCGCTTCTTTAGTTTTTAAGCTGAGCGATATATAAAACACGAGGATGCTTGCATGGCGGGGTGGTTGGGAGGGTTTCTTAGTAATGTGATTGGGTAAGTATTCTCGGAGAAACATAATTTACTACAAAATTTGCTTTCTCCTTTGAATACGTTCCCCAATCACATTACTTTAGGAGAATAAGTAATAGGAGGAGGGAATGCGGAGCATCCGACCTCCACCCCGGGTATCCTCTAGGGAATGATGGTTGGATTCCCCATGTGAATGATAACCCGGTCTCCTAATTTTCAATCAGCAACACAGCCCAGGGTCACGTGATATGTGACCCTTTTATGCGGTTAAGAAGATAGTTATTGAAATCTTCTTACCTACGAAAATTTATCTGGCGAATCCAGCGAAGCTAATAGGCTGTGCTGATTGTTGCACATGGGTCTGGTGGGCGTCTGGGCTGCCCAACACCGGACCTACTAGAATCAACGTTTGCCTCTGCGAGTACAAACTTGAAGATAAAACTGTAGAAGGTTGACTCTGCAACAGCTTCTATAAGGTGACTGATTTGCGAATTCTCAGAGTACGCCGAGCGTATAACCCACTACAGCCATGAAGCAAGGGCTTGAATGGTGATATCTCATATCCCAGCTATCACCAGAAGAAAGAGGTGCTAGTATGTGACCTGACTCACCTCTATGCATTGAAATGGTGCAAGAGTGCCCAAACAGGATCTTACCTGGCTGTTGATCCTGACTTATCTATAAAGAAAGCGAGCTAATGACGACTCGTTGATTGCAATGTATGGTAATCTATTTTGGACTACGAAGCCTGGCTGCGTCAAGAGGACCATCAAACCCTCTGATCGAAACGAAAGAGAGTTCGGGTCACTAGAAAGGACATGAAACTCGCTCACCCTGCATGCTGAAGCTAAGGCTATCAAGAAACCCAATTTGTATGATAGTAGCTTTAACTAATCGTGGGTTAAAGACTCAATACTGTCTGAATTGAGTCATGTTAAAACCCAGGACAGATTCCATTTGAAAACAGGGTGAGGGATATAAGTCGATTAAATTTTTTTTTTTTTTATTTTTTTTTTTTTTAATGTCTAAAGATCTGACAAATCTTTGTCATGGCTGATAGCACATGTACCAGAATGGCGGAATGTGTCTGATATCATGGAGCGGTAACATTTGAGAATAACTGAAGCCAGATGTTTCTCCTCAAAAAGCCAGAGAAAAGTTGGCCAGTTGAGGGATTGTGACACTCAGAGGAACAATGTGAATAATATGGTACCAGTCTCTGAAAACATGCCACTTGCCCTCGTAAACCTTCAGAGTAGAGGGCCTTCTTGCTCTCGAGATTCTCTCCGCAATCAAAGATTTAAATTGTTTGTCTTGCAAGGCTGTCTGGACAAGAGCCAAGCTTGAACATAAAGACGGTCCGGACAGGGGTGGAACACCCCTGGCCGCGGTTGCTTGTGAATACTTGTGCTGACTGTAATCTTCCTGGGTAGATCTATCGCCTAGATTGAGTAGATCGGAGACCCAGGAGTTGTTCCATCTGAGAGGGGTAATCAGAACCATCTGACAATTCTGACCCCTTAACTTCTGGATTAATTCCAGTACCAAGACCGTGGGAGGGTAGGAGAATGCCCACAACCCTTCCCAGGTGATTGATCGAGCATCCACGACCCAAGCTTCTGGGTCTGGAACCTGTGAGATGAAAGGTGGAGAACTTGCGATTCCATCTTGTTGCAAAAGATCAATCATCGGACGTCTCCAAAGTGTGTCAATTGGAAGAAAGTCCGATTGATGGAGTGACCATTCTGTGTGAATGACTAGATAGAGTGTCAGCCAAGACATTGAGTCTGCCAAGAATGTGTCTGAATTGTACATTGAGGTGGAGATTGTCGAACCAATGTAGAAATTGCCAGTTCAGATTGCACAGGTCTGGTGATTGGTGTCTCCTTGTTTTGAGGCAAGGCACTACCACAATGTTGTCTGACATAATGAGGGCAGTTTGTAATAAGAGTTGATCCTGCCCGAAATGAAAGGCATTGATGACAGCCGTTATTTCTGAAAGTTTGATGTGGAAAGGGCTCGCCCCTTGCACCCACGTGCCGCTGACAGTATCGAAGTTCGGCAACAGGTGGGCACCCCAACCGTAGGTATTAGTGGCGGAACATACCGTTATCCCCTTGGGGTATCTCCAGAGTAATCCCTGTGGACAGCCTACAGGGGTTGTGCCATTGACTCAAGAATGATTGTATCTCTGGCGTGAGCATGACTGTTTTCTGGGATCGAAGGGACTTGAAAAGAGCGCAATTACGCTAGCAACGTCCTTTGTAAAGGGCGCATAAAAGGACGGCTGATCGGGATCAAGTCTGCTGCCGCATTGAATAATCCGAGGATCTGCAACTCTCTCGCTAAAATGCGCATCCTGTCGGAAACGGACTCTACGAGTGCAATTATCTGGATAATCGCAAACTCGAGGAAGCCATACCAGATTCAGATCGGGAGAAACTCCACACCCAGATGGACCAAAATCCGGATTGGACAGAGATCAAACTTTATCCAGTTCACGAGAAAGCCTATATGACGTAAAGTGATATAAGATCGTTTATGCCTTTGAGCAGAATAGAACTTGACAGATGTTTCTGGAGGATATCATCCAAATATACTGCCGACGCAATAGATGAAGTCGAGCGGAACAGGGTGACGACGTAACCCATAACCTTGGTACTAGCCCAAGTGCTTAAATTTAGGCCAAAAGGTATGACATGGAACTGATAAGCCTAGTCCCGACAAGCACAACGGAGAATGTCCGCTACTCGTGGGATAGGGACGTGAAATGTGCGTCGGTCATATCTAGCCAGCTTATGATGGGGTTTAAGCGACATGCCCTTCAGACATGCGTCACGACGTATCAGGTCTAGGTTGGCAGAAGCAGTCAGCGCATTGGCCATGGAATGGTGAGCTGCCCTGTTAAGAACCCTAGCTAACCGGGCAGTCGAATCCCAAGCATGTTCATTGCCAGATTTTTCAGCGATCCTGAAAATGGCTAGGGAGGCTAGGTCTAGCAGTGAAGACGTAGCGACTACATTCGAACCAGCTTGGACGTGGCATTGAACACAGTTTTGTCCACTTTATAAGAAAATGCCGCAGACATATGGACTGCTGCCCTATTTTATCCCGAGCCAGGACCTCAGTATTGAACGCATCGGAGTGAGTTTTGTACCATCGACCTGAAAACGACGCTGGTACTTGGCTTTCAGAAAAGAACGCCTTAGCATTTCCTGGGTCCCCTATACGTGTCGACAGACGGTCATTAATTTCCTTAATTTTGTCGACTGGGGAAGGAGGCGGAAGGATAGAATCTCTTCCCCTTCATCCAGATCGACCGACGCACTAACCCTATAGTCGGTAATTGCAGCAGGAGGTGGAGGGCATTCTGAAGGGGCCTTAACACCCTAAAAATTTCCTCCACTGCGGCTTTGAAGCTGAACTCAGTCCGTTCCATAGTTGGATCTGCAAACAGCTGATTTGCCTATGATTCATCGCACTCACTATGTGCATAATCTTGCTCTGGTAAAGCATCCATATCGGGGTAATGCATACCAGGTGGCATAGATGACTCGATTCCGTCATCTCTAAAAAAGGCATCCACTCTCCCTTGTGGATGAGTTGATAGCCTATGGACGGCCGGCAATGCCGAATGAATTGATTGGTATATGTTTGGCCTGAACGCCTGCGACGGGCCGGCTATGACCGGCACCGACCGCTCGAATGGTCGGGTTGGATCGAGAGATTCATCGCCAACATCAGAGTCATGGTAGTGATATGTAACCGGTAGTACGGATTGACAGACGGAAACATCACTAGAATCTTCGTCAATCCGATTTGTGCGGATTGCGGTATGATAAAAGTCCCCGTGCTGGTACAGCGGTACAGTCGGACGGACTGGTATATGACTAAAATCTCCATACGGTTGGACGACCGGTGCCTGTTGGGCTGGACGGCCGGAGTCGGATGGACTGTCAGTGCCGGCAAGTGTCGGCTGGAAGCTTGGATGGACAACCGGTGCCATTTGGGTTGAACGGTCATTGCCGGATCGACGCCCGGTGCCGGTTAGTGCCGGCTAGATGACCGGTGCCATATGGCTGAACGGTCATTGCCGGATGGACGCCCGGTGCCGGTTGGTGCCGGCTAGAAGGTAATAATAATTACATAATGCTTATGTAGTGTGGCCAGCACTGTGCACCCATCTACCATTCGCTCAGAGGGAATGTTGGTTCTGGTATAGCTTGCATATCTGTACAGCATACCAGGTGACCTAGATGACGCAATTCTGTCATAATTGACACTTTCACTAAATCTCCCTTGTGGAGAAGCCGTGAACATATGGACGGCCGGCACTAACGGCTGATTGAACTGACGAATGGTCGGCCTGAAAGTCCTGTTCTGGTAAAGCTGCCATATCTGGGTAGCGCATACCAAGTGGCATAGATAACTCAATTCCGTCATCTCTGATAATGTCACTAATTCTCCCTTGTTTTAAAATCACACCGACACGTATTTGACGTGACGGGAGGTGTACACCGGCGATACCGACTGATTTGTCTGGTATATGGTCGGCCGGAATGTCGGCGAAGGTCCGGCTATGACCGGCACCTGCCTCTCGAATGGTCTGATTGGACGGAGATACATCTATAACATCTCTCTCATGGTAGTGATATGTAACCAGTAGTACAGATTGACTGACGGGTACATCACTATAATCTCCGTAAATCAAATGTACAGCCGGTGCAGGTTGATGTCGGCTGGAAGACCGGTGCCATTTGGGCTGAACGGTCGTTGCCGGATGGACGGCCGGTGCAGGTTGATGCCGGCTGGAAGGTCGGTTGCACGACCGGTACCATTTGGGCTGAACGGTCGTTGCCGGATGGACGGCCGGTGCAGGTTGATGCCGGCTGGAAGGTCGGCTGGACGACCGGTGCCATTTGGGCTGAACGGTCGTTGCCGGATGGACGGCCTGCATAGGTTGATGCCGGCTGGAAGGTCGGCTGGACGACCGGTGCCATTTGGGCTGAACGGTCGTTGCCGGATGGACGGCCGGTGCCGGTTGATGCCGGCAGGAAGGTCGACTGGACGACCGGTACCATTTGGTCTGAACGGTCGTTGCCGGGTGGACGGCCGGTGCCTGTTGATGCAGGCTGGAAGGTCGGCTGGACGACCGGTGCCATTTGGGCTGAACGGTCGTTGTCGGATGGACAGCCGGTGCCGGTTGATGCCGGCTGGAAGGTCGGCTGGACGACCGGTGCCATTTGGGCTGAACGGTCGTTGCCGGGTGGACGGCCGGTGCCTGTTGATGCAGGCTGGAAGGTCGGCTGGCCGGCCGGTGCCATTTGGGCTGAACGGCCGGTGCCTGTTGATGCCAGCTGGAAGGTCGGCTGGCCGTCCGGTGCCATTTGGGCTGAACGGACGGTGCCGGATGTATGGCTAGTGCCGGTTGGTGCCTGCTGAAGTGCCGGCTGAACTGACGGTGTCGGCTGGACGGACGGCTGGACGACCGGCGAAAGTGCATAATAAAATGGATCCAATTGATCCAGCCTAGACTCCATGCGTCCGGACTTACAGGCCCGAAAGCCATGCACGGACCTGCGGTGAAATTTACATCCACTGGGCAGCCTAAACCATGTCAACATAATTTCCTCCATTTCCACATTGCCAACACCCATTTTGCCATTCATGCCTTCGTTGTCGACTTTGCTACTGAAACGACAAAAGAAGAGAACAAAGCACAGATTAAAAAAATTCAGCATATTATTAATTCGGTAATACTATAACCGTTATTAACGGAGTAGTCAAATTATTCCGTGCCATGTTAACTCTTAATGACCACACTAGTTATCACCGTGAGCATGTTGCAATAGGTCGTTCAAGACGAAGTCTACTGAAACGAAAAGATGATAAACAAAGCACAAATTAACAATTCAGTACGCTATTAAGTCGCTATTCCATAACCGTAACTAACGAAGGAAGCGAAATGATTAAGTGTCGCGTGAATTCGTGACTACAACACGAAATTCCGCCATTAAATAGTCGCAACTCGTCGTTCAGAGACGAAGTCTACTGAAACGGAAAGAAGATAAACAAAGCACAAATTAACAATCAGTACGCTATTAAGTCGCTATTCCATAACCGTAACTAACGGAGGAAGCGAAATGATTAAGTGTCGTGTGAATTCGTGACTACAACACGAAATTCCGCCATTAAATAGTCGCAACTGGTCGTTCAGAGACGAAGTCTACTGAAACGGAAAGAAGATAAACAAAGCACAAATTAACAATTCAGTACGCTATTAAGTCGCTATTCCATAACCGTAACTAACGGAGGAAGCGAAATGATTAAGTGTCGTGTGAATTCGTGACTACAACACGAAATTCCGCCATTAAATAGTCGCAACTGGTCGTTCAGAGACGAAGTCTACTGAAACGGAAAGAAGATAAACAAAGCACAAATTAACAATTCAGTACGCTATTAAGTCGCTATTCCATAACCGTAACTAACGGAGGAAGCGAAATGATTAAGTGTCGTGTGAATTCGTGACTACAACACGAAATTCCGCCATTAAATAGTCGCAACTGGTCGTTCAGAGACGAAGTCTACTGAAACGGAAAGAAGATAAACAAAGCACAAATTAACAATCAGTACGCTATTAAGTCGCTATTCCATAACCGTAACTAACGGAGGAAGCGAAATGATTAAGTGTCGCGTGAATTCGTGACTACAACACGAAGTCCGCCATTAAATAGTCGCAATTGGCCGTTCAAAGACTTTTTTGAAGTCTACTAAAACGTCAAAGAAGATAAATACAGCACACATCATCAATGCAGCACGTTATTAGTCGCTAAAATCGTAAACGTTACATACGGAATAAGCGAAATTATTGAGTGCTACATGTATTACATGCTTTGACCACGTTGCAACCTGGTCCGAAGTCTAGAAAAGGTGACAAAGTCACTCAAATTGGAAAATATTGTAAAATAATGTATACGACCTGTAGAGGAATGATTATCCAACACAGTAATTCCAAATTTAACTTCGGATGGTCAGAATTTACACTAAGATGGCTTGGATTCATTGGAGGTCTAATTGTACGTGTTTTCGCGTAAGCGAAGCTAAAAAACTAAAGAAGCGACACCTAACGGGCGGCAAGGGGAGGTAATGGGCAAGAGTTATTGCCCTTTGTCTATATGACATAGACAGGAAAGACGAATTTTCGTCTTTTGGTAGGGCTGGATTCGCGAGGTAGCAGGCTAATATCTCTAAAGTAATGTGATTGGGGAACGTATTCAAAGGAGAAATATTACTTCACCGTGTCCATCATGTATTTGGGATTCAGAAAAAAGCCTTACAGTGGTTCATGCCCTACTTAGTCAACAGTTAGCAGTATATGGCTTCACAACGACAACAACAATAATAATGCCAATAATAATAATAACCACGATAACAAAGATAATTATAATGTAAGTTTTTCTCTTCTTCATTTTTGCTTTGTCTTATAAAAGAACACAGCAATATTCATTGTCATTTTTTTCTTCTTCTTGTAATCACTAAACATCCTCAAGAAGAAATACTTAAGTGTTATTTGCATATCTGTTTAATCGTACATGTCTGATCTGGCGTTCGATACAGATCTTCAGTCTAATTTTGTATGACACATTCCGTTAAGGATACCAAAAATTTCCGTTTCGTAAACTCAGCCTGGAACTATTTCTTTAACAACTTGAAATGTTAAGTTATAGTCAACTTATAAAATATCCAGTGAATTAACCAATATAGTTTAAATTATTTAAATATGCAATAACGCGTTTATTATTTTAAGAAATATAGCCTTAATTGGTGAAAACGGACGTTTTTGCAGTGAGGTAATTGGAGAGTACTGTAAGAAGTGATGGGCAGTTTGTATGCATTTCACAGTATCTAAGCAGAGAAGTATATTTGAAGTGGACAACAATATCTTGGACAGAATGCTTTACGATGAGTTCTCAGATAAAACTGGTATATAAAGCGACATCAGGGGAGAGAGAGAGAGAGAGAGAGAGAGAGAAAGAGAAAGAGAAAGAGAGAGAGAGAGAGAGAGAGAGAGAGAGAGAGAGAAACAGAGAGAGAATTACTTTGACAGACAATATCCAGCAAATCATCCGGTGAACTGAACCTTAAATGGTCGAAGGAGATCCAGAGAATCATGTCAGGATCTGATGCCATTGCATATATTTCATGGATGGCAGATATATCACTACTGTTGATGCTCACGCCAATGACGATGATGTGGGATAATTTAGACTTCGCCAACTTCGCCTCAGCTATAGTTTTCATTGGACTGGCTGATTTTCCATCAGTTATCACAATCATAATTTTGGGCACGGTCTTCCGAGGCGCTGCATCCAGCATTTCTTGCATGCGTTTGATGGCCAGGTCGGTTCGAGTGCCTTCCTGAATATAAAAGAAGTCTCTGATTAACTCTTCGAGATGCTGCTTCTCTTGATTTTCGTGGAAATCAAACTGGTCCATGAGTGTCAGTGAACTGCTGAAAACCATGGCTGCAATGTTAAAGTTATCAGGGCCAATAGCCATACTGTCTATCGCTTCAATTGTGAAGTTTTTTTCTAGCTCGAAATTGGTTTCGCCAACACTTTCAGAACCGTCTATTGCAAAAGCAACATCTCCAGTTCCCATGCATTCTGAAAAATAGAAAATCCTTGCACACTGTATGTCAAAATATATACATTTGGGGCAAACACCGAAGAATGTATTGGAATAGAAATCGTCTCTACAAACTTCAACATAGCAATGATTACATACTCATATTGAAAATGCCTCGACATTACACAAGGTAAGGTGCCCAACAAAATATACTTGTAAATAAAACAAAGAGAACCACGTGCAATCGACATTCGATGATTATCGTTCTCTTCATAGCACGTACAATTGATTACATCATATCTTTACAAGGAGGTGTAAATATGGTGAACCTGTATTACGTTTTCATCGTATATAAATGACGTATTAATGGCATAAGAGGTCCATTACTACACAGATTCATAATAAAACATGGCACCTTTCGTCTGGTTGAAATAATACAATGTTATTTTTGGGGTGTTTGTGGATAGGTATATTAATAGACCATATATACTCAATTATAAGTGGAAATATACTCAATTATAAGTGGAAATATACTCAATTATAAGTGGATATATACACAATTATGAGCGGATATACTCAATTATAAGTGGATATATACTCAATTATAAGTGGATATATACTCAATTATAGGTGGAGTGCAACCGGTTACTGTACAGACCTATATCAGTCGTTTCCAAAACACCGACAGCTCATATATGGGTCCATGTAGTTCGTTAGAAGTAACCAATATAACATACAACAGACACTGATATGTAGGCTCATTATGTTACGCCAGATAAGGGTCTTTGTTGTGTGCAGCTTTAATCGTCTTACAGTGCGAGTTTGTTGGCATCATACATTTGTGCTGAGATCTTTGAGAATGGTGTAATCTTCAAAGTAAGCTGTAGTAATATAAGGATTTTAGTTTTTCTCACGGTTAAATCGTTCTTCTAATTGGAAGTTCGATTCTCAGAGAAACTTAATAAGGTGCACAATTCTGGTCCCACGTATCAATAGATTCAAGAGATGTCACACTGTTTTCGCTTCAAAACGTTCAGAAAGTATTGCCTTACACGCCATTTTTTGTTGCATATTATGGCTTAAAAAATTACAATGACTAGAAGCTGTTTAGTGTTTGGAATTTAAAACAATACACAATCTCCACATTGGGATTCTTTTGGCACATATTACGTCACTTTTATCACATTGGGAAAGATTGCAATTAATGACCACACACACACACATATATATATATATATATATATATATATATATATATATATATATATATATATATATATATATTAGACACATAGACAGACAGATATACAGACAAGAAATGTCTACTAACTTTTCATCTGGCCAAATGTAGAAGCAACAGCTTGGAAAATCAGCAGGAACGCTAGAACACACATCATCTTGGATTTAAGGACAGTTCTGACATAGAAGAAAGGCATATTTTCATACCACATTAACTAATAACGAAGCATTATGTATGAACATAAGTTTGTATTGATGGGATCACGATTTTGAGTGCTACACATTTATATTAGTCCTCTCAACGTTACAGATAAACATTTCTGTATAACAAAATTATCCTGTCCTGAAAACAACAATAAAGCAAAAGAAAAAGTAAGAAAAGTAACAAAACAACAAAGAAACAATCACGCCGAATAAAACAAATAGATTACGTAACAATACTAATTTTGCACGTATGTACGAATGTATTTAGGCATTCAAAATTCATTGAGCTTAGACACAGTTGTATATCATTTATCCTAAGGACAATACGCTCTTTGAATGATAATTCATGAAACTTGAGATGCTTATGTTGGAATAAAGAACGTTGGTCAACTTTGACGTAAATTGCTTACGAATTCATTTGTACAATCTATTGTCACGTTGTTTTCTGTCGTGCTTTTCGTTTGCAAATTATTTCGGCCGCCAAGAACATCTATCAGAGGTTGTACAGAGGTGAACACGACTACATTGCCATTGACCCGTTGGGAAAGAAAAATCCTGGCCACTTTTCTACTTTATCATCTACTACCTTTGCTTTACAAACGATAGATGCCCAAATAACACTGGCGTACTAATTTCTTGTTTTAACACGCTTAACATTATGGTAAAGTACCTTAGTAAACTAGCAGTTCCTTAAATACATCTTTAATCAGGTTATCCAGCTAGTTTGCATTTTTCTGCGTCATATCAGAATGGAGGTTGATCATATGACTAGCTGTATTATCTTTAATATGGCGTTATCATAGTAGTCATCAATTATTTTATCTATCTTATCGAAAAACGCATTAAAATATCCTTCTATGTCTCCCAACGTCTCAACGTGTGCAAGAGCATCTGCATGTGTTTTTAAGATATTTGTATATGCGATAATTTGCCTCATGTGTGTTATTTCATCTCCTTCGATCTCCTCTGGTTGCAATTGCGCTGCTGTAGCCAAGGTTACGTTTGTGGCTTCTCTTGCTGCAGTTGCGGTGGCCCATTGAATTATTCAGAAAGTGCAATTACCTGCAATATGGTGCCTATGTCATCAAAATGTTGGCACACTGCTCTGTGATTACCATATGTTTATAGGTCTTATTTAGCAATGTCCGCTCGTTTCTTTTGCTAGTTGTGTGATCCATATATTCTTCGGAGGTCTTAAATTGTATTCCTTTGATTTTTTGTTTGTTTTCATAAATACATCTACATTAGATGAATGTAATTTCTTGATATTGTTTAGTAACACCTCTATATTTGTTTTAAAGTGTGTTGGACCCTTCTCGTTGCAAAATGGTCCGACTACATCATACATGTAATTCTCTGATTTTAACTATTCGGTTTGTATACTGGCCATTCGTCTCATCAAACGGACAGCTTGCCGACATTGACTTAAAATCCAATCCGAACGATTTCATTTCATCAAATTTTTCATAATATGTTCTTTGTGTTTTCTTGCGTGTCGTCATAAGTTACATCATAAATGTCAAACATAAATAAAGATCATAACTATGATGTAGCAAGAAATTTGAAAAACGCCGTAATTCAAGATTAGAAAGATCTGCCTATATGTAATAAAATCTAAATACCGAAACTTGGTTGTGTTGAAAAGATCTTTTTTGATGTCATTCCTATGAAAGATTGCTGATTAAGACTGTTTACTAGTAATGTTGGTATGCAGCCTAAATTACTTTTCAACCGATTGGTGTCTATGGACAATTTTAGCTTGGAAACAAGCACTGCTTATTTCTGCTGACTATATTGTGATGCCATTTCTTCCAAACTTGGCTAGTTAACATTTTTGGCAATTTTTAAACCTTCTGGAGCTTGGAGAATGTTTAGCGAGTATTCTGTTGCGGTCATTTTTTTTTACATAAAAATTCACCCGATCTGTGCTCAAATCAAACCAAGTTTTCCCCTTCTATCAGATCTGTCCAACTGCAAAATTCTATGATTTTTTTGGGTACTTCAAAATTTAAAACGCTTTCTGCCTTGTTTACCACTTTGTAATTTAAGTTTAGTGTTATTTTATTGTCATCCATATCAATTTCACCATCCATAATGTCACCCTCGAATGGCTGCAAACCTTGCACAGAAAACGTAAAAGTCGATTAATAAATACCTCTAGACCAGAATGAGCACCGCTAGCAGAATAACTATGCTTCAAAATATTTGTTTTTCTCCTTAATTTTTGTTATCGGCGTTGTTTTCAGTATCTGGTTCAGCAATGTTTGCTATCCATTGCAATTTGTTAGTGATCTATACATGGTTGTGTCGCTTGTTAACCAGATCACGTGAAATTCCATCTGCTGTAATGCTATTGGTGCAACCAGAACTAATAAATGTACCACAAGTTGGATCCACCAGAACTAATAAATGTACCACAAGTTGTATCCACCAGAACCAATAAATGTACCAAACACTGTACCCACCAGAACCAATAAATGTACCAAACACTGTAACCACCAGAACAAATAAATGTACCAAAACTGTATCCAGCAGCACCAATAAATGTACAAAGAGCTGTATAGTGACTCGTTATAACAACTCTGCTGCTTAGAAACGCGAATAACAAACTTTGACTCCAAGATATTAAAAAGCGCAGGCATCTTTTGTTTCCAGAGTGTCATTGCAGGATTGCTGACCCAATAGATCGCGGCAAAGACGACTTTGTTTTAATATGCTGCTTAACAACGGGCTTAATTAAGAGAAACTGATTATTTAAACACTAAGTCCCGGTCAGGACAAATACAGAACACTTCAAGAAACTGACGAAGAAGAGGCAATTTGAGACGTGTTTATAGCAACAGAACCAGAATAAACAGAACCAATATAATAACTTAATGGCGATAATGAATTTGGCATGGTTTCAGTTCACATCAAAATCGAACTCGACGCCATAAACACAGAATATTTTTCTCTGCAATTATATTTAACTTGCGCAATCGTATTAGGGCGTTGCAAATACATACTCTGAAATACATGCTACATTATTTCATTTTATAGCCTGGACAATCGTGAAATAGATTATATTACTCGTAATCACTGTCCTGGCAAAAAATATTATTAAGAAACTACTAAACGCAGAACACATGATTGTATGACTTTTTACAGAGACCCGGAAAGCATTTCTGAAATGTATCGTCACGGTTTTCATGAATTGTATATGCCAGATTAAATATATAAGTTGTTGCCCGTGTCGCAACACTATTTCCTTCAGATACCTTGTGCGCAATGACATTTGCACAACATTATCTGAAGAAGATAAATCTGAACTTGTATGCCAGCTGCGAAGAGCAGCAACAACATTTGAGCAGTCATAGAGGACAATAGAACATACTGCTTGATTATAAGTAAGATTAGCTCATCAAAGCTCTGAAAGTACAGCCAAAACAATTAAAAGTCTGATTTGTCATATTTATCGACTATTTCTCTGCTGCTAGAGAGATTGACGCAAAACTCGGGGTATTTAAATAGATTACAATTTTCAGGACTGAATTGATGGCATTAAACATCTGCAAACTGGAAACGTACCCACCAACTAATTCATAGATTGTAACGGTGAATAATGAAAGAACACAAGCAACCGGGTTCAACAGAACATGGGTAAAGATGCAATCATGATGCCATATTTATCATAGAGAGATCAGTAGTTGTTTCCATGACACCAGACAGAAAGTCTATTACAGCAGCGCATAAAATTAAATCTGCGTCAAGGACAATTTTTCCCGTAATCGAAAAACGGTATCAATAATAGCTTACACATCCCGTTCTGTCAAGTAAATACCACTCATTAACGGCACTTTACCAGATATATTACCAATTGTTTCTTTTCTCTCTCTCTCTCTCTCTCTCTCTCTCTCTCTCTCTCTCTCTCTCTCTCTCTCTCTCTCTCCGCCTTCGCAACAAAATTATTATCAATTAGTACTTCATTAGGCAGGACTGCGGCATCGGATGCAATGTGTAGTGCAGCATAAAAGGAAAGAAGTGATCAAGACATTTTAAATATAAATATCGCTTAGAGAAGTTGATCTTTTTTGCCACCGCCCCTCCCTCTCTCTCTCTCTCTCTCTCTCTCTCTCTCTCTCTCTCTCTCTCTCTCTCTCTCTCGCGAACAGAAATAAACAATTGTGCAAAGCTGTCATCAAAACGGTCGTTTTCTATAAGTGATAAGCTCATGAAGACAAAGGGACAGCACAAAAAGAGGCAAAAAGCATTTCGGAGAAGGTGTTGTACTAGATTTGTGTGCTGCGCAACGTACAACCAAGACTGAATTTTATCACATCTATCACTGCTTATAGGACCACAACTCACGTTGTTACCATAACCGGATAACATAATGAATGTGAAGACTGCAACTTCCTGAAATAATGCGCCACTTAGCAATTTTGAAATTGAAACAGTGATAAAAGCCATAATCATTTTCTTCCAAGAATTTTTGTTTATATTTCTGTTAAAACGCCGATTTAGTAATTTTTTGCTGGCGACATACTGTACCAAACGCAGATTAATGCCAGCTGTATTTATCATTGTGTTATCGACCAACAGAGATGCGAGGGAAAAATGTTGACGTTGATATACTAGGATCGTCAAAGATGAAACAAAATCTTGTATTAAGTGATTTTGTTTTAGTTGATATCAATGCTGTTGAGGATATCCTTAAACTCTACGAATCTCCGTGGACGTTAGGATAAACAATGACGATTCATTCATCACAAGGATTAACGATTTCTGATACAGTTGTTTGGATCGTTGATGATCGTATCGAATGATCAAAATGCGTTTATCCCACACTGTCTCGAGTCAGAAGAATATCGCATTTGCTGGGAATTATTGTAAATTTTACAGAAACTGCTGGAACTAATAAAGAGGTTGTTAGCGATGATATAATAATATAAAATTAGTTAAAAACAATGTGATAAAACAAATATGCGAGACTTTAATCTTGATGCTGAATTTATTATAACATTAAAACAACAACAGAAGTGTACGAACTATATAACACAGAAATGTTGTGAACCAATAATTTTAATAATTCAATACAATTTACCGTAGATAGAACTAATAGTATTCTTGGTGACACATGAAAATGTGATGCTAAACTCTCTTGAGTGTAATCGAGGTAAGGGTGCTACTAAAGTGAAGAGAGTTGTAACTGTATCTTCAGGAGCAGTTGAATCTAATCTGTATATTGCAGGTCTACCCGTGGATCTTACGATGCTACAAATTGTATGTGTAGTTACACTCCAAATAGGATAACCACCTTCAAGTTCACAGGGTTTAAATAAATATCTTACAGTCAAAGTCATGTCGTTGTATCGGTATGAATTTTCTGATTGTATTGACGGGTTCCATAGCAGTTACACGAGTACTTTCATTATTTAATGTAGCTATCACAGTTGGTGGTCTTGTAACCCATTCACGAAATCTCATATCTTTTTGAATTACTTTCTTCTCGTATCGATATTATATTGCAGCTTAGCAAGCTTTCGATTGAATCGTTCAACATTTACCTGATCACGAGGACTGCAGTATGTACTCGTTTAATTTCGACATGTTTTTTCACCAACAACGATACTGCGCCAAGAAATGCCTTGCCAGGATCAACCTTTAGTAGATGTGGACATTTCAGATCACCTTGTGGTCCAGATCCTCGCCGACAAATTCGTTCAAACGCAGTCAATGTCGTTAATGTACATTGTGATGCGTTTTAATTTTGGTGGCGAAAACAAATATTGATTTTGTTAAATATTGGTGCTGATTGCTGGTTACATTGTTGCATTTTGTTAACTCTAGAAACAGTTTGAAAATACATGTCATTACTTATTCTGCTTGTACTTGGCGCTGAACTAATGACTCGAGGTTAGTCGGATCCTACCTTTCGATCAATGGTGAAATCCACGACTATCCAAATGCAACCACTGCACTGCCAGACGGCAATTGCCCAGATGTCAAAATCAGCGAAACAAACAATTATTGCATTTTATCCAATATGTCACAAACTGAACGAAGTTTGTCGAACTGTTTTGAAATTGGAACTATTCTTGAATATAACTGGCCTAAGTCGGAAATTAGAAGACGCAATTAGTATAAACTAGCAGGGTTGGAACTACAGAGGGGTGCGGACTGGTGTCTTCCCATGTGTTATATTTGATTATTGTTACAGGTTAGACACCCATCAATTGATTCGTGGACGGATCCTCCACTATTCTTTGTAACGAGCCCCTGCGGCTATATGTATAAGATACAAAAACGTATCCGTCGCTGAGCTATGCATCGTTAATTATGAGCCTACTCAAATTTGAAAGGTGATTATAACGTCTCAACACAGCAATACAGAATATTTTCAAGTAAGAATCGTCAATTATATTCATGTCAAATTAATAACATAGTTCAGAGTACTCACCATTAGTCAAGCGGCTGAAGCCTATACTTTCTTAATCGTTAGATACACCTTGTACGTGGACTAAACATCATGTAGTCCTTTGTGAACCGATAGGTGCATGTTGCACGTGCAAGGCAATACACGTGATATGCACTGGGTACAATAACACATTGTTATAGAAAAGTTACTCCGGATAATCGTAATTGCCGACCAAAAGCAAGCGGTTTTTCTTTCTACAATAAAACTTCTTTAAATACAAGGATACTATTTGAAATGTTCACATGTAATGAACATTTGCGTTTGAAAATTGTGTATTGTGTTAAATGAGATCCTTTATTTCTTACATAATGTACCGGCCAAGCTGTGGGACATGCGGAGTACTCTCTTCTTTGAAACAGTTATGATATGGTCGTTCTCTCTTTCTTAGATTCTTTATTTCTTAATGTTCGTTTGTTGTCTCGAAGATTTCTCTCGACGGTAGACAATATCTATATTCCTTTACAAGATTATGATTCAAAGCAAGTAAGTAAGTAAGTAAGTAAGTAAGTAAGTAAGTAAGTAGGTAGGTAGGTAGGTAGGTAAGTAAAATAAAGTATAGTAAAGTCAGCAAGCAAGCAAGCAATGTATGTATGCATGCATGCATATATGTATGTATGTATGTATGTATGTATGTATGTATGTATGTATGTATGTATGTATGTATGTATGTATGTATGTATGTATGTAATCTTCAATATATATATTTGAGAGTGGCCGAGTGGTCTAAAGCGCTCACCATTACGGATCACTGCCATCTCACCTCTGTCTACGTTGGTTCGAGTCTAAGGTTCGGCTAATGTAGTTATGCGAGAAAGCTTGCCAGTAGTTTATCGTGGGTCGGTGGTTCTTTCTGGGGGTTTTCCCGGGTTCCCCTCCACCAATAATACTGACCGCCATGTATAGCCAGCCAATCGTGTGCTGAAAAATGGTGTTAAACCCTACAACAACAACAACGTCAATATATATATATATATATATATATATATATATATATATATATATATATATATATATATATATATATATATATATATATATATACCATGGACTGGTTTCGTAAATTGAACCTTCCTTAATATGGGTATAGGGTATATGCATTTATGAATTTGAGTAATTTAATTTTGTACTGGGCATTTGAGTCGTGTTTTTTTATTGCATGGCATGAAGTACTAACAATTTGTCTGGAAATGCCCATTGATTGGTCTAATTATAATAAATGTGAAACAAGAAAGAAATGTGCAAGTGAAAACTTGGATTTTCCTGACGTTCTGTCATTATGTGATTATGGAAATATTATTTGAAGTATTCTGCGCGCTTAAGAACCCTGCCGTTGACCAGTGTTGTCTAATTATACAATCCAAACACAAAACTGTCCGTTTAAAGCCATGGAACATGTGATTGTACAGAATTTTGTTTATTAAAAATCCAGCGGCAGCATCTGCCGCGGGTGGAATGAACGCCTAAATATTGACTCTTCTATAATAGTCGAGAGAAAAATCATAACTATTCTTAAACATTTCTCTTTTTAAAGCATTTTATTAAAGTCTTTGATACAAATTATCATAAAAATAGCATATACTATTAGGGAAGAGGTAGTGTTACAAGTCATCCGAGACAATACAGAGTGGAACAACTGGCAGCTGCAAGAAGAAAGTATGTTTCAGCCACGGATAAAATGTACCCAAACTGAGTAATTATTTCTTACACGAGTGCCTCTTCCATCCCCCACAGCCTATTCCGTCCCCCACAGGCTATTTAGAAATTTCATTTCTGGTTTTAAGTATTCGCTTTCAAGTTCTCAGTTAAGCCTGCATAGTGGTGACCATAAATTAGCTGCCGGCTCATATTTCGCAGTTTCATCGACTCATCGCAGTATAAATATCCTCTACGTATTTACACCCAGTCACCGAAGGTAGTGGTCACCCAAAATGGTCCTCGATAAATATGGTTTCTCTATGCAACGACCAGTTAGTATAATTTTTATTAAATAATATTAAACAAGCTAGCTTAAATTTTAGTTTTTAATTTAAATTTTAGTTTTTAATTGGTTTAATGTTGAGCACAGAATCTTATACATTAAAATAAAATTATATATATATATATATATATATATATATATATATATATATATATATATATATATAGATATATATATTGTATGTAAGCTGTGTCAGTGATGTACCACGAGATGTATATATTTATACGAGTGGTATATCATTTATACAGGGTACATATATAATGATATTTTATTTATATCACATACAGATGTGCCCTTCGAACCGTGTTAAGATTGACTAGAGGCAACTGAGTATGTACCGAGTGAATTAACTATTCATATCCCTGCCGAGTGTCTACACTTAAAAAGTAGTTCTGTGCCGAGTGTGTACACTTAAAAAGTAGTTCTGTGCCGAGTGTGTACACTTAAAAACGTAGTTCTGTGCCGTTTGTGGCTATTCACAATCACATTGCGTCTTAATAAGTTGATAGTTTTCTGTTTCAGTTTCTGATTTCATTCACATTGATTAAATCGATTTAATAGTTTTGTAGGTTACTTGATGTAAATTCAGTTTCAAGGTTTTCACCCAGCAGAAAATTATCTTTCTCTCTTATTACAGATGTCTGTGTAGTTTGTCCCTTACGCATAAGGGGGACGGAGAACGGAAAGCTGAGCGGATTGCGATCAAATTGTGTACCCTATTAAATTCTTTTAGAAAACGGAGATTATTAGTACTCATTATCGTTATTTTTATTTGTATACTTCACTAAATATTAATGAGAGGAAATTCATCATTGAGCTAAAAGCCTAAAATCGAAAACCCACAGCAATATTGTTTATATTAATGCGTATTATTGCGTCAATGGCGAATCACAATTTGATATACCAGTAGTAAAGGTACATCAAATTGATTTATATCAACACTTTATAAGTCATGTTTCAGTTTAATGTACATGTTACACACACACACACACACACACACACACACACATATATATATATATATATATATATATATATATATATATATATTGCTATGCCGCTACATCGTGTATCCTCCGAACAGCTGATGCTAGAAACTAGTTGTAGTCGAGCATAACCATTTTGAGATATCCCCTGGTACATCGAAATGCTCGTTATCCATTCGCATATTTTATACAACAATACAAGATTTTAGAATTAAATTACCTGTTCCAACATTCAAAGATGACAATGTTATATTCGGGTCGGCTTGTCATGACAGATCATATTGTCTAGTATGACGTTAAATTATAGGAATTAAAACACGGGGTCGTGTGTACCCTTGTAGCTTCAAGGCTTGAAAAAGGTCTTTATTTTGTCCTCTTGATTATAAAACTTGTTGTAAGCCGGTTGGTCTTTGGTTACATCTTTCCATTAACGGAACATGTAGGCTGTGATTATGAACCAAATAGCATGCGGATAAAAAATTAAGGTTGAGAAATAATTTTAGTGCTGTATTTATGTATTAAAACATTCTCAAATAGCATGCGGATAACAAATTAAGGTTCAGAAATAATGTTAGAGCTATCTTTGAAATGTCACGTATTGTAATTCTGTTTCTGAAAATGGTAAAATATCTCGGAACCTTGTCCGAATTCTTCCAAACTGTTTTCTTCCAAACCAGGATCTAATCGATGTTCTTCAAAGCATCCCTTGCCTTCTCCGGGATACATCGGTAAAATTCAAACTAAAACGATGCAAAGGATAAAGGAATACGACATGGTGAAAATTCATAAAGAGATATTAAATAATTAAGTAATAATTAAATAATAATAGTCCCACTTTGAATATGAGTATCATAATATCTTGTTTAAAATATTCATATATGGCAAATTCGCTAAGTTTACATACGTCACTTACATCTTATTTTATTGTGAATGCAATTTACTAATCCAGAGCTTTGATAAATTAATTTTCCTTTCTTTATCCTTACATGTGTTATCCTTACATGTGTTATCCTTACATGTGTTATCCTTATATTTTTAGCCTTACATGTGTTATCCTTACATGTGTTAGCTTTACATGTGTTATCCTTACATGTGTTAGCCTTACATTTGTTAGCCTTACATGTGTTATCCTTACATTTTTAGCCTTACATGTGTTAGCCTTACATGTGTTATCCTTAGGATCTTTGTTTACTAATGATCAGTATTTGTTCTGCATTCGAGAAATTAATTCATGAATGAAGAATATTGATTACTAAATGCAGGAAACTGATTACAAAATACTGATTACTAAATACTAATCACTAAATACAGACAAAAGGATTACTAAATACTGATTACTAAATACTAATCACTAAATACAGATAAAAGGATTACTAAGTGCAGGAAATTGAGTAATAAATACTGATTGCTAAATACTAATCACTAAATACAGATAAATTGATTACTAAGTGCAGGAAACTGATTAATAAATACAGAAAACTGAATAATGATTAATAAATGCTGGAAGACTAAATGCAGGAAATTGATTTAAATGTACACGCTGTATATCATTTACCTCATCGATGTCTCCTTTGAAGTAGTTATTAAACGCGTTGGTGACTGGTCGCCCAATGACGAGACCTGATTGACGCTGCCCGACTATTCCTGAAGCGAAAATGAAATCGTTATCAGTGTTGAAATCAACACTATTTACTATAATAAAGCTAATAGAACAATGGTATCTTAGAGAATGAATTAAGGAGGAGGCATCGTTAAATGGTCTCTTTCGGGCTGAAATTAATAGATCTCACATTAGTCCAACATCAACTTTACAGTTCCAAGCAAACTTTGTCCCGCATTTGTTTAGTATCGCGTGTCAGAGATAGAATATATTTGCAAAGATTACGGCTGATTAAAACCACAGTGGCACGTATCGTCGCTTATACTTGAACTGTCCATATGGACACATACATAATGCAAGAGAGGACGAGGGGACACTTCTCTTCTTTCTCGCACAACCTATTTAAGAATCAAATCTGATAGTTCAAGCAACATTTCGCGTAGTCTATTACATTTTGTTACCTATGTTTATCTAAAGAAATGGATATTTTATGCATACCTAATGTTTGTCTTACAATAATACCTTTAAGGAATGTCAGACCATTTTCCCACGCTATTGGTCGACATGGCTATAATCGCACCCGCCTAATATGCGAGAATAACGCGCTGAATGGATAACTAACTGTCTTCTCATTGGCCAACTGAACATAAACTATAAATAAATGCTGACCGTCATTTTCTTTAAACCAATGAGAGAACCGATAAGAATACAACAATTGGTATTCAACATGGCATCAATTAAGTTTCCCTTTCACTGTCATCGACTTCTCTGCATCAGCGAAGCCTCAACCTCATTTCAAGGGAAACATTGTACAAAATGATTGAGGCTTTGGCACGGTACCCTTCATACACGTAGAACGTGACTTTGTAGCTTTAGTGTCTATTCTTCAACTAATAACATGGAGAGACAATCTGATTTTATTACATGATTCCGAAATTATATTCTTTGTTTCTTTGAATTATTAGTGGTACAAGCTCAATAATTCCATGAAATACATTATTGTTCTTATTTTATGTACAAATATAACATTTTGTTTGTTCTAAAAAATTATTATTTACTACATAACTTTCATCAAGAACATAACTGTTTTTGCAATAAAATAAAAAAAACTATATGAAAAGCATGGACTTATGTTCTTTATCTTCTATCAATACCATCATCTGTTTATTTTGGTAGGTGTAGAGAGAGTTGTAATAAGTTGTTGAGATCAAGGTGGGGACACGTTGCATTGCAGAAAATTTACAGCTTAAATACCTTTTGATTACAGTGTGTTTGGTTAAATCACATATTATGAAAACGGTTTGCTAAGAAATGTTTTATTTGTTTCAGATCTAACAACATGTAAAGATTCAAAACCAATAAAATTGTTCCATTTTTTACCTGTTGTCATCACATGATCTTCTGCAGATTTAGCTCCAGTTACAAACTTCTGGCTTTTAGTTCCGTCATACACATACCAAACCTCCACCCATTCATCGTTCTGTGAAAACAAATAAAATATAAAATTGGGACAGGAATCCGGCAGAAACGTTAGAAAGCTTTTGCACTGACAATTACGGATGGGACATAGTTTTCACTACTAAGAGACATGAATTTCGATACTAAGAGACCTGGATTCGGTATCAATGGATCTGGAATCTGTACCAAGGGATCTGGATTCGGTATAAAAACGTTAGGGACAGATGTCCTGCTCTATTGCCCCGTTTGTTGAAGGCAAGATAAGACATGGCTATTACTCTTTGGATGTCAATGTTCTAAGACGTCATAAAACAAAGAGGCAAGCAACTTTGTTTCTTTGCTGATTCGTAATAACTTTCGTAATATATTCACTACGCATATCTTTTTTTCTTCTTTCATTGTTCCATATCCGATAGCGCAAACATTATTTTTCATTACGAAGCAGGCGTCTGTACATTCACTAGGAAGATTACCGAATATGAATTTTGAAACAATTAAAATGAAATCCCTTTATATACAGCTTCGTTCATAACTGCGAAAATCGTTCGATGTGTAATAAAGGTCTGACATGAAAAGAGGAAATTGCTGTAACCTCATTAGACTTATTGCATTTGAGAAGAATATTCCACCCATCTTGCCCCACTTGGCTGGAAAACTTGTCCTGCACCCTACCGTTCATGTGAACAGTTAATGCAAGTAAACATTGTCGCTTATATGTGTGATTAAACTGGGTAGTGGTTCACTGGAACTTTTGAAATGCGATAATTGAAAGACAACTGCCTTACCCAAAAGAGATTTCAATTCTACTTACTTTAAGATTTGTTTTCAGGATATGCGTTTCTCCGTTTTCCATCACTAATTTATGATTCAATGTACTGGTCACATTGCTCAATTCAATCTGAATTGACGGATTACAGTCTGAGTACAAGCACTGGTTGGACTCAGATCCAGTACTCATCAGGCAATTAGTAATGACTGTTTCCGGTCCATCTGGGGTTCCCGGAAGTGACCTCATCCAAAAGTGGATGGCGACCGTCCTGCCATAGTAAATGTTCGCCAGACTGTACAAGTTAATGTAGGAACTGCCGTTGAAATAAGCATATGAGCCGCCAGCAGGACTGGGGTCAGAGTTCATCAAAGCTACTCTCATAACTGCCTTTTCATTATCTACACCTGCGTCGTCCAGGAAGTTGCCATCAAATTTCATGTGGATTTCTGGCTTGCATTCTTTGTTAAAAAAAAATCGGAAAGAATCTTTTATAATTTGTTTTAATCTCTCGATAAGAAAGTTTAAAGATCCATCTGAAGGCATTTGTTTTAAATTAAATTTCGATCATTTCCAACAAAGAAGCTATATTATCAAATTGCATACATGAATGCAGTGTTGTTCCTTCGACATACAATAAAAATTTTGATTGCTAAATACAATACAAGAGTGTTTTCCTTGGACTAGTTTATTTATTCCAAGAGTTTAAGCCACATGCAGTGTAACCTTTTTAACATTATTTGAAATTCGACGTGGATACGATTATAAGTCTTTAAAAAATGTATATTTAAACTTCTTGGTTATGGTTTTGTATGTTATATACATTAATCATTGGCACGTGACATGGCTTAATTAACCGAATTCCACAGCTATGATTTTTGGTACATCACCTCACCTATCGGAGCTGTTGCAATATTTTCACTGACGCATGTGCAGCGCTCAGGATCAAAAATGGTTCCCGGTGAACATGGTAAATCATACTTCATCAGTCCCCACGAAATAGTATAACGGAACTTTCTGACATCTCCTGGAACGGCTTCGTATGGACAGACTGGAAGTTGTATATAGCATACATATCAATTAAAAAACTGTTATGAACGACAGAGAACACGACAAGTCGATACTAAAGACATCGGCAACTTACAAAAAGATTTCAACAGTCTTTTACCTACCTCTTTACAAAAGTCAGATATTTACGCGGTATATGCGTTCTTTGTCTTTTCTTCATAGAGTCAAACAATGTTAAACGAACTGAAAATACGTCTGACTTTTTCTTGGCGCAATAGATCATCATCAATACAAGTAACAACATGTTTAAATCATCCCTTTGAAAAATAAAAGCATAACTAAAGAGAGGTACACCAATTGGTTTGTGTTTAAATCCTAACATTAATCCGCATTTGAGTAGCAAACCAGGTACTTAAAGGAAATCACGAATGAAATAGATGAAAATTAAATGCAAATCCATTTATAACCCATCTTCAGGTTGATTTTATCAAATGTATTTCAGATTACATTATTTTCAAATATCAGAGACCTTTTGGAAAGAAACTGTTGATGCTGAAATTCGAAAGAAATGGTCAATTTTAAATTATGAAAAATTCTACACTTTACCATTATCGCCCCTTATATTCACAACTGTGACCAAAACCCAACACTCTTCCATTATCTGCCCATACATTCACAACTTCGACCAAACATCGACACTCTTCCATATTTGTCCTTATATCTAAAACTTTCACCAAAAATCGATCGACACTCTTATATTATCTGCACATAAATCCACAACATTGACAAAAAGTCCGTTTAATGGCGAAAATATCAGGACAAGTGGCCATCAGTCTCATACGGTATATTGATCGTCCGCGTGACCTTTGAAGGGAATACATGCATCAGTATCTAATTTATTAGAAGACATGTATATGAAACTACTGCACTGTAATTCATAAGTAAATAAATTAGCAAAGAAAGAAAAGTATTGAAGCTGTTGTATTACCGAAGGGAAGATACTTTGGTTTTGGTACACCACACATGGTATTGTTACATTTCCCAGGAACGCAGATCGCAGAGATTGGTTCGTACATATGACCGTCTGCGCAGCACATTGCCTTGGAGAAGATCTTTCCCTCTTCATTAACACATTCCCAATAGCCGCTACAAACGTCCTCCATAGTATAGCGCATTCCCACGTGGTCCTTCTGCTTGCATGGGTCTGTGGTTTTTAAAAAAAATCAATAGCCTTTTTATTTCAAAATTTAATGTAAACATACACTTATTGAGAATTTCATTTTATTGTGAGAAGCAATTGATTTTAGGTTGATGCGGGAAGTTTGTTTAACGATATACAATGCCTGTAAAGTGACATTACTGCACAATATAAAACAATGCAATCGCATTTGACCTTGCTGTAACTATCACCTTTTGGATGTACTCAGTTGGTTAGGAGACAGATTGTCTAGTAATACAAATAGACGGAATTAGAGATAATTAAAAATCTAACAGCTCCTGTAGAAATAAATATCAATTAAAAGCACTGTTGACAATGAAGTGATCTTGGTCTTAAATAGGCAACGTTACATATCAGCTAGTAATAGTGTTCACGTAAATAATGTTACATATCAGCTAGTAATATTGTTCACGTAAATAACGTTACATATCAGTTAGTAATAGTGTTCACGTAAATAACGTTACATATCAGTTAGTAATAGTGTTCACGTAAATAACGTTACATATCAGTTAGTAATATTGTTCGCGTAAATAACGTTACATATCAGTTAGTAATATTGTTCACGTAAATAACGTTACATATCAGTTAGTAATAGTGTTCACGTAAATAACGTTACATATCAGTTAGTAATAGTGTTCACGTAAATAACGTTACATATCAGCTAGTAATAGTGTTCACGTAAATAACGTTACATATCAGTTAGTAATAGTGTTCACGTAAATAACGTTACATATCAGCTAGTAATATTGTTCACGTAAATAACGTTACATATCAGTTAGTAATAGTGTTCACGTAAATAACGTTACATATCAGCTAGTAATATTGTTCACGTAAATAACGTTACATATCAGCTAGTAATAGTGTTCACGTAAATAACGTTACATATCAGTTAGTAATAGTGTTCACGTAAATAACGTTACATATCAGTTAGTAATAGTGTTCACGTAAATAACGTTACATATCAGCTAGTAAAGTGTTCACGTAAATAACGTTTAATAACAAAGCATCTATAGATAAAATAAAAGATAAGACAGTAGGTAAATATATTATGTAACAATTACAATTAGCCCTAGTTATAGCGATTTTTTTTTATGCTAGGACATGAGCCCCATATTCCACAACTGTCTAGTGTTAGCGTGTGCCAAGTCGAAGTGTCATATAATTATACTATAGTGTCAAAATTTACACATCGATAAATAGCCATCCATGATCATTCAATCCTTATAATTGTAATTTACTTACATTCAGCAGATTTAATTTAGAAAAACATCCACTTTTATGTAGATTGGAGTATTTTTTTCATTAGCCTCTTAACTGCGATGGAATAGATAACCCGATGTTCGCTAGCCAAGATTCGTCGATCCTTTGTAACGTGACATGGAGTAGAATTTGATAGCGGGTCATGGCAGTGATATATTGTTAAGATCATGATTTTAATATATAAAATGTCGTTGTTTCGGTTATACCGGATATTCCTTTGTTCGAAAATTACGTGTTGTTATAGCAACGTTGTTTCTACTTTATACAATCTTCGATCTTTCAAATGAAAATCGTGTCCATTTTTAGTGAGATCCCTTTTTTGACGATGACCCTGACCTTTAATAACCTCTGCTGTAACATGTTGTCGAGGTGAAATGCAAACATTTCCGGAGATTGGCTTGTAAAACCTAGTACATGTCTTTTTTCGGCAAAAGGGATGAGTGTTGGATAGGAGTAAGGTCTGTGCGATTATATTTTTAAAAACTTATATTAGTCCATTTTTATCTGTAGTTTGGTTTGTAAATTTTGATTCGAAATCATAGGAGTGGGTGCGTGTGTTTTTGTTATTGTTAGTTTTAGGGTGTAATGGATTGATATAGATAACTTCACATCAAATGACATGGAAACAGGAAACCAAAGTAGTCCGCAGAATTTATTGAAGTGTACACGTGACCGATTACATCCAATCAAATTGCAGAAATCGCGTTCATTTAAAAAAATTGAATTAATTTGTTACAATATTTTAGAGTTGCCTGTTAAACGTTACCATATTTTGGATGTTGCACGTTAAATGATGTAGCAATATTTAGGTTGTTGCAAGTTAAATGTTTCAATATTTTGGATGTTATTGTTGAAGGTTACAATAATTTGGATGTTATAAGTTTAATATGTACAATATATTGGATGTCAAATGCTACAATATTTTGCATGTTGCATATTATATGTTACAATATTTCGGATGTTATAAGTTTAATTTTTACAATATTTTGGATGTTATATATTAAATGTTACAATATTATGGATGTTATATGTTACAATATTTTGGATGTTGCTCGTTAAATGTTTCATAAGTTTGGTTTTTATTTGTTAAATGTTACACTATTTTGGATGTTATTTGTTAAATGTTACAATAGTTTGGATGTTACACGCTTATTATTAAGATATTTTTAAACTAACGCATCAAATGTTAAAAATAATAAATTTTCAATTATATTTTTATTTAACGCAGACAGGGGTGAGATGGCAGTGATCCGGAAAGGTGAGCGCTTTAGACCACTCAGCTACTTGCTTCTTCACCTTTATCCACATTACAATGCACCAGAGTCTGACACTTGGATATAACTTTTGTACTTGAAGTATCACAATAAATTCTGAATATGATCAAAAAACCAGTCAGAAATCTACACTGTTTAATAATTTTCAAAATGTTGCAAAAGAATTCAAATAAATAAAAAAATCGATTATAAGAACATAAATGCTTGAAAAAGTATTGTTTGAAACTTTAAAATATGAAGATTCATCACCAAAAAATATTGTAAAGCAGGAAGATGGCGGAAAGCGTGTATCACAACAAAACGTACTATGTGCTAAAGCTGTTGAAAAAGGTGAACTTCCTAAGTAAAACAACTAAGGAAGTCAATAGCACTAGCCATAAAATCGGCGGCGAGCATTAATGGGAACTTTTAACCGCCCAAAAGCAACTCACGTTGAGAGAGACTTTACGAGAAGTGTCTCTTCAAAAAGGGCGGCGACCGCATACTGCATCAAAAGCAAAAATCGACAAAGTAACGCCTTTACGTTCAAATCTTATTAAAGTTTACTAAAGTTAAACGTTAGGTTTTCATCAATATCACAAAAATCCAAATGTTTATCACTTCGAGGTAGGGCGGACTTGTGGTTATGGTACAAGGGGAGAATGTTCACATATGTTTTGGATGTTCTAAAGCATGTTATCCTGGCATTTCAAACGAAGACAATAAGTGCAATGTTCATGAGTGTTCATTTGATTAGGTGCCATGTAGTAACATTTAACACAAATTATATCTGGAACTTGAAGTCATATTCAAAACGAGATAATTTGAATTGTGCTGATTTTAGGGTACGAAATGCAATTATTCAGATTAAACACGACACTATATTCCTGATTAAATTTGTATTTAGTATTTTTCTTGTTATGATTAACTCTGCGTGTAAGTGTTACAACAAACACGAAAAGACTCAGATTACATATATAGTGAATGTTCAAATAAATGCTTCGATTGTAACAATGAAAAATATTTTACATTGTGCTTATCCAGAACATTATTTCTTACATGTTTAAAACATGGATTTAAACTTTTCGCTATATTTAAATTTTTCAGAATATGTTTGCCTTAAAATATGGAGACAAAAAAGCAAAGACTATAAACCGTACTACACCGAACTACACCGTACTACACCGAACCGAAGTAAACAGTATCATGCAATATTTTACAAAGCAGTACACCTTACCAATGAAAGTAAAATAAGAATGTTTACTTTATCAATAGCCAGTAATGCTATACATAATAGCATTATATGTTAATTACTTCGCCTAAGCGTATCTAAACAAAGCTGTATAAACCGGCAAATTCGTACAAAAATGACTTGAAACAACAGATACGAAATGGAATTAGATGATATTTCTGCTTTGATGAACGGATTCATACATTTTCTGTGCTCTTCTTTGCCTATACTGCAGCAAGAAATTGGGAAAGACATGTTCTAACTCTTTCTTTCAGAATATTCAGATAAGATATTCTTACGTATAAAATACAACGATGTCTTACCTTCATACATCATTGTAACCATTGAAAACCGGACCAGATTCTAATAGTTCCAGCTTAATTATATTCATGCTGAGAACATTTACCTATTTTACACTCGGCAACCTTCGGATCGACACATGAGAGTGCTTTTTGTGACCAAAACTGACCAAATGGACAAGTATGGGTATATTTTATGACGTCATTGTTTTCTTTGGCGCAGTGGTAGAATTTATAGCATAGCTGCAAATGAGGATTATATCCGAGCCCATCCTGAATGAAACAGCCTGTGCATTCTTCTGGAACCCTTCCACCTTATGAAAAGAAAAAGTTGAAATTTTTCTTAAAGTAAAAAAAAAAATCCCTCCAAATTTAATTACTGGATGTAATTTTAAATATTCGTTAATATAACACGTATCAAATTATCGCTAGACTTAATAGTGAGTAGGGGGCTCACACGATACCTCAGGTTTCTTTTGAATGAGTTAGCATCTTTTGAGAGTACGTGTTTAGTAAATCACAGAAAGCAGGTGACAACAATCAAGTGTTGGTAAGTACGACAGCCCTATCCCGATATGATAATGTATGTTGGGTAAAGGTAGATTAAAATGGTCTGTTAAGTAGAAAACAAACACCGTTTTAAGGATATTATCATTATCCTGGAAACGAGGTCACACTGACCCACTTCTTATGTGTGAATGCATTTTTTATCATAACATGTAACATTTATTTTCGTTTTGGTGCCAGTAGATGAATATGCTGGAAATAATTTAATGCAATCTATTTTCAATTTCACCTGGTAAATTGGACCACAATATCCAAATTTTAGTCAATGACGCATATTCCTAGGATGTACCCACGTGGTTTGATTGGCGTCACTAGGTAAATCAATATTGTAGTTATAACCCAAACAAAGGCGACGGAAAGACGCAAGGACTGATGGATGGATTTAAAGACTGACTGAAAAAATAAATCTCGCATGTCTGGATTTATGTTCTCATAAGGTTTCTGCTCCGAAGGGAAAACAATCATTTTCTAAAAAAGTTTTGCAGGGATATTCTCGTCTAGATTCAAGAAAACGACAGAATGGTTATAGACAATTAATCCTAATTCAAGACATACATTTGTTATCGCTATCAGAATCATATCAAGGATATGACTTTCTACATTTATATTTTAATCGCTTGGAGTTTTTTTTTTAAAAAATTGAATTCCTAAATAACTGCAAGGTAAAAATCATTTACACATCTTAGTTTCGAAGTTGATGTCAGCGAGTGCTGCATTCGTTCAGAAACAAACATGTTGCTTAAGGTAGAAACGTAATGAAATTTTTTTTGGGAGGGGGTTTAGCGCAATAAAAGAAAAGTGGAAAATCAATACATGTGTGACAAAATGTTGATTACATATCAAATAATATTCGATACAGTGTACATTTTTTTTAATTTGGCTTTTCGTTTTTGCTTAACATATAGTACAGTATATTATAGTAAACCAAATACACAAAAATACAGCATCATAGAGTAAATTCGTATAGGGTTTCGGTTTCCGATTGATTCATGCCTTATTGTACTTTGACTTGGAATGTAGAGAAAGGTGTAAAATAAGTCAAGACTTTGTGCTATTAAATTCTGCATGTAGCCTCAATAACTTTCAGAACAGATATTTGTTTTCAAAAATGACAAGAATAAATATATCGCTTTGATAATGATAATACAAGATTTAACATTTTAATTTCTTAATTCAAATAGGAGACTGCCATATCCATATGAAGTTCATATTTATGTTCAAACATATGGGTAAAACTAAACGAAAATTTCTAATAAATAAATGTTTAAATAATAAATTACGTATAAATGTTCTTGAGTCATTTAAAATGTTTCTGCCGCTGGCAATTTGTAATCTACATATTAAAAATATTAATATATATATTTCTTGATGAAAGCTTAAATTGGAATTTTTGAAGAACTGCCAGAATCAGCCAGAGTGTATGGATACAGACATACTTTATAATGAGCCTGTACAGAAGGTTTCGCTGCCATATTTCTTGGAACATTTTTGGATTTACTTCAACTTTGTTAACAAATAGCTTATAAAGCGTTTTTGTCCCTTTTTCAGGAGAAAAATATATTTACGACTCATTTCGTCTTTTTTTTTTCTCCGAGTTGACAATAATAATTGTCCATTAGCTAGGAATAGTACTGTTCGAATCGTTTACCTGAACAAAGCTGGTGTTAATGTTTACGTTTTCCACAAGGTCATTGATATTTAGAACCCGTAATTTAAGTTAGAGTATTGTACCAAAAAATAGCCCTACTTAAAACCATTCGTGATAAGTATTTGTACGGTCTATCTTAACTGAATTGTTAAACTATAAAGGTTGTAAAAATGGATTTTTGGGATGCAGTGAAGTCTTCATTAAAGTGTTACAGCTAAAGATAAACATTTCCTATAGGAACTAAATTGTTACTCAAAGATAAAATGCACAACCCCTGATAATCTAGGAACCATATCATAACTCCTCAAATTTCTCCTGAGCTTCAGAGAAAAGTCATTTTCAGGAATGATTGTCTGAGTCCACATTTCTTTAAATTCATGACAGTTTCAAATCCCTACAAATGTAAGGAATTGTAGTCATATATAGTCTACCATTATCTAATGCGTTAAGAAAACTTTTATTTTAATTTTATTTCCTTTTTCATGCAAATTTAAAAAGACTTGTCTCAAGATAATTATCTGTTGAGAAATGTTCTTTTTAATTGTATTTTAATGCCCAATAATTTGAAAATAATATAAAGGATCTATTGATTTTTATCAGTCTTTTTCTCGTCACCATAGCAACTTTTCATAATGCAAACTGCTTCTTTTTTCTTCTTTTCATAACTGATCTTTAATTCAGATCAAGAAACAAACAAATCAATGACATTTCAATGTATTATTCAGATAATGTAAATAATCATTCAAGCTTACTGTTGCATCATCTACGTATTGACAAATTAGGTTTCAGTTTTATTATTCCGTTATACTTTTAATTCTGCTGTCGTTCAGTTAGATTTTAGTTCAGCGCTTAATAGCGCGAGAGCATTTTAACGGATAAGCAGGTGGTATTATGATGCATTACACTTTGTTGAATAGAAAAGATGACTAATAATTACAGGATATAGTATTATAAAGACAATCAAGCTGCTGTATATACTACAAGAGTTAAAACCGTGAAATGCAACAGTATGAAAATCATTCTCTCTTACTTTCGTTCCTAACCAAGTCTCGAACCCAATTCACGGGTTACGATAATACTTGTCTTGCCTTTAGACATATCACTTTGTTCCGTTTTAGCAGCGCTCAAAATATTACACTTTTATGGCTTCGGGTGTGAGTTTGGTTATCATATTTTTATATTATATAATCTTTAGTAAATGCAGTATCAATCATTGCTTCTGGGGGAGGTGGTTGTTACTTCTGGCTTAGAGCCAGTTATGTTTCATAAGGATTATTGCATACATATACATTAATATGGTTCGGTTCGAGGTCTAGTCTTCTTTTGGCTGGTATGTCTAATTGAATGGAAATGAGGACACCACCGCCCTGTGAATTACTTTCTTCTCGGAATATAGGGTAGCCGGGAGTTTACACACACACACACACACACACACACACACACACACACACACACACCTTCCGACCATGCACACACATGCTAATTCTGTAAGAGATACTCACCTGATGGAACAGTCGGAGGCAGTGGTTTGATTGTTTTCCTAAGTGTGGTCAACCTTGTCGTAACTTTGGTCGTTCGTGTTGTGGTGGGCTCCGTAGTTGACGTGGTGCTAGTTGGTAGTTGGGTGGTCGTTGTTGTCGTCGTAGTACTCGTTGTTGTTGTTCTTGCGACTAATATAAATATATTAGGAAGATATCGCTTTTGTCAGCAAAAGATTAATCTATTTTAGGGTATCTATGATCACAGAGAGAGAGAGAGAGAGAGAGAGAGAGAGAGAGAGAGAGAGAGAGAGAGATGAACATCCTAGCAATGTTTTGCCTTTCTTGTGAGAGGAATGTTTGGGGTATTATAGCTAAAATATAACTCATAAAACAATCTGCTGTTTACATCAAATTACACCTGTGTAGACAGACTCTTATATTTGAATAGTTTTATTAGGAGATTAGCATATGTATTACTCTAAAAGGCGTTTTCTGCAAAGATGAAAGACTTATTTAAAATCCCCAACGAAAGATTCTAATCGTGTTGAATGATTGAATAAGTGGGCACATACTTTAGCAACTAGAAGAGAGAAAAATGCAAGCAATCACTTCAAAGTAAAGCTTGGACTAATCCCATAAACGGAAACCACACTTCATGAAGAATCAAGATGAAAAATGGCCACAAACATTGCGGTTTCTCTATGGGATATATAAAGAATCAATCATATCAGTCGTACAATATCAAAAGGTTTAATAGAATCAATCATTCTCTAACTATTTTTGTAAAGATTCCTGGTGATTGTTTTGAGAAAACAAAAACCTTTTGTCTACCTCTTGAAAATCACCTTCGATGTAAAACAAATTATAAGGTTATATCAATTAAAATATATTTGCTCAGTTTGAAACATCTTAGATTATATTATTTTAACCACTTTTCAATTGATGATCATGACAAAATGGTAATCGAAATCATGAATTGTTTTTAATAAAATATATCGCTTTGCAGAATATCACGTTAAAACATAGGGAAAATGTGTTCAGCAATTTGTATGCTTTCATTTCTGCACCGAAACCAGATCACTAAATATAAATCTTGTAAACGCTTAAGTTGTTCAAAGTCGTGCAAATAGTCAAAATGAATGCAAACTAAGTTGTCCAGTTAAATTTTACACAAATGATTACAACTCCATCTAACGTATAGACTCATTCCGCCCAGGATCATTATGAGAGCGCTCATTTAAAATTATACACCGGTATATGAGTCTTATTACAAAAGGAAACGTTGTACAGAGCCTACAAGTCAGAAACATTTGGTATAATAATAATAATAATAATAATAATAATAATAATAAACATGATAATTTTAATGGTGTGTATTACAAGTTTTGCTTTGTCTTAGAAATTGAAAATATTAGATATGTAGTTTCGTTCATTTTTCTGGCAATATTTCTTTGCATATCCAAACGAATAAATACATGCATGCAGGCCTGGCCCTATGGTAACGCCAACGAGGCAATCGGCTTGGGCACCACGCTTTCAGGAAATCAACTCTGCAATTCAATTGTTTTTTGCTTGGGGGCCAACTTCATCGCTTGCTGCCTTGCGCCCCGCATGGTGCTTTGGACCCGTACATCCTAGGGCCAGGCATCTATAGACGTTTTTCTTGCAAGAAGTTTCTTTTCAGAATTACCAAGCACTATGTTGTGTGTGTGTGTGTGTGTGTGTGTGTGTGTGTGAGAGAGAGAGAGAGAGAGAGAGAGAGAGAGAGAGAGAGAGAGAGAGAGAGAGAGAGAGAGATGATAACCCTAGTTGAGGGATACCCATTTTAGTGCATTGTTTTGTCTTTTTTGTGAAGGGTGCTTTTGAAACCTTTGGGGTATTATAGCTGAAATATTATTTGTCATTAAAAAAATCTACCATACCTGTGTAAACAGACTCTTCTATTTGAAAAAATTAACAGTAGGAGATTCAGCATATGTATTACTCTAAAGGGCGTTTTATGATGAAAGACATATATCGAATCCCCAACGGCAGATTATTTTCGTTTTGATTGACTGAAAACAAATGAGCACATTATTTAGCAACTAGAAGACAGAACAGACAATCACTTCAAAGTAAAGCTTGGACGAATCAAATAAACGGAAACCACGCTGCATGAAGAATATCAATATGAAAAATGGCGACAAACATTGCGGTTTCTCTATGCGATCGATAAAAAATCAATCATGTCTGTCGTACAATATCAAAAGGTTTAATAGAATCAATCATTCTCTAACTATTTTTGTAAAGGTTCCCTGGTGATTGTATTGAGAAAACAAAAACCTTTTGTCTACCTCTTGAAAAATCACCTTCGATGTAAAACAAATTATAAGGTTATATCAATTAAAATATATTTGCTCAGTTTAAAACATCTTAGATTATATTATTTTAACCACTTTTCAATTGCTGATCATGACAAAATGGTGATCGAAATCATGAAATGTTTTTAATAAAAAATATCATGACAAAATGGTGATCGAATTCATGAAAGGTTTTTAATAAAAGATATCGTTTTGCAGAATATCACGTTAAAACATACGGAAAATGTGTTCAGCAATTGTTATGCTTTAATTTCTGCACCGAAACCTGATCACTAAATATAAATCTTGTAAATGCTTAAGTTGTTCAAAGTCGTGCAAAGAGCCAAATTGAATGCAAACTAAGGTGTCCAGTTAAATTTTACACAAATGATTAAAATTCCATCAAACGTATTATATAGACTCATTCCGCGCTCTTTTAAACATATATACCGGTTTATGAGTGTTATTACAAAATAAATATTGTAAAGAGCCTACAAGTCAGAGACATTTGGTTTACTACTACTACTACTACTACTACTACTACTACTACTACGACTACTACTACTACTACTAACAATACTAATAATATAATAATAATAATAATAATAATAATAATAATAATAATAATAATAATAATAATAATAATAACGAGGACTTTGTATAGAGCCTAATCTTTAAAAGCTCTAAGCGCTTTACACCATCAAAGATGATAATGACTACACAACAGAACAACAAATGACAAAAACAATGGAATTGGAAAACATAAAAACATGCTGAAAATATAGAAGTTAAAAATCATGATTAGGTCGCTAAGTTTGTCCCTGAAGTCGAAACAGGTGAGTCTTGAGAGCACTCTTAAAAGGGACCACTGTGTCTTTGTGTCTAATTTCAATTGGCAATTCGTTCCATGTCGCCGGGCACTGGTATGCAAACGAACGTTGTCCATATGACTTTGTTTTCACCTTGGGAACAATGAGTATACGATTATCAGAAGAGGAGCGTAAGGATCTAGCTGTCATTGAAATATAGCACAGAGAACAAATTTTGTGTTTGATTCTGTATCGAATTGATAGCCAGTGTAGGGTGTAGAGCAGTGGTGAGGTGTGCTCTGATCGAGGTACCCTAAAGATGATCCGTGCAGCTGTGTTTTGAACTTTTTGAAATTTCTGGAGTAACTATTGTGACGAACTAGAGAGAATTGAGTTACAATAGTCCAGTCTTGAAAATACTAATGAACACACAAGTGTTTTCGTGGCATCAACAGAAAGATATTTACGAATGGAACTGACGCGTCTCAATTCAAGATATGCAGCCATGCAGATGTTCATGACATGTTGGTGCAATGTGAGAGTACTGTCTAGAGTAGCACCTAGACTGACTATGAGAATTTAATGTTGGTGTTGCTGATAGTTATTGTCTGAGGTAAAGGATGTGGATGAGAAAGTCTTTGTGTTGTGATCAGAATAGCCTCAGTTTTAACATCATTCATCTGCAGCTTGTTACATGTCATCCATGATTTCACATCCGAAATGCACTTCTCTACTCCATGGATGGTAGCATCAACTTCAGTTAGGTGGCTAGACTTGTATATTTGGGTGTCATCAGCGTACAGTTGGTGCGACACTGGGTGATGATCTATGACACTTGAGAGCGGTTGAGTGTACAGAATGAAGAGAACAGGTCCAAGAACAGATCCCTGTGGAACACCATAACATACGTCAATTGGGCTGGAGTGTATTCCATTTGCAGATATAATTTGTGTCCTGTTGACTAAGTAGGACTTGAACCACTGTAAGGCTATATACTGAATGCCAAATACATGCTGGAGACAGTGAAGTAATATATCATGGTCTATTGTGTCAAATGCTGCAGATAAATCCAGGAGAGTGAGGACTGTAATCTTTCCACTATCCAAAGCGAAGATAATGTCACTAAATACTTTCAGAAGAGTAGTTTCCGTACTGTGGCAAGGGCGATATGCAGACTGTACATTGCTAAAAAGACTGTTTGAATTCATATGAGATACATGTTGAGTTAGAACAGCCTTTTATAATATTTTTGATATGAAAGGGAGATTAGAAACTGGGCGGTAGTTCTTTAAATCGTTATGGTCCAGTGTTGGTTTCTTCAGCAGTGGCTTTACAATGGCAGTTTTGAAAAATGATGGGAATTCCCCTGATGAGAGAGAGATATTAATAACATCAGTTAGTGAAGGCAATAATAATAACAACACCAATAATAATAAAGATGATTATTGTAATGGTGGTGACTGTATATATATATATATATATATATATATATATATATATGCAAGCCCGGCCGTAGAGCAAGGCGAACGAAACAACCGCGCCATGGGCACCACGCATTCACGAAATCAACTCCTCAACGCAATCGTTTTTGCTTTAGCCCCAACTTTTAGCTTGTTTCATTGTACCAAGCATGGTGCTGTGGGCCCAGTACCTCCTAGGGCCAGGCCTGCATGCATTTAGAGATTTTGTTCTAGGGACAAGTTCTTTTGCAGAATTACCAAGTACTATGTTGTGTGTGTGTGTGAGAGAGAGAGAGAGAGAGAGAGAGAGAGAGAGAGAGAGAGAGAGAGAGAGAGAGAGAGAGAGAGAGAGAGAGAGAATTACTTCGACAGATAATTTCCAACAACTGTTCAGATGCACTGACATTCAAATTTTCGAAAGAGACCCTGATAATCTTGTCAGGGCCTGATGCAACGGCATTGATCTCATGAACAGCCAACACATCTAAACTGTCGATATTTACCGCAACTACAATGATTTGGGTCATGCTTGACTTTGATTTCAGCGCCTCAGCTATAGTCTTTACTGGAATGGCTGATTTCCCATCAGTTATCAAAATCATAATTTTGGGCACGGTCTTCCGAGGTGCTGCATCCAGCATTTCTTGCATTTGTTTGATGGCCAGGTCGGTTCGAGTGCCTTCTCGAATATAAAAGAAGTTTCTGATTAACTCTTTGAGATGCTGCTTCTCTTGATTTTCGTGGAAATCAAACTGGTCCATGGGTGTCAGAGAACTGCTAAAAATCATCGCAGCAATGTTAAAGCTATCAGGTCCGATAACCAATTTGTCAACGGTATCTATTGTGAAGCTTTTAAGTAGCTCGAAATTGGTTTCGCCGACACTTTCAGAACCGTCTATTGCAAATGAAACATCTCCGATACCCAGGCATTCTGAAATAAAGAAAATCATTGCACACGTATAAAAAAATCAATATTTTGCAGTAAACAGCGAAAAAAAGTTCTGGAAAGAAAATCAGCAATATGTGCACCCTGTAACATTGAATACTAATTGCAAAGAGCACTCTGTAACATTGAATACTAATTGCAAAGAGCACTCTGTAACATTGAATACTAATTGCAAAAAGCACTCTGTAACATTGAATACTAATTGCAAAGAGCACTCTGTAACATCGCTTCAATGGCCTGCTAATGACCAAGAATGTCCCGTAACATGGCTTGAATTACTACTAATGGCTACGAATATCCTTTAACATCGCTTGAATGGCTTACAATTGTCCAAGAATGTCCTGTAACATGGCTTGAATTACCTACTAATGGCCACGAATATTCTCTAACATCATTTCAATGGCTTACTAATAGCTAAGAATGTATCTGATTAAATGAGTTATTGTGTTAAATTTATAACCATATATAACTCTTTAATGTCGACTATTTTCGTTTGAAATCTTTAAATTTCAACACCTTTCGAGAAAAGACAGGTAAAGTCTCTAGGAGACAGCTGGATATCCAGGATAGACCTACTTACGGTTTGTCTGGCCAAATGTAACAGTGGCGGCTTGAAAAATCAGCAGGAGCACTGGAACACATCCCATTTTGGAATTAGTGACAATTCTGATATAGAAGAAATGAAGATTTTATATTTTAAAACAATCTAAATGAATCATTCAAAAGCACCAGTTTTGAACGTACTTATTGTATTGTTAAATGTGAC
Organism: Unio delphinus; assembly: GCA_029339505.1. Classification (NCBI taxonomy): domain Eukaryota; kingdom Metazoa; phylum Mollusca; class Bivalvia; order Unionida; family Unionidae; genus Unio; species Unio delphinus. Next base: position 2,365,099 of record JAQISU010000015.1, read on the forward strand.
CACGATGGAACGACGGGAACTTCTATTAATATTGCTGTTACGACAAGGAAATGTAAACTTCAAGATTGGATCTTATGTAAGTCAAAGGCGGATGACGAAATTGATTGTATTTTGTTGATCGGATATAAATTTTAGACTTTGTCACTAATTATAAATGATTTTAAACAGAAACATTATAGTGAGTGTCTATTCTTGCGTCCTGTGAACGAAAGCTGAGATCTGGACACCAAAAATGTTCTTTCCATTAAGCGATTAACTTCAGATAAAATTCTTCTTCATTAGTTTGTTAGCTTGGATGAAAATTTGTGACTAATTTAGAAACTATTTTTACCTTTGCATGCATTTACCATTATAGGAAATGTTTCATTTCTGAAATTACACTGTAAGCGAACACTATGCAGAAATTTTAAATAGTCAGCATAGTACAGACCACTCAGTTTTACAAAATAGTAATATATCCATAACATTTAAATATCACTTGATCTTACAAAATAGTAATATATCCATAACATTTAAATATCACTTGATCTTACAAAATAGTAATATATCCATAACATTTGAATATCACTTGATCTTACAAAATAGTAATATATCCATAACATTTAAATATCACTTGATCTTACAAAATAGTAATATATCCATAACATTTAAATATCACTTGATCTTACAAAATAGTAATATATCCATAACATTTAAATATCACTTGATCTTACAAAATAGTAATATATCCATAACATTTAAATATCACTTAGTTCTTGTATAGACATATACTGAAGTTGTCATATTATTATAAGGAAAGCAGGTTCTCAATACCTTCTCCTTGATTAACCGAGACGTCTCTCATTTCCTGTGAAAACAATTAATTTTGAGCTGAATTTGCCTATCGTTCAGAGCGTTCTCCAAACGCCGTTTGTAGATGATAGCTTTTGGGGAATCTATCAACAGTCATTCTTAAACAGTACGTATGAATTCTACTATATCTTACTACTAACACTTAATCTATTTCATTGTAGGTAAAATAAATGTTGGTGTATTTGGTAATGTAAATATCACATTTATAATAACATAATGGCACGAACAGTTTCTACTTCACTAGTTTTGGAAAACTTCCAAACTTTTGACCCCCCCCCAAAAAAAAAAAAAATGAGCTCTTTTCTTGCATGAAATATTTGAAATAGATTTTTCTTCAGCGGGTTTTCATATCTATTTAATATAGTCTTCAGATTTTTAAGGTATTTACTTATGCTGCTAATTAGCTGGCTCATATACCCAATTATTTTTAATAATATAGTCATCTGGCTAGTCTGAAAAATTAGTCAGCATTTTCAGATTTTACATTCGACTGACCTTAGCCACGGGGTTAAAAATGCAATATCCAAAAAGATATGTAAAGAGAAATTAGACAAGATTTATTTCTGTCTGTCTGTCTGTCTGTCTGTGTCTCTGTCTGTCTCTCTCTCTCTGTCTCTCTCCCTCCCTCCCTCCCTCCCTCCCTCTCTCTCTCTCTCTCTCTCTCTCTCTCTCTCTCTCTCTCTCTCTCTATATATATATATATATATATATATATATATATATATATATATATATATATATATATATTTATATATATATATATATATTTATATATATATTGATAATAACTTGAATGTATGTGCTGTTCCATTTTGCCTTTGAAATGGGATTTTATAACCAATTAGTATGCTCGTGCACTCTTAATAGACACTTAGAGAAGATTTTACAAAATAGTTTTATTACTACGGTAAGACAGACGAAAACGAAAACTTCACACCTTTGCGTTAAAAATGGACTATTTGGACGAAGTACTCTGTTTGTGAATCATCTTAAATAACCCTTTGACGTTTTGAACCGTAATAAAATCAAACATGGACAAATAATATTCCGTAGTTTTTCTCTTACTTGAGAAATGGGTAAAATATGCAAGCCTAAAATAAATACAAAGCAGCACTCTGGATCCAATAAGAAAAAGAACTTAAAAGTAACGAACATTCGTTGTTCCTAGACCGCCAAATTAATCAGAGCTCTGAATTCGCATGCATGTTACTTTCCATATCAGATAGAAAGGCCGAATGATTCCGATTGACCTATTCGATCTTTTACGTACCACAACTTTTGAAAGAAAAGAGGTGAAAGTACAAGATAAATGTTTGGTATTGCGGATATATATGTATCAAACATATTCACGGGACACATAACTTTGTTGCATAAATGGGTAAAACTAATGAAATTTGCATTAACGTAAACAATCCAGATGCTATAGAAAGAATCAAGTCAAGTTTAGAATACACTTCAACCAGTAGTGAATTAGACAATATTAAAATAAGAGGATTTTTGGATGTTTTTATTAACGTAAAATTCCGGGATAATAAAGTTTACTTTCTGTACCCTAAAATCGATTTAAATATAACGTTAAAGAATGATATAATATGCCATCAAAATGGAATTTGAATGGATATTCATCAGAATTTGATAGGACAATGAGTATTTTAACAAAATTGAAAATAAATCTGATATATTGTATAGCTGAAACATGCTAACTAAAACACTATAAAGCAATTGTGATATAGAGAAAAGACATGATATAATTAATTGCCCAGTGGCTTTATAGTTACAGGTGCTATTACCTTGAAAATTTTTTGCAACATTAATGTCATCACGCTAAAGAAACATTTGTACAAAATTCTTAAAGTGTTGCAATAGACCAGAAAAAGTAATAGTACTCTAAAGTACTATAATACAAGCCAAGCAGATAACTTAATGGATATAAAGCATCATGTAAGTTCAGGACGTCATATATATATAAACCATCAACATCAATTAATAGTTCCGTATATTACGGATTTTAATTCTGAAAGAAAAACCTTGCAATCACGCCCAAGGCAGTGTTTCTCGAAGAGACAAAATAAAAATTTATATTTTTAGTGTGCATATTGTCAATGAAGGTGTGCCGAAGACACGGATAGTTCGTCCCGCCAAAGTCTTTTGGACTTGGATTGCCAATAATAAAAAATATCTTTGACAATCAAAAATGATTTATTAAAAAGTTTTAATTAGAGCATTTAAAAATTTGAAACCACTCATTCAATTGTATAAAGTATCATCGAAATAACGAAAACAACTAATTTGAATAATTATTCCCAATACACATCATTCATTTATAGCTTGTTTGGTTATAACATTTACTTACTAGTCGAGATTTGGGTTAAGTATGATCCAGAAGGAGTAGTACCAAACGATGATAGGTGACTAAAGAAATTTTAAACATTGCTACATTTGGAGATCTATATTTTTGTTTCTCAAAGAAAGATAAAGTAATGCTGTGACAATTTAGAGAAATTCCGAAATATCTGTATAAAATAGGTTTACTTTTTTCGTTATTATAGTGCTCCAAGATTGTTAATGATGACAGTATACATATAGCAGTAGTATACTCAGAATTTATACCATGCGAAGAAAGAAAAAAGATCCATTTGAAAAACTTATAAATAATGGGGTGTCCCACACAGTTAGAAATAAGAGAAATACATGACACAGGTGGTAGTGAAAAGAACATACAATCTTGGACGGAACACCCAAAATTTCAAACTACTCAGAGCGGCTTATTTTGCAAAGACGCCTCATGAACATCTTGAAATAAGCTTTCTCTTTTATCGTATTGATCCACACTAGGTTTGTGTGGCTGCCATATCTCTGTCAAAACATATTTCTGAAGCTAAAACTTTCAAGACGAGCCCAGCTTTTTGATACTTCACCTACAATGAAAGATGAACATTAGTGCACAGAGCAACATGTATCTAAAATGTCATTGTGTCAGGATTCCAACGACATTATATTTAGTTTACGAGAGGGCTTAGTACCAACTTATGAGAGAGAATACTGTTCGGTTCGCACAAATTGTCTAAAATTATATGCAGGCCTTAAACCTCAGCCTCTAAACCTGAAGACTGTAATATGTTTTATTTCAGCATCCGCAACGTTAGACTGTAATATTTTTTTGACTCAATATAAAGACAAGAAACACTTACCGAAACAGAATAATCCTTATTTGACAAACGTTCAACGAACGAACAAAATCAGCTAGGCACTACAATTATAAAGTTTTACTTGCGATGTCTAGCATAATTGTCTGCTTGTTCTAATGTTAATTACGTATACAATTTACAGTTTTGTTTGATGATGGATGATGGATGATTCTAGTCAAAGATAAACACGCAAACGATTAACGCATTAGGTATCGTTCAATCACATACAAACCTTTGCATTCCTTCCAAAATATTTTTTCCAAACGTTCCATTTGGACCGAATTGCAAACGTAAACTTTAAACGTTTAGTTAAGAAGAAAATCACTGAATTATCTAGATATTATAAATCAAAAACTGAATGAAATAATTTAAAACCGTCTTTTATTTCAAACTATGTTCAATGTAATTTTATTAACAATAGACACATACAGAAATGAGAACAGGAGAAGCACCAACACAAGACACCATGGGATATAATAAAGGTATTTCATACGTGGCTTCTCTGTAAAGAAGTCGAATATAATAATAATAATAATAATAATAATAATAATAATAATAATAATAATAATAATGATAATGACTTTGTATAGCGTTTAATCTTTAGAAGCTATAAACGCTTTACAACATCTATAAAGATATGAATATAAAAAACAAAAGTAAACACAATGAAATTGGAAAACAAAAAATACTGAAAATATTTAAGGTATAAAACATTATTAGGTCTTTAAGTTTGTTCTTGCAGTCGTCTTGCTGGTGTGTACACATGGATGAGGCCGAATAGGTATGTTGGACTCGAGTCCGTCGGTGAAACGTAGCATAGAGAACAAATGAAGTGTTTGATTTTGGATCTAATGGACCGCCAGTGTACAGAGTAGTGGGGAGGTGTGCTCTGATCGTGTGGACGTGGTAGTCTAAAGATGATCAGAGCAGCTGTGTTTTGAATTTTTCTAAGTTTCTGGAGTAGATATTGAGACGAACTAGACAGAAATGAGTTACAATAGTCCAGTCTTGAAATTACTAATGAACACACAAGTGTTTTAGTGGCATCAACTGAAAGATATTTGAGAATGGTGATGATGTATCTCAGCTCAAGAGATGCTTGCATATATTCATGATATATTGGTGCAATGTGAGAGTACTGTCTACACCTATGTTTCGTACTGACTGTATGCATTTAATGTTTGCGTTGCTGATATTTATTGCTTGAGGTAAAGGATGTTAATAAGAAAGTCTTTGTGCTGTGATCAGAATGGCCTCAGTTTTATCATAATTCATCTGCAGCTTGTTACATGTCATCCATGATTTCACATCAGAAATGCACCTCTCTACTCCTTGGATGGTAGCATCAACTTCAGTTTGGTGGCTAGACTTGTACATTTTGGTGTCATCAGCGTACAATTGGTGAGACACTTCGTGATGATCTATGACACTTGAGAGCGGCTGAGTGTATAGACTGAAGAGAACAGGAGTTTATTCCATATTCAGATACAATTTGTATCCTGTTGACTAACTAGGACTTGAAAAGGCTGTATTCTGAATGCCAAATACATGCTGGAGACAAATCAAGGAGGAGGAGGACTGTAATCTTTCCGCAATCTAAATCAGAGAGATACAAGTTGGGTTAGAACAACTTTTTCTAAGATTTGTTTTATATGAACGGGAGATTAAAAACTGGCCGGTAGTTCTTTCATGTTATGGTTTTTTCAGCAGAGGCTTTGCTATGGCAGTTATGAAATTTGATGAGAATTCACGGGATGAGAGAGATATTAATAACATCAGTTAGTAATGGGATCAGGTTCACATGACTTTGGTACACTCTTCTTTGGTACTAAATTCACAGAGAGGTTCAAATGCTCATAATGATTGTTGCTGAAAGTCTGTGTCGTAACTGTATGGTGACAACGAGTCAATTGAAATTATGTTGTCAAGTGTATCTCTAATGGTTTGTACTTAGAAATGGGTTAAAAAGATTTTGTTCCTTCAACTAATTGTGTGTATTGCATTAGCGAACTACATTAAATACGGAGTCGATGATGCTAACACGAGTGAGGTACTTTCGTTGATGTTGCCGATGTTTCCGATCTTAAGAGTGAAGTCTAGCTGCAGCACGTTTCTTACTTTTGACGATTGAATTGATTTATTTCTTTCTCTGCATCGTTGGTTTTCTAATAATTTTTTTCTTCATTCTTTATATCCCGTGTGACGTTTTTGTTTCTCCTTTTGGTAGCCATTGTTTTTCTCTTTTTCTTTGCTTTTGATTTATTTTGGCCTTTGCTGCTGCATTGGTATATCTGATAGCTAGTCTAATAACGAGTCCTCTAATGAACATACTACAGGCCTGTTACAAGAAAATTTGTTTCTTGGTTCATATATCAACTTATAGATGGGCGAATTTTGTCAGTGCTATTGGAAGCATTGTGTTTCTTTAATGAAAATATTTTCGTTGTTTTTAAATGTGAATGACTCCTTGTATTAGTTGACGTGCCGACTGTCATCAAACGCAACATTTCTTTGAGACTATTTTACAGCAAGTGCGAACGCAGTTGTGGATATTTGACGCTAATCATGGAGTACAGTGCTTGAGTTGATGTGGTTGGATGAGATTTAAATGATCCGAATTTATTCATTACAATCGTTGAGAAGTAAGCATGTTACCGATTCAGTGCGAATCGGAGATTCGTTCCTTTTTATATTGACGAAAGCAATGAAGAAATCACTGGAAAACCACGATGACCCAATCCCGTAAAAGTTGGAAATTACACGTGATTGCAGCAGAGCCAAGGATGGTGAAGCGCACTACCTTGTTGCAGAACACACAGAAATGACAAAATTAAGTTTAAGGATTAGGAAGTACATACCAGGCTTTCTTGAACTGACCGAAAACGAGCCAAGACATAAAACGAAACAATTAAAATAAATACAAGTTCTACCTTTGTAAATAAGATGATGAGAACAAACAGTACCAATCCTGAATAATGGCATGAAGATATTTGCTGTGTGAAGAAGACTATGTTAAAGTAGAAGGAAGAAGCCGCAAAAAGACGAATCGACGAACTTGAAAGAAAAAAAAATGATTCCAGTACAGACTAAAAAAGTGGCCTGCAGCATAAAAGACGTATTTTTGTGTAACAGAAGACAGTCTAAAATATAATAAAATAAAACGGTTTCCATGGTGAAAAATGAGAATCTTATGTGTACCATCATGGATTCAGTATGAATAAGATGGCTTCCAATATACAAGCAGATGGTCTCGATTTAGCAGAAAAACTCCTTGAGTATAAGAGAAGACGGTCTGCAGTAATGAGCGATGATGGCTTCCAGCATAAAGGAAATTACAGTCCAATATAAGAGATGTCTTTTAGTAAAATATATAATGACCTCGAATAAAAAAAATGATGACCTCAAAAAAAAAAGATGGCATCCTGTATAGATTAATTTTTCAGGATAAATACATTTTCAATCAACTTCTTTTATTAGCTCAATATATATCACCATGCACTAGATTAGGATGATCGAGGTAATTAAACAAAATGAGTCAGGCAGTTATCTGGCTCATGTGGATCTGAGTATAAGTAGTAGTAGTAGTAGTAGTAGTAGTAGGAGGAGGAGGAGGAGGAGGAGGAGGAGCAAAAGTGTCTTCTTTAAACATCAAACCATCAACAATTAATGCAAAGGTTGGATCTTACTATTTGATGATATCGAAAGACATAAATGATGATTTGTTTTTCGGGTAATATTATACAAATTTGGCTCACATGAGAAATATCTAAACTGATTGAATTCTAACGCATAAACGTCATTAACTGTCACCGATTTCACGGCGGTATATATATATATATATATATATATATATATATATATATATATATATATATATATATATATATATATATATATACGGTAGATAGTACAATCAATCAAAACTTCAGAGAAGAATAGAACAAATCACTTTTTCTACTTCCATCATTGTCTGGATTTTGGTCAAGTTGTTGATTGGTTATATCCATCCAATTTATCCTTCAAGAGATGACGTGATATAGCAGTACTCTTATGGTTTCCGAATGACGTTTTAAAATTGATGAAGTGTTTTTTTCTAGTATTATCATGTTGGTGCTTGTGTATAGATATAAAATAAAATTCGGATGAAAAATGTAAGTAGCCCCCCCAAAAACAAAAAATTAAATCTGAATCAGATGGTTGAATAAAGAATAGAGCTTATTGGAGTGACTTAAAAGAAAGATTTCAATATTTACTATTTTCTTCCTCTTGTTTTATGCACAAAAAGACATAGAAACAGATCGATATGCATTACACGAGTCAGCATCAAACAGCTTTTGTAGATATCAATGCACCAACACTTTTGCATGGTTCTAAATTTAATCTGACAGCTACACCCCAAACCTTAAAATTATTCCATATGTCTCAAACTACGGCAAGGTTATCGCATCTATCTTTGAGGCAATGGATGAGATTCAATAGCATACGGAAACGGTGATTGAAGCAAAACAAACAAAAACAAACAACTGGAACAGACACAAAACGTTTTATGGCCTACATCTAAAATTCTAAGGTTTGGATAAGCAAACTGCAGTCATCGATTCACTGTTGTTAACTGCTGAAACTGGTTGTTCCTTGTAAAGTTATTTTTATGAATTGATGGAAACAAATCTAACTCAAGACTGTAACAAGTTAACCTGTGGGATTTTCCGGATTCACAACAGAACACTTTTGACGATTATATAAATACAATGTTTTATAATGAATGACTTGAATTAACAAATAAATTAATACGTGCGTGTGTATTTAATCCAAATATTGGATTATTAACAATAACGCAACAATGTAAGAAAGAAAAATACAATTTATTCTACAAAAGACAAACACAAGGCGTGAATGATTCACAGGGAATAAACAATGGAAAGATGGATATAGTTTACTCATCAAACACTGTAGAATTTTACTCATGCAGTTAAATGATTTCACTCATCGTGAAATTGTGCAAGTGAAAAATGACAGATATGAAACTTATCTTTACAGTCCATAAAGATACAATGAGTTTTACAAACCCCAAATTACAGCTTTACAGCTGCTATCTATCATTCCTGTGGTTGACTTTACTGCTTGCACCACGTAGACCGCGATTCCTCCGATGCTTGGAACGCTCGGGTCCCTCTAATCACTCTGGACAACACCGGACATAACCAGACACTCCAGATACTGGACACTCCATATACTGTACAGCTCTACAGCTCCGACACTCCAGACACTGGACATCACAGGACAACACCAGATACTCTAGACACTGGAAATTCCAGACACTGGACATTTATATAGGTGGGATACTCCACATACTGGACATTCCAAACACTCGACAGCACCTGACAACACCGGACATTCTGGACATTTCCAGACACTGGGCAGCTCTACAGCTTGGACACTCAAGACACTGGACATTCCAGACACTCGACAGCACTGGACAACACCAGACATGGCTGGAGATGTACGAATCCTTATAGTAGATCGCCGACTGACCAGACTTTTCCTAATTTAAAGAGCTTTACATGCAGTGAGGTATTTATACACAGGTATTGTCTGTGCATTGAAGGAATTCGGTTCATCACATCAAAAGCACTTCGCACGTGCGGCATAGGATGACTCGTGTCGTGTAGCCTGCAACAACATCAATGGTATGATGTTAGCCCTCAACATCGTTCATGATCGAGATGAGTGGATACTGTTCCTTGATTTATGAAAGACGAGTCTTAAATTTGTTTTGCTGCATATGGCAATGTTTAGCCATCAATTCCAGTTGAGCATACAGTCTAAATGAAGGAAACCTATGAAACGAACTTTCAGGTGCATAAATTATGACTAACATTAGTGGTGGCAGCTTTGTGTCGATTTGAAGATTCTTGCCCTCTTGCTCGGTCTGCAGGCTGGATACACAAATTAGTGCTGTTCTCTCTGCGAATGCGATAATCCTGCGAGAGATTCTCACTTCTTCAAGACAGATTGGCCACTCCGACAGTCATTGGAACCAGGGATGAAAAATGTTCAGCATCCATCACTTGTTGAATCAAGGAAGATCTTGTTACCACTCTTGCTCATCAAGCTGGGTCTGTTGAAGAACTTTGTCAAGGCATTTTAAAAAGACACAATCAGTTTTCATGTACATTCATGGAAAATGTGCAAGGTTAAGTGAAACTAAGATAAAGGAAGGTGTCTTTGTGGGTCCTCAGATTCGTTAACGTCTTTCGATGATGCATTTGACCGTGCACTGCGTGGCAGGGAAATGATAGCATGAAAGACTTCCTGTTAGTGGCAACACATTTTCTCGGAAACAACAAGGCAGACAACTAAAGGAAGTTAGTGGAAATCTCCCTAAGGCGTACGAAAGACATGGCTGCAACATGTCACTAAAGAAACATTTTTTACACTCTAATATAGATCTTTTTCTTCGAACTGCGGACCAGGGCATTGCAACATTTAAGAAACGCAATCAAGGAAAATAGATCACATCAATGCTTGCAGACTATTATTGGTCATTAACAATTTAATGAACGCAAGAGCAAGAAAAGAAGCGATATGTAGAGACTACTGAATAAGGACTAAACTATATATATATATATATATATATATATATATATATATATATATATATATATATATATATATATATATATATATATATAAAAGGCAAATATCTTGGAAAAAGTAGACAGTCTGTGGTTTAATTGTCATATTTGAATTCCTCACATCAAATATCATATTTTATTTCTGAAGCAGACGACTCCTACAAAATTGTAGACGTGTGTTATATGTAATATTCTGGAATGTTAACGGTTTTAAAATGTATAGTATGAATGTTATTATTTTAACTTGTCGTTTGATGTCAAATTATTATAAGAAATATGGATACATCCTAATGCCATTTACCAAATGTTATGAATATGATCATTTTAGGTGTGATAAAAGGGAAAAGCAAAATTGAAAATAAAAAATTAAGTATGTTATCAACAGTTTATTATATCAAATAGTCATTGTTGGTAAGTTTTATTTGGTTTCAATTGGGTCATTTTCATTGCTAGATTGTAAAGATGTAGTTTGTAATTTTTAGTTATGTTTCTTTAACTCTACCTTTAAAAGTCGATCTTTTTGAAGTTTCATAACATAGGTAAATATCAATTTTAGAATGAAATATTTTACCTGGGTGGTTTTAAGACACGTATGCAATGATTTGTTATGAAACCAATACAGAAAGAATCCATACAGCCTAGAATAAACATAGACCTCGCGATTAATTCATTCTGTCGTTTTTGTTTTTGGATTTCTGTAGATCAGCGGGTTTGTCATGATTAAATAGACTTGAGCAGGACGATGGTTCTTGTGTATTTATATTTGTTACAATTAGAAAGCAACTCAACTGTGACGCGTTTAATCATTTCATTCTTACACAGACTGTACAGCTTAGTAAACGTATTTTCATTTTGTGTTGAATGTGAATTTTGAAAATACTACTAAACAGCAACGACGTCAGAGAAGTAGGTAACAAGACTACCTTTAATTATGTTTATTAAAAATATGGTTTTATGATTTTTCTTACAAAAATATTAAAATAAATTCTCCGGACAATTCGACAAACCTAATAAAGTGTATGATTTCACAGTCGATATGCACAATATTTACATTTAAGCAACAAATACAAACTCACCTATAAAGTTGTGATGCCAAATAGTCAAATGTGGGCCATTATAACAGTCTAGCATGATTAAACCATTACAACTTTGTTTTATCATTTGGCCTTGCGTGATTGAGCCATTATAAAATTGTGATGCCACTTAACCAAGTATGAATGAGATATCATAACGTTGTGATGCCACAATATAAACCACAATATAATATGAAGAAGCCATTATAACATTGTGATTCCGCTTAGCCAAGTATTAATGAGACATCGCAACGTTGTGATACCACAATAAAAACCACAATATAATATGAATAAGCCATTATAACATTGTGATTCCGCTTAGCCAAGTATTAATGAGACATCGTAACGTTGTGATACCACAATATAAACCACAATATAATATGAAGAAGCCATTATAACATTGTGATTCCGCTTAGCCAAGTATGAATGAGATATCATAACGTTGTGATGTCACAATATAATATGAAGAAGCCATTATAACATTGTGATTCCGCTCAGGCAAGTATTAATGAGACATCGTAACGTTGTGATACCACAATATAAACAACAATATAATATGAAAAAGCCATTATAACATTCTGATTCCGCTAAGCCAAGTATTAATGAGACATCGTAAAGTTGTGATACCACAATATAAACCACAATATAATATGAAGAAGCCATTATAACATTGTGATTCCGCTTAGCCAAGTATTAATGAAACATCATAACGATGTGATACCGCAATATAAACCACAATATAATATGAAGAAGCCATTATAACATTGTGATTCCGTTAGCCAAGTATTAATGAGACATCGTAACGTTGTGATACCATAATATAAACCACAATATAATATGAAGAAGCCATTATAACATTGTGATTCCGCTTAGCCAAGTATGAATGAGATATCATAACGTTGTGATGCCACAATATAATATGAAGCAGCCATTATAACATTGTGATTCTGCTTAGCCAAGTATTAATGAGACCAGGTAACGATGTGATACCGCAATATAAACCACAATATAATATGAAGAAGCCATTATAACGTTGCGATTCTGTTAGCCAAGTATTAATGAGACATCGTAACGTTGTGATACCACAATATAAACCACAATATAATACGAAGAAGCCATTATAACATTGTGATTTCGCTTAGCCAAGTATTAATGAGACATCGTAACGTTGTGATACCACAATATAAACCACAATATAATATGAAAAAGCCATTATAGCATTGTGATTCCGCTAAGCCAAGTATTAATGAGACATCGTAACGTTGTGATACCACAATATAAACCACAATATAATATGAAGAAGCTATTATAACATTGTGATTCCGCTTAGCCAAGTATGAATGAGATATCATAACGTTGTGATGCCACAATATAATATGAAGCAGCCATTATAACATTGTGATTCCGCTTAGCTAAGTATTAATGAGACATGGTAATGATGTGATACCGCAATATAAACCACAATATAATATGAAGAAGCCATTATAACGTTGCGATTCCGTTAGCCAGGTATTAATGAGACATCGTAACGTTGTGATACCACAATATAAACCACAAAATAATATGAAGAAGCCATTATAACATTGTGATTCCGCTTAGCCAAGTATTAATGAGACATCGTAACGTTGTGATACCACAATATAAACCACAATATAATATGAAGAAGCTATTATAACATTGTGATTCCGCTTAGCCAAGTATTAATGAGACATCGTAACGTTGTGATACCATAATATAAACCACAATATAATATGAAGAAGCCATTATAACATTGTGATTCCGCTTAGCCAAGTATGAATGAGATATCATAACGTTGTGATGCCACAATATAATATGAAGCAGCCATTATAACATTGTGATTCCGCTTAGCCAAGCATTAATGAGACATCGTAACGTTGTGATACCACAATATAAACCACAATATAATATGAAGAAGCCATTATAACATTGTGATTCCGCTTAGCCAAGTATTAATGAGACATGGTAACGATGTGATACCGCATTATAAACCACAATATAATATGAAGAAGCCATTATAACGTTGTGATTCCGTTAGCCAAGTATTAATGAGACATCGTCACGTTGTGATACCGCAATATAAACCACAATATAATATGAAGAAGCCATTATAACATTGTGATTCCGCTTAGCCAAGTATTAATGAGACATCGTAACGTTGTGATACCATAATATAAACCACAATATAGTATGAAGAAGCCATTATAACATTGTGATTCCGCTTAGCCAAGTATGAATGAGATATCATAACGTTGTGATGCCACAATATAATATGAAGCAGCCATTATAACATTGTGATTCCGCTTAGCCAAGTATTAATGAGACATCGTAACGTTGTGATACCACAATATAAACCACAATATAATATGAAGAAGCCATTATAACATTGTGATTCCGCTTAGCCAAGTATTAATGAGACATCGTAACGATGTGATACCGCAATATAAACCACAATATAATATGAAGAAGCCATTATAACATTGTGATTCCGCTTAGCCAAGTATTAATGAGACATCGTAACGTTGTGATACCATAATATAAACCACAATATAATATTTAGAAGCCATTATAACATTGTGATTCCGCTTAGCCAAGTATGAATGAGATATCATAACGTTGTGATGCCACTATATAATATGAAGCAGCCATTATAACATTGTGATTCCGCTTAGCCTAGTATTAATGAGACATCGTAACGTTGTGATACGACAATATAAACCAAAATATAATATGAAGAAGCCATTATAACATTGTGATTCCGCTTAGCCAAGTATTAATGAGACATCGTAACGATGTGATACCGCAATATAAACCACAATATAATATGAAGAAGCCATTATAACGTTGTGATTCCGTTAGCCAAGTATTAATAAGACATCGTAACGTTGTGATACCACAATATAAACCACAATATAATATGAAGAAGCCATTATAACATTGTGATTCCGCTTAGCCAAGTATTAATGAGACATCGTAACGATGTGACACCGCAATATAAACCACAATATAATATCAAGAAGCCATTATAACGTTGTGATTCCGCTTAGCCAAGTATTAATGAGACATCGTAACGATGTGATACCGCAATATAAACCACAATATAATATGAAGAAGCCATTATAACATTGTGATTCCGCTTAGCCAAGTATTAATGAGACATCGTAACGTTGTGATACCATAATATAAACCACAATATAATATTTAGAAGCCATTATAACATTGTGATTCCGCTTAGCCAAGTATGAATGAGATATCATAACGTTGTGATGCCACTATATAATATGAAGCAGCCATTATAACATTGTGATTCCGCTTAGCCAAGCATTAATGAGACATCGTAACGTTGTGATACGACAATATAAACCAAAATATAATATGAAGAAGCCATTATAACATTGTGATTCCGCTTAGCCAAGTATTAATGAGACATCGTAACGATGTGATACCGCAATATAAACCACAATATAATATGAAGAAGCCATTATAACGTTGTGATTCCGCTTAGCCAAGAATGAATGACATATCATAACGTTCTGATGCCACAATATAATATGAAGCAGCCATTATAACATTGTGATTCCGCTTAGCCAAGTATTAATGAGACATCGTAACGCTGTGATACCATAATATAAACCACAATATAATATGAAGAAGCCATTATAACATTGTGATTCCGCTTAGCCAAGTATTAATGAGACATCGTAACGATGTGATACCGCAATATAAACCACAATATAATATGAAGAAGCCATTATAACGTTGTGATTCCGTTAGCCAAGTATTAATGAGACATCGTAACGTTGTGATACCACAATATAAACCACAATATAATATGAAGAAGCCATTATAACATTGTGATTCCGCTTAGCCAAGTATCAATGAGACATCGTAACGTTGTGATACCACAATATAAACCACAATATAATATGAAGAAGCCATTATAACATTGTAATTCCGCTTAGCCAAGTATTAATGAGACATCGTAACGTTGTGATACCATAATATAAACCACAATATAATATGAAGAAGCCATTATAACATTGTGATTCCGCTTAGCCAAGTATGAATGAGATATCATAACGTTGTGATGCCACAATATAATATGAAGCAGCCATTATAACATTGTGATTCCGCTTAGCCAAGCATTAATGAGACATCGTAACGTTGTGATACCACACTATAAACCACAATATAATATGAAGAAGCCATTATAACATTGTGATTCCGCTTAGCCAAGTATTAATGAGACATGGTAACGATGTGATACCGCATTATAAACCACAATATAATATGAAGAAGCCATTATAACGTTGTGATTCCGTTAGCCAAGTATTAATGAGACATCGTCACGTTGTGATACCGCAATATAAACCACAATATAATATGAAGAAGCCATTATAACATTGTGATTCCGCTTAGCCAAGTATTAATGAGACATCGTAACGTTGTGATACCATAATATAAACCACAATATAGTATGAAGAAGCCATTATAACATTGTGATTCCGCTTAGCCAAGTATGAATGAGATATCATAACGTTGTGATGCCACAATATAATATGAAGCAGCCATTATAACATTGTGATTCCGCTTAGCCAAGTATTAATGAGACATCGTAACGTTGTGATACCACAATATAAACCACAATATAATATGAAGAAGCCATTATAACATTGTGATTCCGCTTAGCCAAGTATTAATGAGACATCGTAACGATGTGATACCGAAATATAAACCACAATATAATATGAAGAAGCCATTATAACATTGTGATTCCGCTTAGCCAAGTATTAATGAGACATCGTAACGTTGTGATACCATAATATAAACCACAATATAATATTTAGAAGCCATTATAACATTGTGATTCCGCTTAGCCAAGTATGAATGAGATATCATAACGTTGTGATGCCACTATATAATATGAAGCAGCCATTATAACATTGTGATTCCGCTTAGCCAAGTATTAATGAGACATCGTAACGTTGTGATACCGCAATATAAACCACAATATAATATGAAGAAGCCATTATAACGTTGTGATTCCGTTAGCCAAGTATTAATGAGACATCGTAACGTTGTGATACCACAATATAAACCACAATATAATATGAAGAAGCCATTATAACATTGTGATTCCGCTTAGCCAAGTATTAATGAGACATCGTAACGATGTGACACCGCAATATAAACCACAATATAATATGAAGAAGCCATTATAACGTTGTGATTCCGTTAGCCAAGTATTAATGAGACATCGTAACGTTGTGATACCACAATATAAACCACAATATAATATGAAGAAGCCATTATAACATTGTGATTCCGCTTAGCCAAGTATGAATGAGACATCGTAACGTTGTGATACCACAATATAAACCACAATATAATATGAAGAAGCCATTATAACATTGTAATTCCGCTTAGCCTAGTATGAATGAGATATCGTAACGATGTGATACCGCAATATAAACCACAATATAATATGAAGAAGCCATTATAACATTGTGATTCCGCTTAGCCAAGTATTAATGAGACATCGTAACGTTGTGATACCACAATATAAACCACAATATAATATGAAGAAGCAATTATAACATTGTGATTCCGCTTAGCCAAGTATTAATGAGACATCGCAACATTGTGATACCAAAATATAAACCACAATATAATATGAAGAAGCCATTATAACATTGTGATTCCGCTTAGCCAAGTATTAATGAGACATCGTAACGTTGTGATACCACAATATAAACCACAATATAATATGAAGGAGCCATTATAACATTGTGATTCCGCTTAGCCAAGTATTAATGAGACATCGTAACGTTGTGATACCACAATATAAACCACAATATAATATGAAGAAGCCATTATAACGTTGTGATTCCGCTTAGCCAAGAATGAATGACATATCATAACGTTCTGATGCCACAATATAATATGAAGCAGCCATTATAACATTGTGATTCCGCTTAGCCAAGTATTAATGAGACATCGTAACGTTGTGATACCACAATATAAACCAAAATATAATATGAAGAAGCCATTATATCATAGTGATTCCGCTTAGCCAAGTATTAATGAGACATCGTAACGTTGTGATACCACAATATAAACCACAATATAATATGAAGAAGCTATTATAACATTGTGATTCCGCTTAGCCAAGTATTAATGAGACATCGTAACGTTGTGATACCATAATATAAACCACAATATAATATGAAGAAGCCATTATAACATTGTGATTCCGCTTAGCCAAGTATGAATGAGATATCATAACGTTGTGATGCCACAATATAATATGAAGCAGCCATTATAACATTGTGATTCCGCTTAGCCAAGCATTAATGAGACATCGTAACGTTGTGATACAACAATATAAACCACAATATAATATGAAGAAGCCATTATAACATTGTGATTCCGCTTAGCCAAGTATTAATGAGACATGGTAACGATGTGATACCGCATTATAAACCACAATATAATATGAAGAAGCCATTATAACGTTGTGATTCTGTTAGCCAAGTATTAATGAGACATCGTAACGTTGTGATACCGCAATCTAAACCACAATATAATATGAAGAAGCCATTATAACATTGTGATTCCGCTTAGCCAAGTATTAATGAGACATCGTAACGCTGTGATACCATAATATAAACCACAATATAATATGAAGAAGCCATTATAACATTGTGATTCCGCTTAGCCAAGTATTAATGAGACATCGTAACGATGTGATACCGCAATATAAACCACAATATAATATGAAGAAGCCATTATAACGTTGTGATTCCGTTAGCCAAGTATTAATGAGACATCGTAACGTTGTGATACCACAATATAAACCACAATATAATATGAAGAAGCCATTATAACATTGTGATTCCGCTTAGCCAAGTATCAATGAGACATCGTAACGTTGTGATACCACAATATAAACCACAATATAATATGAAGAAGCCATTATAACATTGTAATTCCGCTTAGCCTAGTATGAATGAGACATCGTAACGATGTGATACCGCAATATAAACCACAATATAATATTTAGAAGCCATTATAACATTGTGATTCCGCTTACCCAAGTATTAATGAGACATCGTAACGTTGTGATACCACAATATAAACCACAATATAATATGAAGAAGCCATTATAACATTGTGATTCCGCTTAGCCAAGTATTAATGAGACATCGTAACATTGTGATACCAAAATATAAACCACAATATAATATGAAGAAGCCATTATAACATTGTGATTCCGTTTAGCCAAGTATTAATGAGACATCGTAACGTTGTGATACCACAATATAAACCACAATATAATATGAAGAAGCCATTATAACATTGTGATTCCGCTTAGCCAAGTATTAATGAGACATCGTAACGTTGTGATACCACAATATAAACCACAATATAATATGAAGAAGCCATTATAACATTGTGATTCCGCTTAGCCAAGAATGAATGACATATCATAACGTTCTGATGCCACAATATAATATGAAGCAGCAATTATAACATTGGGATTCCGCTTAGCCAAGTATTAATGAGACATCGTAACGTTGTGATACCACAATATAAACCACAATATAATATGAAGAAGCCATTATATCATTGTGATTCCGCTTAGCCAAGTATTAACGAGACATCGTAACTTTGTGATACCACAATATAAACCACAATATAATATGAAGAAGCTATTATAACATTGTGATTCCGCTTAGCCAAGTATTAATGAGACATCGTAACGTTGTGATACCATAATATAAACCACAATATAATATGAAGAAGCCATTATAACATTGTGATTCCGCTTAGCCTAGTATGAATGAGATATCATAACGTTGTGATGCCACAATATAATATGAAGCAGCCATTATAACATTGTGATTCCGCTTAGCCAAGCATTAATGAGACATCGTAACGTTGTGATACCACAATATAAACCACAATATAATATTAAGAAGCCATTATAACATTGTGATTCCGCTTAGCCAAGTATTAATGAGACATGGTAACGATGTGATACCGCATTATAAACCACAATATAATATGAAGAAGCCATTATAACGTTGTGATTCCGTTAGCCAAGTATTAATGAAACATCGTAACGTTGTGATATTGCAATATAAACCACAATATAATATGAAGAAGCCATTATAACATTGTGATTCCGCTTAGCCAAGTATTAATGAGACATCGTAACGTTGTGATACCATAATATAAACCACAATATAATATGAAGAAGCCATTATTACATTGTGATTCCGCTTAGCCAAGTATGAATGAGATATCATAACGTTGTGATGCCACAATATAATATGAAGCAGCCATTATAACATTGTGATTCCGCTTAGCCAAGCATTAATGAGACATCGTAACGTTGTGATACCACAATATAAACCACAATATAATATGAAGAAGCCATTATAACATTGTGATTCCGCTTAGCCAAGTATTAATGAGACATCGTAACGATGTGATACCGCAATATAAACCACAATATAATATGAAGAAGCCATTATAACATTGTGATTCCGCTTAGCCAAGTATTAATGAGACATCGTAACGATGTGATACCGCAATATAAATCACAATATAATATGAAGAAGCCATTATAACATTGTGATTCCGCTTAGCCAAGTATTAATGAGACATCGTAACGTTGTGATACCACAATATAAACCACAATATAATATGAAGAAGCCATTATAACATTGTAATTCCGCATAGCCTAGTATGAATGACACATTGTAACGATGTGATACCACAATATAAACCACAATATAATATGAAGAAGCCATTATAACATTGTGATTCCGCTTAGCCAAGTATTAATGAGACATCGTAACGTTGTGATACCACAATATAAACCACAATATAATATGAAGAAGCCATTATAACATTGTGATTCCGCTTAGCCAAGTATTAATGAGACATCGTAACATTGTGATACCAAAATATAAACCACAATATAATATGAAGAAGCCATTATAACATTGTGATTCCGCTTAGCCAAGTATTAATGAGACATCGTAACGTTGTGATACCACAATATAAACCACAATATAATATGAAGAAGCCATTATAACATTGTGATTCCGCTTAGCCAAGTATTAATGAGACATCGTAACGTTGTGATACCACAATATAAACCACAATATAAGATGAAGAAGCCATTATAACATTGTGATTCCGCTTAGCCAAGAATGAATGACATATCATAACGTTCTGATGCCACAATATAATATGAAGCAGCAATTATAACATTGGGATTCCGCTTAGCCAAGTATTAATGAGACATCGTAACGTTGTGATACCACAATATAAACCACAATATAATATGAAGAAGCCATTATATCTATGTGATTCCGCTTAGCCAAGTATTAATGAGACATCGTAACTTTGTGATACCACAATATAAACCACAATATAATATGAAGAAGCCATTATAACATTGTGATTCCGCTTAGCCAAGTATTAATGAGACATCGTAACGTTGTGATACCATAATATAAACCACAATATAATATGAAGAAGCCATTATAACATTGTGATTCCGCTTAGCCAAGTATGAATGAGATATCATAACGTTGTGATGCCACAATATAATATGAAGCAGCCATTATAACATTGTGATTCCGCTTAGCCAAGCATTAATGAGACATCGTAACGTTGTGATACCACAATATAAACCACAATATAATATGAAGAAGCCATTATAACATTGTGATTCCGCTTAGCCAAGTATTAATGAGACATCGTAACGATGTAATACCGCAATATAAACCACAATATAATATGAAGAAGCCATTATAACGTTGTGATTCCGTTAGCCAAGTATTAATGAGACATCGAAACGTTGTGATACCACAATATAAACCACAATATAATATGAAGAAGCCATTATAACATTGTGATTCCGCTTAGCCAAGTATTAATGAGACATCGTAACGATGTGATACCGCAATATAAACCACAATATAATATGAAGAAGCCATTATAACGTTGTGATTCCGTTAGCCAAGTATTAATGAGACATCGTAACGTTGTGATACCACAATATAAACCACAATATAATATGAAGAAGCCATTATAACATTGTGATTCCGCTTAGCCAAGTATTAATGAGACATCGTAACGTTGTGATACCACAATATAAACCACAATATAATATGAAGAAGCCATTGTAACATTGTGATTCCGCTTAGCCTAGTATGAATGAGACATCGTAACGATGTGATACTGCAATATAAACCACAATATAATATGAAGAAGCCATTATAACATTGTGATTACGCTTAGCCAAGTATTAATGAGACATCGTAACGTTGTGATACCACAATATAAACCACAATATAATATGAAGAAGCTATTATAACATTGTGATTCCGCTTAGCCAAGTATTAATGAGACATCGTAACGTTGTGATACCATAATATAAACCACAATATAATATGAAGAAGCCATTATAACATTGTGATTCCGCTTAGCCAAGTATGAATGAGATATCATAACGTTGTGATGCCACAATATAATATGAAGCAGCCATTATAACATTGTGATTCCGCTTAGCCAAGCAATAATGAGACATCGTAACGTTGTGATACCACAATATAAACCACAATATAATATGAAGAAGCCATTATAACATTGTGATTCCGCTTAGCCAAGTATTAGTGAGACATCGTAACGATGTGATACCGCAATATAAACCACAATATAATATGAAGAAGCCATTATAACGTTGTGATTCCGTTAGCCAAGTATTAATGAGACATCGTAACGTTGTGATACCACAATATAAACCACAATATAATATGAAGAAGCCATTATAACATTGTGATTCCGCTTAGCCAAGTATTAATGAGACATCGTAACGATGTGATACCGCAATATAAACCACAATATAATATGAAGAAGCCATTATAACGTTGTGATTCCGTTAGCCAAGTATTAATGAGACATCGTAACGTTGTGATACCACAATATAAACCACAATATAATATGAAGAAGCCATTATAACATTGTGATTCCGCTTAGCCAAGTATTAATGAGACATCGTAACGTTGTGATACCACAATATAAACCACAATATAATATGAAGAAGCCATTATAACATTGTGATTCCGCTTACCCAAGTATTAATGAGACATCGTAACGTTGTGATACCACAATATAAACCACAATATAATATGAAGAAGCCATTATAACATTGTGATTCCGCTTAGCCAAGTATTAATGAGACATCGTAACATTGTGATACCAAAATATAAACCACAATATAATATGAAGAAGCCATTATAACATTGTGGTTCCGCTTAGCCAAGTATTAATGAGACATCGTAACGTTGTGATACCACAATATAAACCACAATATAATATGAGGAAGCCATTATAACATTGTGATTCCGCTTAGCCTAGTATTAATGAGACATCGTAACGTTGTGATACCACAATATAAACCAAAATATAATATGAAGAAGCCATTATAACAGTGTGATTTTGCTTAGCCAAGTATTATTGAGACATCGTAACGTTGTGATACCACAATATAAACCACAATATAATATGAAGAAGCCATTATAACATTGTGATTCCGCTTAGCCTAGTATGAATGAGACATCGTAACGATGTGATACCGCAATATAAACCACAATATAATATGAAGAAGCCATTATAACATTGTGATTCCGCTTACCCAAGTATTAATGAGACATCGTAACGTTGTGATACCACAATATAAACCACAATATAATATGAAGAAGCCATTATAACATTGTGATTCCGCTTAGCCAAGTATTAATGAGACATCGTAACGTTGTGATACCACAATATAAACCACAATATAATATGAAGAAGCCATTATAACATTGTGATTCCGCTTAGCCTAGTATTAATGAGACATCGTAACGTTGTGATACCACAATATAAACCAAAATATAATATGAAGAAGCCATTATAACATTGTGATTCCGTTAGCCAAGTATTAATGAGACATCGTAACGATGTGATACCGCAATATAAACCACAATATAATATGAAGAAGCCATAATAACGTTGTGATTCCGTTAGCCAAGTATTAATGAGACATCGTAACGTTGTGATACCACAATATAAACCACAATATAATATGAAGAAGCCATTATAACATTGTGATTCCGCTTAGCCAAGTATTAATGAGACATCGTAACGATGTGATACCGCAATATAAACCACAATATAATATGAAGAAGCCATTATAACGTTGTGATTCCGTTAGCCAAGTATTAATGAGACATCGTAACGTTGTGATACCACAATATAAACCACAATATAATATGAAGAAGCCATTATAACATTGTGATTCCGCTTAGCCAAGTATTAATGAGACATCGTAACTTTGTGATACCACAATATAAACCACAATATAATATGAAGAAGCCATTATAACATTGTAATTCCGCTTAGCCTAGTATGAATGAGACATCGTAACGATGTGATACCGCAATATAAACCACAATATAATATGAAGAAGCCATTATAACATTGTGATTCCGCTTACCCAAGTATTAATGAGACATCGTAACGTTGTGATACCACAATATAAACCACAATATAATATGAAGAAGCCATTATAACATTGTGATTCCGCTTAGCCAAGTATTAATGAGACATCGTAACATTGTGATACCAAAATATAAACCACAATATAATATGAAGAAGCCATTATAACATTGTGATTCCGCTTAGCCAAGTATTAATGAGACATCGTAACGTTGTGATACCACAATATAAACCACAATATAATATGAAGAAGCAATTATAACATTGTGATTCCGCTTAACCAAGTATTAATGAGACATCGTAACGTTGTGATACCACAATATAAACCACAATATAATATGAAGAAGCCATTATAACATTGTGATTCCGCTTAGCCAAGAATGAATGACATATCATAACGTTCTGAAGCCACAATATAATATGAAGCAGCCATTATAACATTGGGATTCCGCTTAGCCAAGTATTAATGAGACATCGTAACGTTGTGATACCACAATATAAACCACAATATAATATGAAGAAGCCATTATATCATTGTGATTCCGCGTAGCCAAGTATTAATGAGACATCGTAACTTTGTGATACCACAATATAAACCACAATATAATATGAAGAAGCTATTATAACATTGTGATTCCGCTTAGCCAAGTATTAATGAGACATCGTAACGTTGTGATACCATAATATAAACCACAATATAATATGAAGAAGCCATTATAACATTGTGATTCCGCTTAGCCAAGTATGAATGAGATATCATAACGTTGTGATGCCACAATATAATATGAAGCAGCCATTATAACATTGTGATTCCGCTTAGCCAAGCATTAATGAGACATCGTAACGTTGTGATACCACAATATAAACCACAATATAATATTAAGAAGCCATTATAACATTGTGATTCCGCTTAGCCAAGTATTAATGAGACATGGTAACGATGTGATACCGCATTATAAACCACAATATAATATGAAGAAGCCATTATAACGTTGTGATTCCGTTAGCCAAGTATTAATGAGACATCGTAACGTTGTGATACCGCAATATAAACCACAATATAATATGAAGAAGCCATTATAACATTGTGATTCCGCTTAGCCAAGTATTAATGAGACATCGTAACGTTGTGATACCATAATATAAACCACAATATAATATGAAGAAGCCATTATAACATTGTGATTCCGCTTAGCCAAGTATGAATGAGATATCATAACGTTGTGATGCCTCAATATAATATGAAGCAGCCATTATAACATTGTGATTCCGCTTAGCCAAGTATTAATGAGACATCGTAACGTTGTGATACCACAATATAAACCACAATATAATATGAAGAAGCCATTATAACATTGTGATTCCGCTTAGCCAAGTATCAATGAGACATCGTAACGATGTGATACCGCAATATAAACCACAATATAATATGAAGAAGCCATTATAACATTGTGATTCCGCTTAGCCAAGTATTAATGAGACATCGTAACGTTGTGATACCATAATATAAACCACAATATAATATGAAGAAGCCGTTATAACATTGTGATTCCGCTTAGCCAGGTATGAATGAGATATCATAACGTTGTGATGCCACAATATAATATGAAGCAGCCACTATAACATTGTGATTCCGCTTAGCCTAGTATTAATGAGACATCGTAACGTTGTGATACCACAATATAAACCAAAATATAATATGAAGAAGCCATTATAACATTGTGATTCCGCTTAGCCAAGTATTAATGAGACATCGTAACGATGTGATACCGCAATATAAACCACAATATAATATGAAGAAGCCATTATAACGTTGTGATTCCGTTAGCCAAGTATTAATGAGACATCGTAACGTTGTGATACCACAATATAAACCACAATATAATATGAAGAAGCCATGATAACATTGTGATTCCGCTTCGCCAAGTATTAATGAGACATCGTAACGATGTGATACCGCAATATAAACCACAATATAATATGAAGAAGCCATTATAACGTTGTGATTCCGTTAGCCAAGTATTAATGAGACATCGTAACGTTGTGATACCACAATATAAACCACAATATAATATGAAGAAGCCATTATAACATTGTGATTCCGCTTAGCCAAGTATTAATGAGACATCGTAACGTTGTGATACCACAATATAAACCACAATATAATATGAAGAAGCCATTATAACATTGTGATTCTGCTTAGCCTTGTATGAATGAGACATCGTAACGATGTGATACCGCAATATAAACCACAATATAATATGAAGAAGCCATTATAACATTGTGATTCCGCTTACCCAAGTATTAATGAGACATCGTAACGTTGTGATACCACAAAAAAACCACAATATAATATGAAGAAGCCATTATAACATTGTTATTCCGCTTAGCCAAGTATTAATGAGACATCGTAACATTGTGATACCAAAATATAAACCACAATATAATATGAACAAGCCATTATAACATTGTGATTCCGCTTAGCCAAGTATTAATGAGACATCGTAACGTTGTGATACCACAATATAAACCACAATATAATATGAAGAAGCCATTATAACATTGTAATTCCGCTTAGCCTAGTATGAATGAGACATCGTAACGATGTGATACCACAATATAAACCACAATATAATATGAAGAAGCCATTGTAACATTGTGATTCCGCTTAGCCAAGTATTAATGAGACATCGTAACGTTGTGATACCACAATATAAACCACAATATAATATGAAGAAGCCATTATAACATTGTGATTCCGCTTAGCCAAGAATGAATGACATATCATAACGTTCTGATGCCACAATATATTATGAAGCAGCCATTATAACATTGTGATTCCGCTTAGCCAAGTATTAATGAGACATCGTAACGTTGTGATACCACATTATAAACCACAATATAATATGAAGAAGCCATTATAACATTGTGATTCCGCTTAGCCAAGTATTAATGAGACATCGTAACGATGTGATACCGCAATATAAACCACAATATAATATGAAGAAGCCATTATAACATTGTGATTCCGCTTAGCCAAGTATTAATGAGACATCGTAACGTTGTGATACCATAATATAAACCACAATATAATATGAAGAAGCCATTATAACATTGTGATTCCGCTTAGCCAAGTATGAATGAGATATCATAACGTTGTGATGCCACTATATAATATGAAGCAGCCATTATAACATTGTGATTCCGCTTAGCCTAGTATTAATGAGACATCGTAACGTTGTGATACGACAATATAAGCCAAAATATAATATGAAGAAGCCATTATAACATTGTGATTCCGCTTAGCCAAGTATTAATGAGACATCGTAACGATGTGATACCGCAATATAAACCACAATATAATATAAAGAAGCCATTATAACATTGTGATTCCGCTTAGCCAAGTATTAATGAGACATCGTAACGATGTGATACCGCAATATAATCCACAATATAATATGAAGAAGCCATTATAACGTTGTGATTCCGTTAGCCAAGTATTAATGGGACATCGTAACGTTGTGATACCACAATATAAACCACAATATAATATGAAGAAGCCATTATAACATTGTGATTCCGCTTAGCCAAGTATTAATGAGACATCGTAACGTTGTGATACCACAATATAAACCACAATATAATATGAAGAAGCCATTATAACATTGTAATTCCGCTTAGCCTAGTATGAATGAGACATCGTAACGATGTGATACCGCAATATAAACCACAATATAATATGAAGAAGCCATTATAACATTGTGATTCCGCTTACCCAAGTATTAATGAGACATCGTAACGTTGTGATACCACAATATAAACCACAATATAATATGAAGAAGCCATTATAACATTGTGATTCCGCTTAGCCAAGTATTAATGAGACATCGTAACATTGTGATACCAAAATATAAACCACAATATAATATGAAGAAGCCATTATAACATTGTGATTCCGCTTAGCCAAGTATTAATGAGACATCGTAACGTTGTGATACCACAATATAAACCACAATATAATATGAAGAAGCCATTATAACATTGTGATTCCGCTTAGCCAAGTATTAATGAGACATCGTAACGTTGTGATACCACAATATAAACCACAATATAATATGAAGAAGCCATTATAACATTGTGATTCCGCTTAGCCAAGAATGAATGACATATCATAACGTTCTGATGCCACAATATAATATGAAGCAGCAATTATAACATTGTGATTCCGCTTAGCCAAGTATTAATGAGACATCGTAACGTTGTGATACCACAATATAAACCACAATATAATATGAAGAAGCCATTATATCATTGTGATTCCGCTTAGCCAAGTATTAATGAGACATCGTAACTTTGTGATACCACAATATAAACCACAATATAATATGAAGAAGCTATTATAACATTGTGATTCCGCTTAGCCAAGTATTAATGAGACATCGTAACGTTGTGATACCATAATATAAACCACAATATAATATGAAGAAGCCATTATAACATTGTGATTCCGCTTAGCCAAGTATGAATGAGATATCATAACGTTGTGATGCCACAATATAATATGAAGCAGCCATTATAACATTGTGATTCCGCTTAGCCAAGCATTAATGAGACATCGTAACGTTGTGATACCACAATATAAACCACAATATAATATGAAGAAGCCATTATAACATTGTGATTCCGCTTAGCCAAGTATTAATGAGACATCGTAACGATGTGATACCGCAATATAAACCACAATATAATATGAAGAAGCCATTATAACATTGTGATTCCGCTTAGCCAAGTATTAATGAGACATCGTAACGATGTGATACCGCAATATAAACCACAATATAATATGAAGAAGCCATTATAACATTGTGATTCCGCTTAGCCAAGTATTAATGAGACATCGTAACGTTGTGATACCACAATATAAACCACAATATAATATGAAGAAGCCATTATAACATTGTGATTCCGCTTAGCCTAGTATGAATGAGACATCGTAACGATGTGATACCACAATATAAACCACAATATAATATGAAGAAGCCATTATAACATTGTGATTCCGCTTAGCCAAGTATTAATGAGACATCGTAACGTTGTGATACCACAATATAAACCACAATATAATATGAAGAAGCCATTATAACATTGTGATTCCGCTTAGCCAAGTATTAATGAGACATCGTAACATTGTGATACCAAAATATAAACCACAATATAATATGAAGAAGACATTATAACATTGTGATTCCGCTTAGCCAAGTATTAATGAGACATCGTAACGTTGTGATACCACAATATAAACCACAATATAATATGAAGAAGCCATTATAACATTGTGATTCCGCTTAGCCAAGTATTAATGAGACATCGTAACGTTGTGATACCACAATATAAACCACAATATAATATGAAGAAGCCATTATAACATTGTGATTCCGCTTAGCCAAGAATGAATGACATATCATAACGTTCTGATGCCACAATATAATATGAAGCAGCAATTATAACATTGTGATTCCGCTTAGCCAATTATTAATGAGACATCGTAACGTTGTGATACCACAATATAAACCACAATATAATATGAAGAAGCCATTATATCTATGTGATTCCGCTTAGCCAAGTATTAATGAGACATCGTAACTTTGTGATACCACAATATAAACCACAATATAATATGAAGAAGCTATTATAACATTGTGATTCCGCTTAGCCAAGTATTAATGAGACATCGTAACGTTGTGATACCATAATATAAACCACAATATAATATGAAGAAGCCATTATAACATTGTGATTCCGCTTAGCCAAGTATGAATGAGATATCATAACGTTGTGATGCCACAATATAATATGAAGCAGCCATTATAACATTGTGATTCCGCTTAGCCAAGCATTAATGAGACATCGTAACGTTGTGATACCACAATATAAACCACAATATAATATGAAGAAGCCATTATAACATTGTGATTCCGCTTAGCCAAGTATTAATGAGACATCGTAACGATGTGATACCGCAATATAAACCACAATATAATATGAAGAAGCCATTATAACGTTGTGATTCCGTTAGCCAAGTATTAATGAGACATCGTAACGTTGTGATACCACAATATAAACCACAATATAATATGAAGAAGCCATTATAACATTGTGATTCCGCTTAGCCAAGTATTAATGAGACATCGTAACGATGTGATACCGCAATATAAACCACAATATAATATGAAGAAGCCATTATAACGTTGTGATTCCGTTAGCCAAGTATTAATGAGACATCGTAACGTTGTGATACCACAATATAAACCACAATATAATATGAGGAAGCCATTATAACATTGTGATTCCGCTTAGCCAAGTATTAATGAGACATCGTAACGTTGTGATACCACAATATAAACCACAATATAATATGAAGAAGCCATTATAACATTGTGATTCCGCTTACCCAAGTATTAATGAGACATCGTAACGTTGTGATACCACAATATAAACCATAATATAATATGAAGAAGCCATTATAACATTGTGATTCCGCTTAGCCAAGTATTAATGAGACATCGTAACATTGTGATACCAAAATATAAACCACAATATAATATGAAGAAGCCATTATAACATTGTGATTCCGCTTAGCCAAGTATTAATGAGACATCGTAACGTTGTGATACCACAATATAAACCACAATATAATATGAAGAAGCCATTATAACATTGTGATTCCGCTTAGCTTAGTATTAATGAGACATCGTAACGTTGTGATACCACAATATAAACCAAAATATAATATGAAGAAGCCATTATAACAGTGTGATTTGGCTTAGCCAAGTATTATTGAGACATCGTAACGTTGTGATACCACAATATAAACCACAATATAATATGAAGAAGCCATTATAACATTGTGATTCCGCTTAGCCTAGTATGAATGAGACATCGTAACGATGTGATACCGCAATATAAACCACAATATAATATGAAGAAGCCATTATAACATTGTGATTCCGCTTACCCAAGTATTAATGAGACATCGTAACGTTGTGATACCACAATATAAACCTCAATATAATATGAAGAAGCCATTATAACATTGTGATTCCGCTTAGCCAAGTATTAATGAGACATCGTAACATTGTGATACCAAAATATAAACCACAATATAATATGAAGAAGCCATTATAACATTGTGATTCCGCTTAGCCAAGTATTAATGAGACATCGTAACGTTGTGATACCACAATATAAACCACAATATAATATGAAGAAGCCATTATAACATTGTGAT
This sequence comes from Unio delphinus, assembly GCA_029339505.1. Lineage (NCBI taxonomy): Eukaryota > Metazoa > Mollusca > Bivalvia > Unionida > Unionidae > Unio > Unio delphinus. Next base: position 2,396,714 of record JAQISU010000015.1, read on the forward strand.
TCCGCTTAGCCTAGTATTAATGAGACATCGTAACGTTGTGATACCACAATATAAACCAAAATATAATATGAAGAAGCCATTATAACATTGTGATTCCGTTAGCCAAGTATTAATGAGACATCGTAACGATGTGATACCGCAATATAAACCACAATATAATATGAAGAAGCCATTATAACGTTGTGATTCCGTTAGCCAAGTATTAATGAGACATCGTAACGTTGTGATACCACAATATAAACCACAATATAATATGAAGAAGCCATTATAACATTGTGATTCCGCTTAGCCAAGTATTAATGAGACATCGTAACGATGTGATACCGCAATATAAACCACAATATAATATGAAGAAGCCATTATAACGTTGTGATTCCGTTAGCCAAGTATTAATGAGACATCGTAACGTTGTGATACCACAATATAAACCACAATATAATATGAAGAAGCCATTATAACATTGTGATTCCGCTTAGCCAAGTATTAATGAGACATCGTAACGTTGTGATACCACAATATAAACCACAATATAATATGAAGAAGCCATTATAACATTGTAATTCCGCTTAGCCTAGTATGAATGAGACATCGTAACGATGTGATACCGCAATATAACCCACAATATAATATGAAGAAGCCATTATAACATTGTGATTCCGCTTACCCAAGTATTAATGAGACATCGTAACGTTGTGATACCACAATATAAACCACAATATAATATGAAGAAGCCATTATAACATTGTGATTCCGCTTAGCCAAGTATTAATGAGACATCGTAACATTGTGATACCAAAATATAAACCACAATATAATATGAAGAAGCCATTATAACATTGTGATTCCGCTTAGCCAAGTATTAATGAGACATCGTAACGTTGTGATACCACAATATAAACCACAATATAATATGAAGAAGCAATTATAACATTGTGATTCCGCTTAGCCAAGTATTAATGAGACATCGTAACGTTATGATACCACAATATAAACCACAATATAATATGAAGAAGCCATTATAACATTGTGATTCCGCTTAGCCAAGAATGAATGACATATCATAACGTTCTGATGCCACAATATAATATGAAGCAGCCATTATAACATTGTGATTCCGCTTAGCCAAGTATTAATGAGACATCTCAACGTTGTGATACCACAATATAAACCACAATATAATATGAAGAAGCCATTATATCATTGTGATTCCGCTTAGCCAAGTATTAATGAGACATCGTAACGTTGTGATACCACAATATAAACCACAATATAATATGAAGAAGCTATTAGAACATTGTGATTCCGCTTAGCCAAGTATTAATGAGACATCGTAACGTTGTGATACCATAATATAAACCACAATATAATATGAAGAAGCCATTATAACATTGTGATTCCGCTTAGCCTAGTATGAATGAGATATCATAACGTTGTGATGCCACAATATAATATGAAGCAGCCATTATAACATTGTGATTCCGCTTAGCCAAGCATTAATGAGACATCGTAACGCTGTGATACCACAATATAAACCACAATATAATATTAAGAAGCCATTATAACATTGTGATTCCGCTTAGCCAAGTATTAATGAGACATGGTAACGTTGTGATACCCAATTATAAACCACAATATAATATGAAGAAGCCATTATAACGTTGTGATTCCGTTAGCCAAGTATTAATGAAACATCGTAACGTTGTGATATTGCAATATAAACCACAATATAATATGAAGAAGCCATTATAACATTGTGATTCCGCTTAGCCAAGTATTAATGAGACATCGTAACGTTGTGATACCATAATATAAACCACAATATAATATGAAGAAGCCATTATAACATTGTGATTCCGCTTAGCCAAGTATGAATGAGATTTCATAACGTTGTGATGCCTCAATATAATATGAAGCAGCCATTATAACATTGTGATTCCGCTTAGCCAAGTATTAATGAGACATCGTAACGTTGTGATACCACAATATAAACCACAATATAATATGAAGAAGCCATTATAACATTGTGATTCCGCTTAGCCAAGTATTAATGAGACATCGTAACGATGTGATACCGCAATATAAACCACAATATAATATGAAGAAGCCATTATAACATTGTGATTCCGCTTAGCCAAGTATTAATGAGACATCGTAACGTTGTGATACCATAATATAAACCACAATATAATATGAAGAAGCCATTATAACATTGTGATTCCGCTTAGCCAAGTATGAATGAGATATCATAACGTTGTGATGCCACAATATAATATGAAGCAGCCACTATAACATTGTGATTCCGCTTAGTCTAGTATTAATGAGACATCGTAACGTTGTGATACCACAATATAAACCAAAATATAATATGAAGAAGCCATTATAACATTGTGATTCCGCTTAGCCAAGTATTAATGAGACATCGTAACGATGTGATACCGCAATATAAACCACAATATAATATGAAGAAGCCATTATAACGTTGTGATTCCGTTAGCCAAGTATTAATGAGACATCGTAACGTTGTGATACCACAATATAAACCACAATATAATATGAAGAAGCCATTATAACATTGTGATTCCGCTTAGCCAAGTATTAATGAGACATCGTAACGATGTGATACCGCAATATAAACCATAATATAATATGAAGAAGCCATTATAACGTTGTGATTCCGTTAGCCAAGTATTAATGAGACATCGTAACGTTGTGATACCACAATATAAACCACAATATAATATGAAGAAGCCATTATAACATTGTGATTCCGCTTAGCCAAGTATTAATGAGACATCGTAACGTTGTGATATCACAATATAAACCACAATATAATATGAAGAAGCCATTATAACATTGTGATTCCGCTTAGTCTAGTATGAATGAGACATCGTAACGATGTGATACCGCAATATAAACCACAATATAATATGAAGAAGCCATTATAACATTGTGATTCCGCTTACCCAAGTATTAATGAGACATCGTAACGTTGTGATACCACAATATAAACCACAATATAATATGAAGAAGCCATTATAACATTGTGATTCCGCTTAGCCAAGTATTAATGAGACATCGTAACATTGTGATACCAAAATATAAACCACAATATAATATGAAGAAGCCATTATAACATTGTGATTCCGCTTAGCCAAGTATTAATGAGACATCGTAACGTTGTGATACCACAATATAAACCACAATATAATATGAAGAAGCCATTATAACATTGTGATTCCGCTTAGCCAAGTATTAATGAGACATCGTAACGTTGTGATACCACAATATAAACCACAATATAATATGAAGAAGCCATTATAACATTGTGATTCCGCTTAGCCAAGAATGAATGACATATCATAACGTTCTGATGCCACAATATAATATGAAGCAGCCATTATAACATTGTGATTCCGCTTAGCCAAGTATTAATGAGACATCGTAACGTTGTGATACCACATTATAAACCACAATATAATATGAAGAAGCCATTATATCATTGTGATTCCGCTTAGCCAAGTATTAATGAGACATCGTAACGTTGTGATACCACAATATAAACCACAATATAATATGAAGAAGCCATTATAACATTGTGATTCCGCTTAGCCAAGTATTAATGAGACATCGTAACGATGTGATACCGCAATATAAACCACAATATAATATGAAGAAGCCATTATAACATTGTGATTCCGTTAGCCAAGTATTAATGAGACATCGTAACGTTGTGATACCATAATATAAACCACAATATAATATGAAGAAGCCATTATAACATTGTGATTCCGCTTAGCCAAGTATGAATGAGATATCATAACGTTGTGATGCCACAATATAATATGAAGCAGCAATTATAACATTGTGATTCCGCTTAGCCAAGTATTAATGAGACATCGTAACGTTGTGATACCACAATATAAACCACAATATAATATGAAGAAGCCATTATAACATTGTGATTCCGCTTAGCCAAGTATTAATGAAACATGGTAACGATGTGATACCGCAATATAAACCACAATATAATATGAAGAAGCCATTATAACATTGTGATTCCGTTAGCCAAGTATTAATGAGACATCGTAACGTTGTGATACCACAATATAAACCACAATACAATATGAAGAAGCCATTATAACATTGTGATTCCGCTTAGCCAAGTAGTAATGAGACATCGTAACGTTGTGATACCACAATATAAACCACAATATAATATGAAGAAGCCATTATAACATTGTGATTCCGCTTAGCCAAGTATTAATGAGTCATCGTAACGTTGTGATACCACAATATAAAGCACAATATAATATGAAGAAGCCATTATAACATTGTGATTCCGCTTAGCCAGGTATTAATGAGACATCGTAACGTTGTGATACCACAATATAAACCACAATATAATATGAAGAAGCCATGATAACGTTGTGATTCCGCTTAGCCTAGTATGAATGAGCCATTGTAATATATTGGTTACCTCTTTGCTTAGTATTAATGAGCCTTAATAATGTTGTGATACCACAGAGTATAATATGACCGAGCCATTATAACGGCTTGATTCCGCTTAATCTAGTATGACCGATCCATTATAAAGTTGTGGTACCGCTTAATCTAGTATGAATGAGCCATTATAAAGTTGTGGTACCGCTTAATCTAGTATGAGTGAGCCATTATAAGGTTTTGATGCCGTTTAATCAGGTAAGACTGAGCCATATTACGTTTACTTCGTTTTGATGCCGATAACCTAGTTTTAATCAGCGTTTTGATGCCGCCTTTCTCATCCATGCGACAGAGAAATCTAGCTGATTCGTTAACCTTACTTTTCTTGTTTCAGTCTTGTCATCTCAGACGAGGCGTCTCAGTTAAAGTGTCAATGCGTTAAGAACTGTTTTTAAAAAAGCAAACCCTTGTTGTCTTCTGCTGTACCTGACGTAGTTTCTATAAAAACAAACAACAACAGCAAAAACTATATAACCAAAACATAGTAAGTTAAAGTCAATCCATGTTTGAGAACACACCATACAAAAACATTTCGAGAGAGACAAAGACGTAAACATATCGAGTTTTTGGCATTGTGCTAGTTCCACACATAATGATAAATTCTGTCCTATATACGGGCCTAGCTCTGACAGTATATATTCAGATCAGCGTCATCAAATGTAGTTAAAGCAACCTAACTATTTTTGAATACGAAACAAATTGTATACTGTTAGCAAAATTTAATGGCGCTGACCTGAAAATTGACTGTTATACAGTAAGGATATGGTGTGTGAAATGAACTAATACAAAAACTCTGATCCGTGCACATAGACTATAGACCTATACACTTCATAGCCTACTCTCTTAACAATTGAAAATTTGGTAACAGCCAGAAATGTCTCAAATATGCTATATTCTAATTTTGTTAAGCATCTCCACTGTGCCAAACTTACATACAACATACACAAAATATTTACATACAAATGATGCACTTAAAAGCCAGGAGGAATAATTTATCCGGCAACATTAATCTGTAAGGAAATTTCACTTGCCATATTTCCAAGACAGAAAAGTATTTAAATAGCTATCATGATACTTACTTGTGGCTTGGCTTATCGATGCGTACATAGTATGCTTGTTTTACGAAACATGAGAGAAACTACCATTAATTGCCTCATAGTTAGTAAAATGCTTAATTTGAATAGATGTCTTGAATTCAAGCAGTGTTAAAATTTGACGCTTATTACGGGTATAAGTGCAAAGTTATATTCCCAGTGTATATTCTCAAACCATTGATATATAAACATACTAAAATTTCCTTCAGGTTTTAGGTATAAATACCTCTGGGGAGGAATAGACTTTTCCAATCCCTGGACATTATTTCGACTCTCTGGTCTTAAACAATCTAAAAGAAAAGAACGAAAACCAAGTGCTATAAACTTCACCTAATGATTTATTTCCCTTGAGAAATTACATTATTGTGAATTAAATCGCCCAAAGTCCTGAACATTCCATCACACGTCCAAATATGTGAAATTCCAATTGAATTCCAGTGGTATTCCAAACAAATTATTATATTGAATGTGTTGATCTACCTTTTGTCTCGAATACGTTAATGAACCAGTGATTTGGAGTGTGGCGATGAACTAACAGTATTTTAATGTATCACAATTATATACAGTCCAAAATGTCATAGTCTGAATTCATTATTGCTCCAAATTTAGTACCAGAATAATTTTGAGCACCTCATACTTCCAGCGAATAATAATTTAAATAAATAATCTCACACAAATAAAAACTTTAATATAGCATTATCTGCTTTTATTCTACTTCAGAGGAATACTTTTTAAGTAAACAAAATTATATATCCATCTATTGACCTAGGCCGGAATTATAATTTTCTGAAAATAATTTAACTCTTAACAGAATATTGCATTCGAGAAGTTTCTAAGGTTGGACTCTTGTCTGTATATTTAACTCAGATCGATGTAGGCATGTTCACTATAAATACAGATCTGAATATTTAATCTTAAAGAAATATTAGCTACGTATTATGTTGTTTACAAAATAAATGTCACTGTCAGGTCAAGTACAATTGTATATAACATAATCATTAAAAAATGCCAAAAATAATACAAATTAAATATACATAAAAACATTTATATGTATGCATCTCCAATAACGTAAATTCACTGACAATAAACTAAATACATTGTTTAATCATGAAGTGGCTCATCAAAATCTGCATTTAATCGAGTGAAAAAGTAGAAGGATGATAATTGATTAAGTTTACGTCTGAACTTGATAAATTGTTGGAGACAGAATACAATCAGTGATGACAGATTATCAAGAGACATCGTTCAGAATACTCTACAAACTGATAGATGTGGTCGGCGATTTTTATATTTGTCTCTTTTGTTCAATTAAAATAAATGCATAGACGATTTATTTACATTCACACGGTGGCGCAATACCGCAGGCACGTGCAACCTGCGGCTCGCAATCTGGTCTTATTCGATTGCATCGACATCATACGAGTTCCTGAGAACGTGCACATATCTGCAATACTGTGTTAGGGACAGTTTTGCCAGGATCAACATTTCACGATTTTGTCCAAGAAACGTGTGTTCTGAGTTACATTGATTTATATTTTATTAATTGCAACTTGGGAGGTAATATTACAGATCTCAAATTGCTTTCACAATTTGATCAACGACCTTGTTAGACAGCTAAATAATAAACTCAGGGCAAATAATATTTTTTTTTAAACGGTATATATGTTCCATTTAGAATTTTAATATTTAAAGCTCACACGTGTGTATTAATTAGTATTTTAAAGACTGGACTATTGCAATTCAATTTTGTCTGGTCCCTTTCAATATCTACTATGAAACTTTAGTTAAAAACTAAGATTTTTGACGGGGTATTTATACTCTCAATTGTATTAAAAAAAGGTTGTTCATTCGAATATGGGTTATTTCCTCCGTATCGGAGTTCCTTTAACTTGATTCTTCGGTGACATGCGTCAAAGATATTTCATGTTTGATATATGTGTTTTTCCTATATTGTGTGTTTGCTATAGATATTAGTGAGGAGACGGCATTCTCATTCAAATTTTTATCCCAGTTGTCTTATCGTTTGAAATTTTTGGAGTTTACAAATGTCCAAACTGTTTGGCATATATATTTACTTTGGTTTACTTAGAAATATTAGAATCTTTCATGCGAATGGTCATGGTGTGTCATTATCTAAATATAACTCAATTACTGAGAGAGGCTGTACCCCAGTAAGGATCCGCATTTTCTTCAATAAATTATGTATCTCCTATCTGGAGGTGTTAGCTTTCTTACATAACATTCAAAGCTGCATAAATTCCCAAAGTGTTTGTTTTAAAGGCTACTCCTTAGGGGTTAGTAAGGGCAACTCTGTCGTTTTTGCTCATTGTTTGGTTAGCGTATTTGTTTTATTTGTAGATCTCCAAGATGTGGGATTTTCCTGCGCTCTTCTGCGCGAATTTTCACTTCGCGTGGCGCCACGTGGCATAGCCCTGCGGCGTATGTCTCTCTAGATAGATGGTAGTTTGTAAGAAAAAAAGAGATAGATTAGCAGTTAGATAATTTTTTAATTATATGTAAACAGTTGAGTCTTAGTTTTATATTGTTGATTAGTATATCTTTATAGTTTGGATATGTTTGTGTATTGAAAAACATGTCATGTCATTTAAATATATGTTCTAATATAGGTCGTTTCGATGAGGAGAGAGATGAAGCTCAGGCTCCAGCACGCGCTCTGGAGGAATCAACACCCCTAATGGGCGGTAAGCCGAAGCCCCCTCCCCATCTCCCCTACCCCATCTTGGTATACTGTAAATTTCTATAAGATCTATTAAGTACACCCTTTGTTTAATACAAAGTTATTTTATAAGTAGTACCATGAAGTGAGAGATGAAGCTGAGGCTACGGAACACACACCTACGTGTGCGGTAAACCGAAGCCCTTCCCACCCCTTTGTGTGATATAAAGTCCATTAAGATATTTAATTATTTATTATTACCTGCCAACATGCTAGCATTGTTTTCGTAATGTAATCTATTATTGTTAAAACTACCTTATTCTCATAATTCACATCGAAATATAAGATATTATTCCTATGATATCTATATCTATATAGGCATCGTTCTGATCATGCGTCGTGTCACAGTTTCCTCATCTATCAGCCAGGCGTTGTGTACGTATTTAAATCATACTCTGTAGTGATCTAATATATCCCCAATTAGACCAAGTTTTAGCCCAGTGTATTCCCCTGTTACTTTGCTCCACTCTACACCTTATATTTTTTGTAACATCTTCCCGTATCAAGTCATAAGAGTTTTTAGTATATAATGTGCACAGTTCAGTTCTATCCCTATATTTTTTGTAACATCTTCCCGTATCAAGTCATAAGAGTTTTTAGTATATAATTTGCACAGTTCAGTTCTATCCCTATATTTTTTGTAACATCTTCCCGTATCAAGTCATAAGAGTTTTTAGTATATAATTTGCACAGTTCAGTTCTATCCCTATATTTTTTGTAACATCTTCCCGTATCAAGTCATAAGAGTTTTTAGTATATAATTTGCACAGTTCAGTTCTATCCCTATATTTTTCGTAACATCTTCCTGTATCAAGTCATAAGAGTTTTTAGTATATAATTTGCACAGTTCAGTTCTATCCCTATATTTTTTGTAACATCTTCCTGTATCAAGTCATAAAAGTTTTTAGTATATAATTTGCACAGTTCAGTTCTATCCCTATATTTTTTGTAACATCTTCCTGTATCAAGTCATAAGAGTTTTTAGTATATAATTTGCACAGTTCAGTTCTATCCCTATATTTTTTGTAACATCTTCTCGTATCAAGTCATAAGAGTTTTTAGTATATAATTTGCACAGTTCAGTTCTATCCCTATATTTTTAGTAACATCTTCCTGTATCAAGTCATAAGAGTTTTTAGTATATAATTTGCACAGTTCAGTTCTATCCCTATATTTTCGTACTATTTCTTTTATTGAAAGTTTATTATTTCTATATATTTTCGGTCTGTTTCTCATAGTGAAACCAAAACATTAACTATATAATGCCTCCCAGGCCGTTTTGTGTTCAAGATGTATTTTCTTTAATCTGTTTATTATATTTGGTACCTTTTGTACCAGAGGGCTGGGGATCCCCAGTCCCTCCTCTACATTTTGCCCTATCTCAGATGTCCTTGATTATATAGTGAGTTTTGTAATTCCATATATAATCTATAATATTATTGTCAATTATTTTCCATTTTTTCAAATTATCCATATCAGTTGATTTTATGGTATAAGTTATATTTAAAATAAAAATACGTTTTTGCCACTTGGGCCCGCTTCAGAATACTCATAGGCGTTAGAACCCAGATATTTGAATTATAATTAATCTTTTTAATTAGATCCTTATACTTTGTTGTCCAAAGAAAAATCCTAAAGCTTTCACTTTATCTCTCAGGAGAAGCGGAGGCAGTCCAGGATGAATTTCGCGCCAGTTACCTATTTTTATTATTTCGTTTTTATCGTGATTTTATCTAGAACCTGAAATTGTCGAATTCTTCTTGTAGATATTGATAGAATTTAGTGTTGGAGCATTTAAAATTCCTCTTATTTAGTTATTCTGGATTATGTGGCTTAAAACTTCTATTGCTATCACGTATAATAGCATTGATAGTAGGCAGCCCTACTTAGTTGATCGTTGTATTTCAAATTCTTTCGTGCATTTTCTATTTTCCTGTACACATGAAGTTATTCCATTGGATTTCCGTCCACTAGCGGAAATTTGTTCGGAAGCCGATTTTCTCGAGTACTTTCTGTAAACAGTTATGTTCTAATCGGTCAAAAGCTATTTAATACCATGGCACCTTTCGATTCTGTTTCATTTAAATAATCAATTATTGCTTTTACATTTAAAAGGGTGATATTTATTTCTCTCCTTTTAACCATGCAAGTCTGATCTACATTAATTCTTTTCCCTAACTCTTTTTGTTAAAATTCTACTTCGCAATTATAAAATGTATTTAAAAGCGAAATGGGTCTCCACTGTTTGATTTGCTCTCTATCTCTTTTTCCATTGTAAATAATTGTTATAATGCCCTCCCTCATTTTCTCTTATTACCTAAAAAGATATTATTGAACAAAGCATTAAGGATCGCCGTGGAACTTGTGATAGGATTCCTCGGTTAGTCGGTCTTTCCCTGGCGATTTCTTCTTTGCAAGTGTAGAGATATTCTTCGATATTTCTTCATCTGAGATTACATCGTCACATAGGTTTCTATGTTCTGCTGATATCATCTCACATTCGATCTCATTTAGGTAATTATCGACGGTATCAGGATCAATACTGTTTTGTAGTATATGAATCCTTTTAATATTAAAAATACTATTTGAAATAGCTGAGTTTTCCGAATTCTTTACATTTTCAACTTTAATTTGTCTAGCATTTTATCTCCACCTTTTCTTAATTCCTCCCTTTTATATAAACTTTGAGTTTTCACACACACACACACACACACACACACACACACACACAACCAACATAGTACTAGGTAATTCTGCAAAAGAACTTGTCCCTAGAACAAATATATATATATATATATATATATATATATATATATATATATATATATATATATATATATATATATATCGGTAAATGTCGCTGCCCTGATTATGTTTCTTTGAGATTGTTCTTCTTCAATTTCGTTTATTTTTTACAATTTATTTCTTGTCTTCCTCATTCATTGTTATTTCTAATGTCATTTCCAGTTGTTCCTTGTCTTTTTCAATTTTTCTGCTCTTGAATTAGAATACTGAATTGCTTTTCATTTTATTGTTTCTTTTAATATATCCCATTCTATTATTATTCCACAGTTTCTTTAATTATATGTTTTATATTATCCACAATTCTGTATCGTTAAAAAAAATGTTCATTGCCTCGGTCCCCAATTACCCCTAGTTTAAATTTTTAGTTCAATATAACCCGTATTATGATAGGATAGCTTAAAATCAGTTATTGTAACATTTTTATGTATCGATGGATTAAAATTATTTTTTCCATAAAATGTATCTAGCCTACTTGCTTGTCTCTATTTGTATTCATACGTGTATTCACGTCGAACTAAATTTAGTTTCATGAATTTTTTTTATTTTTAAAACAACTTATTATTGACTGTTATATAAATTATCCTATCTATTTTGTCTCCTATCTTGTTAAAACAGCCACCACCCCAACAGATTTTCCATGAAGAAATTTATCAAATATGTAATCAAATTTTCAATAAAAGCCAGCTTTTTACTTCTGTTCGCTGGGAAGTACCCATTAATTATATACCAGTGGTATATTTTAATATGTAATATTCGTACCCTAAAATAATCTCCTACAACCATTTGTTACCAGCTTATTCCCTGTTTGTCTTTTATTATTGTAGCTACTGTCCGATCTTATGTCTTTAATGCATATAGTCATGACATCTGAGTTTAGTTTTGTCTTCTAAAGAGTTCTTTTAATTTTGGTGTAATCCCATGACGTGTTTCTTGTAGTAAAATCCCATCAAAGTTCATTTCTTTGGTTATTTTGTCTACTTTTTCTTTGTTTATCCCATAGTCAATAATAATTACGATTCTGAAGTTTATTTCCTCCATTTTTCTACACCGGGTGCCTTATCACTTACTAATTTATCCTATTCCACAATGTATATATAAATGTATATAAAAATCTTATAACATTTATCTGAGTTAAGTTATTTTATGTACTTTAATGGCTCTAAACTGTTTTATCGTAAGACATTCGAAATACTTTATAGCGGTTCTTATTATTCGGGTAAGAGATCACAATTCACGTCTATTAAAGTCCCTGTAGTAGCTTCTATATGTTTTGTTTCTTATTTTAAAGATCGTTTTAATTAGTTTTTTGTTTTTATTTTTACGGCAAGAGTATTAGTAAAATGATGTAAAGGGGGCATTCGTATTAATGTATTAATTAATCGTTTAATGTATTTGTTCCTGTGTTTTTCCTTCTCAGTTCATGTCTATATTTCTGCATGCTGGGATTACGTAAAATGATTAATTTTACGCGAAAGTGTATTTGTGTTTGGTAATTACCTGTGATGGAGACTTGACAAGAATCAAGTGTCAAGGTTCGGCAATTCTTACCACCATCCCTCCTCTCATTCAAAAAATGTTATGATACTCACAAAAGGTTTGGCATATCAATCAGGTGGAGCGTTTTTCCTGCTCTTTAAAGTCTGCTTTGATCATAGTCTTTCCTGTCATAGATGCAATTAAAGTGGAGAATAAGACTTCTATCCCCTGTTATAAACATTATTCAACATTTCGGGTACTAAATGTTGCTCCAAACTTCTAAGTCTTGCTCTAAGTCGACATTTGTAACTTTTAATTGCAAAGAAAAAAATTTGTGCAAGATTTGCAGACGAGTTTATTATTATTATTATTATTATTATTATTATTATTATTATTATTATTATTATTATTATTGTTAGGAGTGTAATTTTAGTAAAATTAATAAGATTGATATTTTCTTTAAATTATATTATTAAAGCAATGTTTTATGCATTTATAGCAAAACGTTGGCAACTTAAATCATTATTATACGAATGTACATTATTGTGTGCAAATAGGTTATACAGCAAAAGTCAGTCAGCTTCTAAGTCTTATCAGTGAAACATATATTCCGTAAAACCAGGCATTGGCAAAAATCTTACAAAAGTCAGTCAGCCCTAAAGTCTTATCGGTAAAACACAGAACAAACTTCCGTACTGACGTAAATACAGATTGGTTCATGTCTAATGTTGGACAGTATCTAAGGTTTGACGGACATTGCTGCTGGCTTAATATATTAAACATGTTGCTGATTTAGAATATTTAGGGATTATCATGTTCGGACGTAACTAATGCCAAACGAACTACAAATGAGTTGTACCTTATGTCAGATGACGTCAAATTAAGCTGGTTTGGACCAGGAAAAACTGACTTTTACTTGATGAGAGAATAAACATCTATTTCCAAGGGTACGTTAACCTGACACAGGATGCATATTAAAAGACCACGCATTTAAGGGTCAGGTCAGTTCCGTACCGACAAAAGAAATAGATGTTTGCCTTCTCTTTACAGGTAAAATAATTGTATATTCGTAACTTCTTTAGAAATAAGTATTTTTAATGATTGAGATTTTAATGGTAAAATTGTTTTGTGTGCAACATTGCTACTGAATTCTTTTATTTATAATATATTGTAACGGAATGTTTAAATGTTCTAAATAATTTATATTTAATTATATTTATGTACTTTTTATTGTAAGGTTGAGATTGCTACCAACTTCATGTTAGATTTAATATTGAAATAAAGTATTCTTTAATTAAGAAAGAATATTATCTAGCAATATATTCTAAATCAATATTCTATTTTAAAATTAGTAAAATGCATTTCTTTAAATTAATTGTTACACTAATTATGTTCATTACATTTTTATATCTTGGCTATCTTGAAAATGATTGAAATTAACTATTTGTATAATATTCTAAAAAGTAGAAGTCATACGAATAAATGAAGTTGGAAAGCCGGAAAAAGGAAAATATAATATGTATTGTATGAACTTTTATTATAAAGTTTTTAGATGTGTTTCTAGAATGTAGTCAATATATTTGTGTTGTTTAATTAAATAAAGGTCAGTTCCGTACCGACAAAAGAAATAGATGTTTGCCTTCTCTTTACAGATAAAGCTGATGTAGTGCAGCTGTTTATCATCGCGGCGACGGCTATCATTTCAGATATAGCTGGTAGCTAGCGAATATCATTCAGTCTAACTGTCTTATCATCGTGGCAGCACGCTTTTAAGAGAGCCTGAATTCTCTCTCTCTCTCTCTCTCTCTCTCTCTCTCTCTCTCTCTCTCTCTCTCTCTCTCTCTCTCTCTCTCTCTCTACCACTATGGATATTGACGCTCCTTAGCATGCGAATAATTCCTTCTCATAGCAAGAAATGAGAAGGTTATGTAAAAGTAATCACAACATACATAACAGAAACTCTTCTTACATAACAAGAACTCTTTTTACATAACAAGAACTCTTTTTACATAACATTATTATTATATGTAAAGATCAAATTATGGTTTGTTTGTTATACAGAGTGATATGATTACTTGGAAGCTTTATTCTTCTTCCAGAAACCTTCTTCTTAATAATGTGTTCATAATTGTTCAGAATTTAAATCTCCTTTTATTATCAACATTGAAAGTCTTCCCCCAGATTTATATTAAGAAAACGACCGCTCCATACAATATGCGCCATGTAGGTCCGGACTGCTTGGAGAGACCATTGTTAGACCAGACACAGTTCACTCCCCTTATACGTACTGCTTTCTTTCAAGCGGTACTTACACTGAAACCATAACTTTTTTGATGAAGGATCATGCATGGCCGGAAATATGCACTTCAACTCAGTTTCGCTCAATTTTTGGCTCAATCAGTTTCGTGTAGACAAGATACAATGGATTTATAAATATAACTTTTTATACTTGCTTACTTGTCGCGTCCAACTGCAAACAATGTAAACCTTTTTTATATTGCATAGGGTAAAAGACGTTTGTGATTAAATTGAATGGTAAAATATAGGATTGAATTGAATGGCAAAAATATAGGATTTAATTGAATGGTAGAGATGACTCATATTGAACTGAACGCTAACGATCACTGATTTAACTGAATAGTAAAGGTGACTGAATGATTGAATGGTAATGATGACTGGTAATGACTGAATGGTAAAGACGACTTCGATTGAATTGGACGGAAAAGTACCAATGCGACTGAATTTAATGTTAAGACGAATGCGATTGAATTTAATGTTAAGACGAATGCGATTGAATTTAATGTTAAGACGAATGTGATTGAATTTAATGTTAAGACGAATGCGATTGAATTTAATGTTAAGACGAATGCGATTGAATTTAATGTTAAGACGAATGCGATTGAATTTAATGTTAAGATGAATGCGATTGAATTTAATGTTAAGACGAATGCGATTGAATTTAATGTTAAGACGAATGCGATTGAATTTAATGTTAAGACGAATGCGATTGAATTTAATGTTAAGACGAATGCGATTGAATTTAATGTTAAGATGAATGCGATTGAATTTAATGTTAAGACGAATGCGATTGAATCGAAGTGTAGAATGACTGATTGAATCGAATGGGAAAAGACGACTGTGATTGAATCGAGTGGGAAAAGACGACTGTGACTGCATTGAATGGTAAAAGACGACTGTGACTGCATTGAATGGTAAAAGACGACTGTGATTTAATGGAATGGTAAAACACGGTTAGGATGGAACTGAATGGTTAACGATGACGGATTGAATTGAAGGGTGAAAACGAATGTGATTGAAATAAATTATAAAGATGACTGTAATTGGATTTATTGGTTAAATGTAACTGAGTTCAACAGTAAAGATGACTGTGATTTAATTGAATGGTAAAAGGTGACATATTGAATTTAATGCCAAAGATGACTGTGATTTAATTGAACGGTAAAAGGTGACATATTGAATTTAATGCCAAAGATGACTGTGATTTAAATGAATAGTAAATATGACTGTGCTTGAATTGAATGGTACAATATGACTGATTTAATTGAAAAGTAAAGATGACTGCTTGAATCGAATGGTACAAGATGACTGATTTAACTGAATAGTAAAGATGACTGTGATTGAATTTATAGGTTAAAGTTAACTGAATTGAACAGTAAAGATGGATGTGATTGAATTGATTGGGAAAAGGTGACATATCTAATGTAATGCTAAAGATGAATGTGATTGAATTTAACACTAAAGATGACTGTAATTGAATTTAACGTTAAAGATGACTATGATTGAATTTAGCGTTAAAGATGACTGTGATTGAATTTAACGTTAAAAATGACTATGATTGAATTGAATGTTAATGATGACTATGATTAAATTGAATGTTAATGATGACTGTGATTGAATTTAACGTTAATGATGACTGTGATTGAATTTAACGCTAATGATGACTGTGATTGAATTTAACGCTAATGATGACTGTGATTGAATTTAACGTTAAAGATGACTATGATTGAATTGAATGTTAATGATGACTATGATTGAATTGAATGTTAATGATGACTGTGATTGAATTTAACGCTAAAGATGACTGTGATTGAATTTAACGTTAATGATGACTGTGATTGAATTTAACGCTAATGATGACTGTGATTGAATTTAACGTTAAAGATGACTATGATTGAATTTAACGTTAAATATGACTGTGATTGAATTTAACGCTAAAGATGACTGTGATTGAATTTAACGTTAAAGATGACTATGATTGAATTTAACGTTAAAGATGACTATGATTGAATTGAATGTTGATGATGACTGTGAATGTGTGTGTGTGTGTGTGTGTGTGTGTGTGTGTGTGTGTGTGTGTGTGTGTGAGAGAGAGAGAGAGAGAGAGAGAGAGAGAGAGAGAGAGAGAGAGAGAGAGAGTACTCTTCCTCTGAAAGTTTATACTGAAGGTTGATAAAATCCAGGCAAAGTAATGTAAAATGGAAAGTCAGACGTGTCTGCTTTTATATACTAAATTTTACTCTAATCAATTGGTGACCACAGTTAAACAGCTTGCCCAAAAGTCCTTTAACCGCACCTTTGCATGGTTTTTCTTTATTATCATCAGATTTCCGTACCGCCAGCCCGTTATGCCATAGAAAATACACTAGTATTCCCTTTCTAACTGGGAAATATTTAACTGCGCCGCCCTAGGCCAGTCTATCCACACATTTTCCGGCGTATCACGCGTATATAAATCCGCCTATTTTTCACTATGGACACATAAACGGTATCTACCAAGTCCCAACTTATTGATTCCATTGCGTAATTTACTGGTTTTCTACCGTAAATACTGCCATCTCAATCACAACACTATTACACACCACTAGATTTAAATATGGATTATGTTACAAAAGGGACAGTCATTCGGCTTGTACCTAAATTTACTACTAACGCACCTCAGCACGGTTCAAATTCACTAAGACTCGGCTCTGGCGTTTGCTCCTAATAATTGACTAATTATTTCGGGCTAGGAATATTTCCATGGCGTCGAATACCAAATAATCACACAAATAAATCTAAGAATTGCTTAAAAACGTGGAGCTGTCAAATGCATACTCCAAATGTATTACAGTAAGAAAGTCTTTGGGAGTCATGTCATGATCCATGGCATGGTTCGAATCGCTCCTACGTTTGGAGAACATTTTAGACTACCCCTTATTTACTTAAATACTTAACTTGGTGTCTACATGGTTATTGTAAAGGAACCGGAATTCCATAAACAAGATAACCCTAACAGTTAACACGGATAGTCAGATAATTAAGGGGCAGTAACTACGGCTGAACTTCAAACATGTTTGGCAACTCAGACAAAGTGATGAATATTCTGGGCGAAAAGACCTTAAACAAGAGGTTTACGAGAAGAATCTATGCACTATGCACATGTTGATTTCGTTCCCAGATGGAATAACAAACTTACCAAAATTTATTTCAGTTTCAGAGTTTCAAAAATATGATCAGTGACTTTTTAAAAATATATATTTTTAAGGAGATAGCTAAAGTGGAGAAAATTTAATTTTTATTTTCATATTAGTGAGGAATCAAAATTTGTTTATTAAATATTCGGACAACGAAAACCCTTTTCAACATGTATGTAGATGTATCACAGAGAGCCGCAAATTTGATGTAATCTAAGATGAGGGACATCTTATTACAATGCTGTTCAGACTTTCTCATAACTCGGACACATGCAAGGAAGGGTGTGCATGTTTACATATTAAATTCTTTCGACATTTCAAATATGAAATAAAGAGAAAACAAAAAAAAATGCTTAGAATTTTCTTTGTCAAAATATCGAAATGAATTTTAAAAGCTGGTCCACACATTAGAAAGATACCGACTCTTCGTTGTCATTCAAATACACGATTCAAACATCATCTTTAAGTTCAATTTGTTACAACACATAATTTTGATTTGAGCGTACTGTAAATAAAAGAGATTTACTGCATTTACTGAGTCAAACATTAGCATGGAAGTGTTTGGTAAAATAATTAGTAGTCTTTGTCACAGAATTAGGCGAAAATTGAATTAATTTCTTCTTGAATACAAAACTAATGTCACCATTTTTTTTTCGTCGTACATGCGTTACCTGGGGTGAATAAGTGTTTTTCAAGGTAAGCGACGTGTAGCGATTCGCATGTGCCTGACTACAAATCATTTGAAGTCAGGAACATTATAATCACGGGGTGCACGGGAATTTTGCCGTGAATTCTGCTCACCTATTTGGGGACATATAAGGCAGAATATTTCTAGAAAGATGACGAGTCAAAAGTATCTTGTCAAAGGAGAGATAGCTCGTCATTCTTTCTCCAGCCAAAGAGCTGAAATGTAGCTGAATGTAGCTGAATTGTAGCTGAATGTAGCTGAATTGTAGCTGAATGTGATTGATTGCTCCAGCAAAAGGGCTGAATGTGATTGATTGTGCCGTGATTATGCTGTTTGATTGTGCCATTTGATTGTGAGATCAAATTGAGGTATCTGACTGTCTGTCTGTCGGATTGTCTGTCCGTCTACGTCTGTCAAGATGTGTAAATATCCGGAAATCTAGAAGTCTAAATGTCCGATTGTCGGAGCTGTCTAGAGGTGTAAACGTCCGGGGTAGTATCTAAGTGTTTTGGGACCGGTGGTTCTAGTAGATGCTGTATGCGGTCTGTACGTATAACTGTAGTGGATCCGTGAAGGGCAAGCGGCCGATAAAAGTATTGGGCCAACCCTAGGTATTCGGAGAAGCTGTGCGGCGATTCAACAGTTAGTGAATCGTACGGTTGTACAGGGTCGAGACGCATGTGTGTGTTTCAATTGTGTTTACAATTGAATACATTGTTATATTTACACATGGTTACTTTGAATCTGTAGGATTCCAAGGGATTACATGATTCTCGATAACAGTTAGTAACTTGATTTAATACATGTAGATGTTAGTACTTGTTGTCGCAATCCATACGTGCGATAATGTAATTTGATGTTTGTATTTGTTGTGCGATAATATAATTTCTGTAAAGGTTCAATTGTATTTGAAACATTTGTGCAGTCCAGGAGGTTCCTTGGATCTGTGTTTATTTTGTATTAATATTTAATTTATTTTTGAATTGTGAATGGTTGTGAAGTATGATTGTGGGTTGAACGCATGAGTTATTGTGTTGATACATCGTTATTTTCATTAATAATTTATTTCATAAATTTACATCATCTTTCACATATTGTGTTAGTGTTGTTCATTTAATCCACCAACCATTCGGTAACAATTCTGTTACAGTCTTATACCATGAGACGAGGAAACACGTCGTCGTTCTTCCGTTTTCTTGTTGATGGAAACATTTCATCATGCTTACGCTTTACTTGTTGATGGAACCATTACATCTTGCTTACGCTTTTCTTGTTGATGGAAACATTGCATCGTGCTTCCGTTTGACGGGTCGATGAAAACATTTCATCGTGCTTACGTTTTAGTTGTTGATGGAAACACTTTATCTTTTGTACGTTTTAGTTGTTGATGGAAACAATTTATCTTTTGTACGTTTTAGTTGTTGATGGAAACATTTTATCTTTTGTACGTTTTAGTTGTTGATGGACACTTTATCTTTTGTACGTTTTAGTTGTTGACGGAAACACTTCATCGTGTATATGCTCTAGTAGTTCGAGGAAACATTTCATCATTCTTTCGTTTTAATTCTTTGAGAAGAAACATTTCATCATTCTTTCGTTTTAATTCTTCGAGAGGAAACATTTCATCATTCTTTCGTTTTAATTCTTCGAGAGGAAACATTTCATCATTCTTTCGTTTTAATTCTTCGAATGGAAACATTTCATCATTCTTTCGTTTTAATTCTTCGAGAGGAAACATTTCATCATTCTTTCGTTTTAATTTTTCGAGAGAAAACATTTCATCATTCTTTTGTTTTAATTCTTCGAGAGAAAACATTTCATCATTCTTTCGTTTTAATTCTTCGAGAGAAAACATTTCATCATTCTTTCGTTTTAATTCTTCGAGAGGAAACATTTCATCATTCTTTCGTTTTAATTCTTCGAATGGAAACATTTCATAATTCTTTCGTTTTAATTCTTCGAGAGGAAACATTTCATCATTCTTTCTTTTTAATTCTTCGAGAGGAAGATACAATTAAATGAATAAAATTCTACAAGTGAGAAGAGAACAAGTTTGTTCTCAACTGTGAAACTTCATATATTTTGATGCAAGCTATCATATTAAACACAATACTCTCACTGGTATATCTTCATTTACAAAATCACGGGTTTTTTTGTTATAAATATGTGTTGTTTTATATGCTTTTTAACTATATGCACGTTTGTGGATTTTTCGATTTCTTAATATATAGTAATAGCCGTTAAACTATCAATAAATTTGCATATAGGACTGTTCCACTTGTAACAGATTAAAACTTTAAAGATATTATGACCTAAACATCATCTTCAAAAATATAAACAACTAATGGTTGTGTCTCTTGGGCATTCAGTTGTTAATATAGTTCTTGAAGTATACAGAGACCGTGTAAAAAGTACACCCCACCCCCCCCAGTCAATGTATGACTATACAACAATTTGTATTGATATCAACAATAACCATTGACTGGACCGTTCTAAAACGTACATATATTTAAAAACATCTGCCCATAGATCCTTGGTGAATTTCAATCCTTTCTCTCTTATGTAGCGCACCAGGTTATATCATCACAAGAGTTTATAAACAAGCGAAACTTCTAGAATCTTCTTCAAATGAGATTTCGTCTTAAATATAGCACGGTATTAGTTTTCCTTTTTAAGATTTGGTTATGTTCCATGGACGATTGGTTCTATTTTTCAATGTCGTCGCAGAAATAACAAACGCAAACAAAGATCTGGAAGCTTTACTGTAAATTGTGTTTCAGAATTCGCAAAAACTCATTTAAAAATAGCATACTTTGAGTTTCATAGTGTTTGACCATATTTGTCTTACCTCCACAAACTCTGTCGTTACAACATCCTGTACGTGCCACGACTAATCTTGGCAGCAATTACATTTGAGCGAATAAACATAAAAAATGTATTATTAAATTCACCATGATGTCTCATATATATCGTTAATGAATAACAAAACATCATTAAAACTTATTACTAAAACTGCTGATCATAATCACAACTGAAAAGATCAAGCAAATCAAATTGAAAAACAAACTCTTAATGTATTTAGTGACATCAGTCCAAAATGTGTGTATGACTTTGTTCTTAATGTATTTAGTGACATCAGTCCAAAATGTGTGTATGACTTTGTTCTTAATGTATTTAGTTACATCAGTCCAAAATGTGTGTATGACTTTGTTCTTTCTTCCATCAGTTATAACATTGATTTAACAACCTGAACATATTTGGATTCCAAATTAAACTGATATATCTATTTCGTTTCATAGGTGTTCGATATATATATATATATATATATATATATATATATATATATATATATATATATATATATATATATATATATATATACGCATCAAAAAATGTATGTATTGATTAAAATGACTATTTCGGGTGTCTATATGATTATTGTGAATTACAATTCAGTGCTTAGTTTAGCAAGCATTATTACCGATTAAACCTTCTTCACACTCTCTAACCTCACATAACAAACATGTAAGGTAACCCCGCATAACAAACATGTAAGGTAACCCCACATAACAAACATGTAAGGGTTTCTCTCATACGCAAATGTAACCAAAATATTTTTCCATACAAAATTCGGTGTAAAAAAAGTCAGCACATTAAAGAAAGAGAGGTAAATAGCATCACGGTGCGCTAATATTACAAAGTTAATTTTACCTGTAAAGGTCAAACCTTATACGTTGGATTCTTTTTCATAAGACCGTTTGAAATGTCTTTTCATAGAATTAGCCTTCCTTTATATTGCAGGAAACTATTATCCATTATCATGAAAAACAAAAACTGATCTTTAGACGAGTTGTCTATTGTGGGGTAGATAGTCACAAAGCCCATGAATATAAAATAAACAAGTAAATGTAAAGAAACAGAACTTCAAAAATAGAAAGATAAAACTTATGAAACGCACTAATCGTTATCAAGATATGAGGAGTACAGCAATTTATTTTCATTAGTTGTGGAAAGTGCCTAATGATAAAGAAAGTAATTCAGTATGTAGTACCTTTTGCTCGCCATTCTCAATGCTACGTTTTGAACCTGAAATCCATTAAGCAATTAAAAGCTATATTTAGATACAGGGTTTAGTCTACTAGAGTCTGTACAGGCCTTAAGTTTCACGAGAGTGCAGGATATAGTTTACATTTGATGAACGCACGGATTTAAATCACTTTATCACTTTAACACCTCATAAACAAAATTCTGAGAATGCGGTCGCTGGATTCAGAACATAGAAAATCCAGTAATTCTGTTAAAATTATGCTAGCAAGGTGCAAGGATGCTAGAATAACTAAATCACGTGACTTGCAACCGTGGTATAAGATGACGATTGAAATACACGACTTGTTAAAACAAGATGGCGGACAACCTCAACTTCATTCGCAAGCCAAAATAAATTAAATGAATGTATTATATATATATAAATAAATTATTTGTGGTTTATTATCAATGATCATTATTAACGCAAAAGATGTAAGATTTTGATTAAATTAAGTTGATTTGTCAATTGTTCGGCAGAATTCGGCTCAAAGGGACTAACTGGTTTTTAATCGTCTGCACAGCAGCTAAGAAATTAGAAACGCACACTAAAGAAACCAATTAACCTAAAAAATTATGTTTATGAGATAATAATAACATCATATTTTAGTTACCCGGATGTACGGATTACTTTAATCTTTTACAACCCTAAACACCTCGCGTCGGCTGAAAACACTCCGATAAACAACATTCGTAAGAACTGCAGCATCTTCAAACTTGACAAAGATTAAATATCTAATTTACAACATAATTCATACTACATGATGTAAAATTTAAAAATTATAGATATATATCCCATCGTGATGACAATACTCGTGTTAGGGTTCATTTAAGTAATTTCTTTTTATCTCCCACATAATTAATGCTCTTGCCAGAAGTTTAGACCAAACCGCCGTTTGTGAGGGTGTTCTCCATCCCTAAGCCTGCAGCACTGCTTAGAGCGCCAGCGTTCCTGGTGGGCATGCAACGATACAGACGAACCTAATAATAATAATAATAATAATAATAATAATAATAATAATAATAATAAAAATAAAATGTAAAACTGTAACTATATTAAGTATTCATGGAGCTTTGCGGTATGGGCTTATTTGACTTCTGTATTAAATGGATGGACGTAAACTTGGAACATCAAAACTATTTTTGACATGCTTTGATTAGAAACAAATTTATACAGAATTAAAGGACTTGGTACAATTAACACCAAACAATAATTTATACACCAGTTAACCGACAACTAATACCGATAAGTTGAATGTTCACAATGAGGTAATTAGGTGTTTCAGAAATAAGACAGAAACGGTACTCACGTCATCTATGTAACCAACAAAGCCTCGGCCATTACAGCTTCCAAGCAAGAACCCATTGAAGCGTGTTCCCAAATTACCTGTAATATAAACCCAAATTACCTGTCATATAAACCCAAATTACCTGTAATATAAACCCAAATTACCTTACATTACCCTGTATACGCTGTTTAACTACAGAATTAGCTACATTACCCTGTATAATTTTAAATAGATCAATTGAGACGGAATAAACGAATAAGTATTTAACAATATGTTAATGTTCCAAATTAATGATGAAATATTTCATTATTGTAATCAAGCAATTATAACAATGAATACTGCTTGGAGCAAACTTGTTTTTTCCTATCACGTTAAGTGAGACTTTCGTAAAACTTCGAATTTTCAAATAATGTAAAAAGAATTAAACAAATATAATCAAGCGGGTTGGAGAGAAACAAATGTCTGGCTTGACTGTTACGGTTTTGTTATCAATATTATTAGATGCATGCTAAGTAAGATGGCGACCTTAATGACGCAATGAACCCTTTACCTGACGCTTACAAACACAAACTAATAAATAAACTCAATACAATCTAATTTAGTAGTAGATTATGCAAAATAATAAAATACCTTTCATTGGCATTGATTGCGTTTGTTCATCTACTTTTCCGCTCAATGTTTTACCGTCATATACAAATGTTACGTTTTTCCATGTTTTCTCCTGCAAAATGAATGAAAAGGAAACATATAGTATACAATATGTTGGTCTCAAAGGAGAACAAACACACTAAATTGCTAAGATTTAATATCGCACGTGGGATTTTATAGACCTTTTGCAAGAAGACTTATATTTTGTTTGATCATGATGATGACAACGACAATGATGATGACGAATATAATACCAATAATAATAATAATAATAATAATAATAATAATAATAATAATAATAATAATGACTATTTAATATTGCGCTTAATCTTTCAGAAAGCTCCAAGCGGTTTACAACATCAAGTTAACACACAAAGGCACAATCACATTTTTCACACAGTCAACATAAAACACCTGAAAATGTCTCACAAACGCTATGCAAGCAAATATATTATTAAGGTTATTACACAAAATAACAACATTATATATATATATATATATATATATATATATATATATATATATATATATATATATATATATATATATGATTATAATATGATTATAATATGATATAGAATATATATAAATATAATATGATATAGACTCATAATCCAAAGGTCGCGTGTTCAATACCCGCACCGGCCCGGTATGGGGTTCGCATTTCCTTAGGACCTGACAAATAATTTAATTTTACAGCGGGCTATACTTGCGACTCGTAAAATACTATACCTGGTATGGGATTCGGATTTCCTGAGGACCTGACATAGAAGTGTCAGCCCTGAAGATAACTTCTTTATCGAAAGTGTTTATGGCAATTTCCACAGAGCCAAGTCTCCTTCCGTAGCAGTTGGACACGAGGACTTGCTCGTCCGATACGCCACCAGGAAAGTCATAGAATCTCAGATTGATGGTTAACGTTATCCCCATGTCGACGTTAGCGTAACGCCATATTGTCAGTGTTCCAGTACCGTCAAATCTACCAGCATTGCTAGCACTGATAACGTTTCCATTGTTTCCAATAGGTATGTTGCTTCCAGCTTCGTCTTTGATTATCTTCTCGTCAAAATTCAACCAGAGCTCGGGTCTACACACTGGAATCATGGTAATTACAAAATAAGTCTACACACTGGAATCATGGTAATTACAAAATAAGTCTACACACTGGAATCATGGTAATTACAAAATAAGTCTACACACTGGAATCATGGTAATAACAAAATAAGTCTACACACTGGAATCATGGTAATTACAAAAAGTCTACATACTGGAAGCAGAGTATGTATGTATGTATGTATGTATGTATGTATGTATGTATGTATGTATGTATGTATGTATGTATGTATGTATGTATGTATGTATGTGCATTTCAACATTAGATTATATGGTGTCAGATTGGCCACGTATTGAGAAATAGTTGATAATTAAATATATAATTAGTTATGTCCTTGTTATTGTTGTTTTCGTTACATTGTTCTGTGTTTGTGACACCTAGTTGTTTCTGTTGTTTTACGAATGACATCTGAACACTGAATAAATTATTATGATGGTGGTACAGAGTAGTCAGGTGCAAAGAATATTACAGTAGAACTTTCAGCATGTACAAAATGAGACATAAGCTGAGAATATAAATATTACTCTCTCTAAATTTTGGGGAACATCATAATGCTTGGGACTAGCAATATGTCATTATTATTATTATTATTATTATTATTATTATTATTATTATTATTATTTTAAATACATATATAAATGTGTTATTCATTTTTTTCATAAAATATTGCTTTTGGCCAATAGCGGATTTCGTCCCCTTTTTAGGAACATATGTCCGGTTTGTTCAGGACTGACTCGACTCCATTTTATTTGCAAACAGTATGTGCAGAAAAAAACAGCTTATTTTGAGTTTCTCCAAGTTGGAGTCAAAATCCACTTCTTCTTGGCGCTAAATGGATTATTCGTAAGTGTCAGTGTGGCCATTTCATTTTCACAACATACAGATTGGACAAAAAGGTATGGAATTCTATGCACTATAAGTTTTTTTTTCATCACACACTCACTGCTTCATGATACATAGCTGAAAGAAATAGAATATTACTATCACCATAATTGTTTGGCCATTTTTATCACAATCAGAGTACCATTTTCCACCCACCTGTGCTGAATTGTGAAATACCAATAGCCTTTAAAAGTGTTGAATCCCAGTTACTGGCTGCTCCTCGTGTATTTAAGATGGATACAACAATGATGAAAATGTAAATTGCCAAAATATACATGGCCAATTCAATAATCAACAAAAATAAACTTCATTTTTCTTTGGGATGTATTTATTGTCTACTGTTTGCACGTTTTATAGTTATGGGTAGTTAAAGAGTAGAAAACACAAAATCCTTACTTGCTTCCAGGACCGTGTCGATGTCGTGACATGCACACCTGTCGTGGTTGTATAGCGTTCCTATTGGACACTGTCGTTCCTGCCAATCAAAGCCGTAAATGTATTCTTCATAGTAATGACGGTCTCTAGCAGGACGCAGGTTGCATGCTGAAAAGAAGTGTCTTCAAGTTTTATTTCCTTCATGAAAGGGAGATAAATCCTATAAAGTCGTACTTTAAACCAGACGTTTGTGGTGTTTTAGGCCACCTTATTAATTGATGGCAAGTCGTAGACCAATAATCGCTATATGCAACGCAACGTTTGTCAAGTATTTGGAAACGTCTTTCAAAGAATCTAATGCTAAAAATGCACGTGATGCTCATGTTTTATCATGAACGTCGTTTGGGGGTGGCAAGTGGGGTGACCGCCCAAGGCCCCGCTCTTGATAAGGCCCCGCGCTTCAGGTCTAAGGTCGTCCTTATGAGTTTATCAAGCAATAGTCTCTGGCCCCGCGTGGTCATGGTCGGTTCTGGGACCCGCGTACCCCTAAAGCCGGCTTTGTGTTTTATAATAATTTCTTTCATAATAAAGTCAAAATCATAGGAACTTTTCCGAAATTACTTTCTACCGTAAATAAGCACAGACCAAAATTACCGTCGCATAAGCAGATCTAGGGCTGTGTAGTTTGTTAAGAATAATCAGTAAAGCAAACAACATAGAACCTTATGTGTAGTTTGTTAAGAATAATCAGTAAAACAAACAGCATAGAACCTTATGTGTAGGCCCTTATGCTACGGTCATGGTCTTTTTTGCTTGCAGTTTGACTCAACGTATACTGGATTATGGACGGTATGTGTAATATTACACATCGACGAGACAGAGAAAAATCCATATTTATCACAAAGCAATTCAAATTAGTATCAATTTATCACACCAGGCATATCCAACGGAATTAAAATTAGACAGTAGTGGATTATGTTCTTCTATTTTGAGAATCGTCGATGTTAATTTCAAAGAAGTGTCACTAAAGAAATATATCGGCTGTATATGTAATTGTTTGAACACTGATACCAATAAAGGTTACTAATATTCTCAGGACGTTATGCTATGAAAGTTATAAGAGAGAGAATATTACATTGCATGAATAAAAAAAAATGCACTACAGAGATGTAGACTTCGCCGTTTACTTACGTGGTTTAGTTGTGGGTTTTGGCGGTTGAGTTGTGCGGCCTGTCATACCATCAGTAAAGCTTCCACCTGAACCAAACGGGTTGGGGGTAGTAGGGGAGGCTGTATTGAAACATAATATAATATTAATCTGACATATTCCTCTTTAATTCATTTGATCCTCGTTAATCTGGCATATTCCCCTTTTTTTATATACATCGGGTCCTCACATTCACATTACAATTGGTCGTAATGTGGTTATTACAGGTTAAGATTTGTTGACGCTTTTAAACGCTGGTTTTGACTGCTTTGAGACTATTTACCATGGAGACAAACTTTAACTTGACCAAAGAGATCGTACTTGGATAACTGAGTAATTGAGAGTTGCTATTTGGGAAGAGTTCGCAGTATTGATTTCAGTTTTTGGATTGTAAGAATTTTAAACTGAGTTATATAATTTAAAACAAAACTACTACTTATAGATGCAAATAATATCTTTTTGACGCAGCTATAAATATGACTCTAAATAAGCGTTGTTAGTCGCAAATTTGTAAAAACATACAAGAATGTAGGAGATTTTATTAAATGAACACAGAACAAGGTAAGACTGCGTCAAATGAACACAGAACAAGGTAAGACTGCATCAAATGAACACAGAACAAGGTAAGACTGCGTCATGTTTGCACATAAATCATGCAATCTATCTTCAAAAATCTGTGTAGTTATTTGACTATAGTTATGCATCTATCCTGAATCAGTTCAAGAGACGTATGACTTAGTATATAACGTTCTTTTAGATGTAGTCAAAAACAGTCCGTTTTAACAAATACACGCATAATAACTAATTTTAATTAATACTGGGTTTAACATAACAGTCAATACTGTCAATTTAAATCACGGAATTTC
Organism: Unio delphinus; assembly: GCA_029339505.1. Lineage (NCBI taxonomy): Eukaryota > Metazoa > Mollusca > Bivalvia > Unionida > Unionidae > Unio > Unio delphinus. The sequence continues at coordinate 2,425,952 of JAQISU010000015.1, forward strand.
CACATAAGGATGTATATTAACATTTATTTGAAAGAGAACAAAGCGACTCGTATAATGACAGTCATGTAGCATGGGGTAACCAAGTAAAAGAGGAAGACACAGGGCAAAGGGCTCGTCATTAATCATTTTAACGGTTTGACGTGATTTATCTGATGAGCTAGAATACATCAATCATGGCAACCCCCAACATTCAAAGTTACAAAATGTTCGCTATACAGTATTAATGATGTTAAGTTGACGTGAATTTATATCAAGTGACAACTTCATTACATTTTGGTATCATATTTTAATTATGTAATTGTTTAAAATACAAGTTAATTAGTGCAAATGCTATTTCTATATTAGGTTAATGATTTGTTTTGAAAACTGATTTACATCATCCGTATTATGCAAGTGAAATTTCTCCTGACCATCTGTATACCATTACAAGTTCAACATTTTTAGCAAATTTCAAATGTGGTATGTTCGAAGATATTTTCGAATAAGTTTCTTTGAGTTCAGAAAAGCTTCCAATCATTAAGTTTTCAGTATGTTATAGGGTTAAAATATAACTCACATCTTATTTTCACATTAGTTGTTATATTAAAAATGAAAAGAAAATATAAAAAAGTAAAGTATTATTCATTATTGTTCCAGTACTAATCATTTGGAATGAGATGTGCATTTAACCTTAATACGGTAAAAATAATTCCTTTTCTCCAATTTAATGTAATTTTTAGTACGAGACATTAAATTTCAATTCCTTTTCTCCAATTTAATGTAATTTTTAGTACGAGACATTCAATTTCAATTCCTTTTCTCCAATTTAATGTAATTTTTAGTACGAGACATTAAATTTCAATTCCTTTTCTCCAATTTAATGTAATTTTTAGTACGAGACATTAAATTTCAATTCCTTTTCTCCAATTTAATGTACTTTTTAGTACAAGACATTAAATTTCAAAAGCTAGCCGATGTAGGTAGATTGCTTTCGCACAATTCCTGCTAAATATAGTAAAAATCGCACGTCTATATCTATCTATCTATCTATCTATCTATCTATCTATCTATCTATCTATCTATTGTGTGTGTGTGTGTGTGTGTGTGTGTGTGTGTGTGTGTGTGTGTGTAGAGCTATATTTGGAGTGCACGCGTAAACTGGCCAATTCATTAAGATGATCACGTACTATTCCGTCCATCACCGCTTGCAATGTAGAGTTCCTGGTCCGTCAGTAGCCTATCATATCGTTTTACTCAGAGATTTTGTTCCCTTTAACTATTTTCTCAACGTTAGTTGGACGTATGTAGGATGAACTCGATTTCTCACAATGCTATAATAATCATCTCTCACAATGCTATAATAATCATCTCTCACAATGCTATAATAATCATCTCTCACAATGCTATAATAATCATCTCTCACAATGCTATAATAATCATCTCTCACAATGCTATAATAATCATCTCTCACAATGCTATAATAATCATCTCTCACAATGCTATAATAATCATCTATTTGGGTTGTTCGCTCAAAACCAGAGCTGCTGATTCTATTTTTCCTTGTTCATTTTTCTGAAGCTGTTTGAGAAGGTGGATTTATTTTCAAACTAAGTTTTGGTACTCGACATATCTTCATCCACTTTCGATACTGTTTGATTTTGTATTAACTTGGCCTCTTCCTTCATACAATGTTGTACGCCTTGATAGATTTCTCACAACCCTAACCTATTCCTAAATCATCGACGCGCCTGTGGAATTGTTTAGTGATGGTACTTACTGAATTTTAGTTTGGGATATCAGACCTTCCCCAAATCCATTAATTAATATATCATATTGAGAATGGGTTCTTTATTTAGAAGTAAGTCTGCGATATTTGTGCAATCAAGGAAAATGCAATGAAATTTCACTCACTTTTGTATGTCTTATTATTTCTCGGCATTATTCTGACACCCATCTAAGTTCTAACCGCAAAACAATATTACATGAAGCAACAGCAAAAATCGCAAATAACAAAAAATTGTTTCAGAAAGAGGCTGAAGCTCACAAATCATTGAAAATGTCACGCGAATCTTTGACTGAGTTTGTTCTTGCTCTATAACTTCGCTATGTCCCGGTAGCATTGCCACTTAGAACTTATGATTTTACAGATAAAAAAAAAAACAAACTCGCCTTTGGATAAGATAATGCAACTGAACTCTTATTTCACATTTTAAATATCAAATTTTGCAACTAAATATGCGAAAATATAACATGGTTAATGAATACTTTTTGAAATTGTACTTAGGTCTCAACCGCTAAATCGGCACACAAACAAAGATTTTTCTAAATGAATGTCTTTAACAATGTGAACCAAATTGGTGACATATTTATTTGGTATGTGGAACCTGTGTTAAATGTATATAGGGGTCATGTCATCATCATACAGTCAGGATAGACACAAGGAATGCCTGACAGATGTCTGGGTAATTATATAACATTTGGAAAGTTGAACAGCAATTTGAAATGTCCATAAATGAGTGTGAACCACTGGAAAGAGAAGAGACTAGACATGTATCATACAGTACATGGAAAGAGGGTACAACTTATGGAAACTACATCAAACTGTTGATGGATTGCATGAGAGAGAGAGAGAGAGAGAGAGAGAGAGAGAGAGAGAGAGAGAGAGAGAGAGAGAGAGAGGGGGGGGGGGGGGGTTGACGTGTCATCCAAATTTCCTTACGGTGGTCAAATGATTACAAAGATATAAGGTACCATTATCTTAAAATACAAAGCAACATCGAAATTGGTGTCATAATATATAGCGCTCAGGTGGAAGGGGTTAAATATTTCATCCATTTTCCAATACGAGTTTTATAATAATAATAATAATAATAATAATAATAATAATAATAATAATAATAATAATAAGACGAAGAAGAAGAAGAAAAATAATGAGAAGAAGTAATAATAGTAATAAAAAATACGAGATTTAAACCATGGTCGAGACAATCAACTTTAGAAGAAAGAAATACTGTATTAGAGAAGCGATAGTTTGAAAAACTTTTTTTGTTTGTTTGTTTAGGATTTTTAACGCAGCTTTAAAAAATTTTCAGTCATATCATTACGATGTCTGCAGTGAGGCAGTCTATAGTGATGTTTAGCACTGGGGCATCATGCCTCAGTCACATTATCCTGACGCCAGGCCTACCAGTCCTAACACTAACATCTTAATGCTGAGCGCCAAGCGAGGCAGCTGTTAGTACCATTTTTGTAAGTCTTTGGTATAAATCAGCCAAGGATCGAACCCACGACCTCCCGCTTCCGCGGCGGACGCTCTAACCAGAAGGCCACCGGAGCGGTTATTTGAAAAACTATGTATATCAACCTTTTAAAACACATACAGTTTGAAAACCTAAGAATAGCAACCTTTTACAACACATACAGTTTGAACAACCAGGTAGTGATTATAATATTTGTAATTAAAAACTGTGACGTCAATTGATTTCATACTGATTCAGACTAAACACCGCAACGTCAAGTAATTTCAGTATGATTCATACTGAACACCGCAACTTAGTAATTTCGAACTGATTCAAACTAAACACCGCAACGTCATTTTGAACTGATTCAGACTAAACACCGCAACGTCATTTTGAACCGATTCAGACTAAACACAGCAACGTCATTTCGAAATGATTTAGAACTATTATTATATTTACCACAGATTCGTCCGTGGCTTAAAAATATTCACCCAGTGTATTCTATTTTGAGAATTTTGTCGATTTAGTATTAGCTGTAGATCTTGCAGAGCCTTCTTGTACGAGATGACGTTCACGGGTTTTTGCAAAGATATAACAGGTGGTGGTGGTGGTGGTGGTAGTAGGTGGTACTGATTATCTGACCAAAAGTGAATTTTCCAATTTAAAGTCAATCAAAAGAAAATGTTACATCGGCCACGTGACAAAAAAGAGAAAGAAGAACAAAACTGGCAGCTTCTTATGGTCCTAATACAATGCCTACAGCTGGTGTCTTTTTATGTTCGCCATCTAGCTTCTTTTGAGTCATGGAAATATCTTGGCTATAACGACACGCGACTATAATCTAAATCGCACAAACTTTGGAACATCTAGACGAGGCAACGTCCGATAAATACTCAAGCCAAAACGGTATTAATTCTACTGGGGGAGTAAATTTAAATCAACTTGAAAAATAATAGTACTTACGCAGTTCGGGATTTTCCATCCAGTCACAAACACAGGTATGGTTATTGAACCTTGTGTTAGGGGGACAGTGGAAAGTCAGGTAGCCTCTTATGGGTATATACACTCTGTACAGTTTGTCATTTGATGGAACCGCCTGCAAGGCACAGCCAACTGAAGGAAAATATAAAGTATGAGGTATTTTTATAATATTGATTTACTATATGAACACGGTCATTAAGTACATGCATATATATCTTTATTGTCTATTCTTACGTTCATTATTGTAATGTATGTATGTATGTATGTATGTATGTATGTATGTATGTATGTATGTATGTATGTATGTATGTATGTATGTATGTATGCATGTAGGTAGGTAGGTAGGTAGGTAGGCAGGCAGGCAGGCAGGCAGGCAGGCAGGTAGGCAGGCAGGCAGGTGTGTGTGTGTGCGTGCGTGCGTGCATGGATGGATGGATGGATAGAATAACAAGTATTAATCTTTCGATTTAAAAGTATTGAACTATTTTACACATTCCAATTTAAGGATGAACGCGTCTGCTCTGCTTGTATTTTAACTTTAACTTTTTATTTGTGTTATTAATTGTTACACATCTAAAGGGCCAAGCAATGAAAATAAATTAAAAATATTTGAGTCCATGTGCATTGCTCTTTGTTGAAAATAAATTTCCCAGAAAGGATCATTACACTGAAGATCATAAAATTATCTTATCCATACACAATGAAAAGTGCATGTAGATTAATGTCGTTTATAGTAAGATTCTATTATTGAGATCACATCGGTTTTCCACGTCACAAAACCAGTGCAACCGACTTACGACAGGAGATAACTAGCTAAAGGAGTCCAAAGGTTAATTTCAGATAAGGCTAACTTTGTATTTTTCTTCTACAGGGCTTTCATTGATTTTTCAAAGCATTATATTGCGTCCATTAACTCCCAGAGTTCGTAGCGCTACGATAACCGTGTATAGATGACGTCATAATGTAATGATCACTTGTTTTCGAGTTGCGTAGTTTGCGTTGAGTTTACAAAAGTGAACTCCCTTAAATACAAAATGTGAACAAGAAGCTTTTGCGAAATTGTTTAGATGATTCCTCAACTGAAAGGTTTTTCCAACTTTATGTTTTTGATCGCCTATGTAAAACAGTTTGATTTTTAGACCGTGTAAACTTTGACGACAGTTTGTATTTATGAAACCTTTTGCGATAATTTCTTTTCATCTAATTACTTTAATTCGCTTTTAAGAAGCAATTTGTTGTAAATCATATGAGAGAGAGAGAGAGAGAGAGAGAGAGAGAGAGAGAGAGAGAGAGAGAGAGAGAGAGAGAGAGAGAGAGAGTCTGCTATGCATAATCACAATATGTGCTGAAGCAAGGGATATGTGTTTATGGAGAAAAGTAATTTGTACGGAATGTCAAAAAATGTAATTCTTGTTTTCCTTACTAAAACATTTTGAATTATTATAGTTGAAATTTCATGGACTATTACTATTCATTTATTGGACAATTAAACTTCACGGAGAGAGAGAGAGAGAGAGAGAGAGAGAGAGAGAGAGAGAGAGAGAGAGAGAGAGAGAGAGAGAGAGAGAGAGAGAGAGAGAGAGAGAGAGAGAGAATAACTTACCATTCATGGAATCTAGTTGTCCCAAACTTTTACATACATAAAATAAAACAAGTACCAAACTTTGCAATATCATCTTGTCAAGTACCTGAAAAAGGAGAATAAATACGTTAACTAATGTTTATGTCATGTCGAAAGATACACTACTTCAAAAATATGTATGTATGTATGTATGTATGTATGTATGTATGTATGTATGTATGTATGTATGTATGTATGTATGTATCAATCTACCCGATCCACGTGGATTATTCTTAGCGAATTTTCTCGCTTTCTGAAATAATAGGAAGATTTTCTCTTTATTGGATTTCTAAAATTTGGAATAAGCCTGCAAGCAACTTCGTTTCAACTTGCTTCTATCATGTTATAACTGCTAGTGTAAGGTGAAAACGTCAACGCTACAAAGACAGTAACATTCGACACTTGTTTAAATTTTAGTGATCAGCGCAACCTGGCTCCATTATATTAACATGATAAAAGTAATTTTACGTACGAAATACTCAGTTTGTCGAAATTCATCTTTAGAGCAAGTTTGAGCTCAGGTCTTATTTAGAATTTAAAGCTGATCAAATGTTAAATGTATCTTCATTTTTAAACACCATACCATGTTTAAAGATAGTATTTTGGTATGAGAATCAAATTTTTAACACCATGCCATGTTTAAAAATTGCAAGTTGGTATGAGAATCAAATCTTTAAGCATTTTTTAAGCACATTGAATGCAGAAAGGTGTGATTTGTATATTGAATAATGCTAGGAGACAAATAGTTATGAAATTAATTGGTATTTTTTCTACATCAAAACTGGAGCAGAAAATGGACCATGATTCAATCCAGTCGTTTTAATACTATTAATTAATTTATTCATAACAACGTTATTCCTTCTGTAGATTCAGCGCCATGCACGTTTCATATTGTCACATTATCAACATCATCTCATTTTGATTTTGCACACAGTGATTGGGCTTATATTTTAGAAACTTTGTATTTATTGAGTTTGCAACAACGTTTTGTTATTTAAATTTTTTAAGTTAACTTGTTTATGAACATAAAATCGCCTGTGGGAACTCAAAAACATTTTTTGGAAGGTGTTGAATTAAATGTGATTCAAGACATTGACCCCGCCAGTGTGCAATGTAACATAAACCTAGTCAGGTTCGTTTCATAGAGCCGTCAGTGATGGACGAAACAATATATCTCATTACTTCTACTATGACCCCAATGTCATTTGTCTTTTTGCCAGGCAAAACAACAGCGGGAAACGTGTCAAGTGTCTAATGAAGTTGCGTCGTATCTCGATAGATTAGGTATTTAATTAAAAGCATAATGTCTCACCTCTAATGACGTAGATATTGTCTGAACCAAATCTAGAATGACAGGCGATGCATCAAGCACTTGTCAGAAAGTTATTTTTTTAAATATTAACATGGAACATATCAAGAACACGAATGGCTGCCGGCTGAGCGAATTATTACTCTTTTGGAGTAATTCAAGAGGCATTAGCTTTGTATACATGCCTAACTTCCTTTCTTAATATTGCCAAACATTATCTGCTTTAAATTCTCCTCCTCCTTTCCTAATTACTGTCCTTCTACAAATATGTTAATAAATTCGTCCGTCAAGATAGAGGATACCTATCTACCTTCATGCATAAACACACACACGCACGCACGTACATACACACACGTACAGATACATACATACATACATACATACATACATACATACATACATACATACATACATACATACATACATACATACATACATACGCGCATTAAAATAGAATAAAATATTTTTTTTCTAGCAAAGTGAATTATGTGTCAGCTGAGGAATAAATACAAAAGATCTGTGTACAATGTTTCATCACTTATCTATTAACATGTGTTTAAAATATATTTTGTATTCTAATATTAGAATTTAAAAAGAAGTACACGTATTTCCAAAACTTACTATGGCGACACATTAGTGTGACAATGAGGACCCATCCTAATGTTAAAATGACACTGACTAATTATCACTCTGGTCTAATTATCCATACATTTGTGTTTCATTATCAGGGGATTCGCGAGTTAAAGCGAAGAGGGCATTGTAGAATCAATCAACATTAAAACATGCTACTATATTTACATCCGTAGAAAATCAATCAATCAATCAGACAATCAATCTTTAAGTCGATATTTCTCCGGCTACCTATTTATTACACAACATAGGTTATGCAGAATAAGTTTTCAATTTCATTTGTAATTGAAATTGTTAAAAAAAAACGTCTGAGTTGATCATCAGTTACTTACTTATTACTCGTTTTGACAATAATAATTTCTCATGATAAATTACGAACCATAACAATTCTAGATAATAGTCAACTTTTCATATACGATCAACATGTAATGTTCATGATGTGTGTGTGTGTGTGTGTGTGTGTGTGTGTGTGTGTGTGTCTTCAAACGTTGTCCGGCATAATGCCGTTCTATACCAGCTTTATATACAAATAAGCTGACATGCTATGCTAATATAACTTTCAGCATTTATTAATTATTTTAAAATTTTAATTTCATTCCACAACTTGTTTTATGTTTCATATCTCGCTTATTATTCAGATAGGTATACAGATAAAGGTAGGTAGACAGAAGACAGATAAAGGTAGGTAGACAGATAATGGTAGGTAGGTAGGTAACTTCTCGTGACATTACTACATAGATAAAGTGTGTTTGGTAATTGCTTCTGTGAACGAGGCTTAATATTGATAGGTTCAGATAGAAAATTAATTTTATTGTTTAGAAAGCATTTAATCAGTTCTGTCAAAAATATAAATGGAACGAAAAAGGTTTCACAGACTGTAATTGAAGTTTGGTATAATTAATTGATAATGAAATTTGAAAGAATAACATATGATGCAAACATCTGTCGTACAACTTTTTTGTTATTGCATGTCTCTGACAAATCGGACCACAGGAAAACAGCATGTCACTTGCCAACAAGTATACTATTAATTATTAATGTGATTTGAAAGAATAATGTACAATGTCGTACAACGTTTTTGCTACTTTAACTCTCTGACACATACGACCACAAGGCAATACATTGATACGTGCCAGCAAGTACAATATTCATATCCATGTGACATCTTTACAAGACAATAGATTATTGAGGCTAACAACACATTGCATAGTGATGCAAAATTGACCAGAAAGTCGGTAAGCAATACACATTTAGTTTTGTCATTTATTAGACCCATCTCTGTCCTAGTTGTAAGCGTTGACTCCTTCTAGTTCCAAATCTCAAAAGTAATTGCAAACTATTCCTAGGATTTAATTCGCCTAATTGCTTAGACTTTAAATAAAAACAAGGTACTGGAGCTCCTTCCGACGCCAATTTTGATTAAATTGCAAAGAACATATATTTTTGTGGTAATTAAAGTGCTTATTAACCTTACTATTGGCAAAAACTGATTTGATAAAATCCTTTATGCAGTAATTTGAACCCCCCCCCCCCACACGCAAATGCAATAAAAACACAAACGAACCCGCAAAACAAAAGTATAAACATCATTCGTTGATAGCAAAGAACAGCAATTTTAACAACAATCGTTGCTAGCAAAGAACAGCGATTTTAACAGCAATCGTTGCTAGCATAAAACAGCAATTTAAACAGCAATCGTTGCTAGCAAAGAACAGCGATTTTAACAGCACAATCGGTGCTAGCGAAGAACAGCACTTTTAACAGCAATCATAGCTAGCGAAGAACATCAATTTTAACAACAATCATTGCTAGCAAAAAACAGGAATTTTAACATCATCGCTGCTAGCAAAGATTAGCAATTTTAACAGCAATCGTTGCTAGAAAAGAACAGCGATATTAACAGTATCATGACTGATGATATATAGTTGAATTGTTCACTAGATGAAAATTAAAGAACTTTGACATTGTATATATTGATAAAAAGTCTTCTTTCACGGAAAAAACACATGTTTACGTACCAGACTAGAAGACATTGAAGGAATCTACGCAATAGCACGTTTAGTTCAGACGTTCAGATAATTGGAAATAGGATGTATTGTTCATTTCGATCTCTATGAACATTGAAGATGCGTTCGTTTTCGTGTTTAATGCATTGGACTCGTGTTTTCGATTTCGAAGCGAGGATCAGCTTGTTCGGTTAGCATGGTATATCTTTGGACCAGAGACTTTACCCTATTTGCCTTTGCAGGATGAATCCCCCCCCCCACACACACACATACATATAAATAAACAAATTTAGAAACAGTAACCATGATTTCTCTAAATGAATTGACCAGAAATGCCCAAATATACCTTGCGCATTGTTTTTTTGTGTCAATATAAAGAGACTCTGAAGGCAAATAAAAACGATAATCAACCCAATGTTAAACAGCTTGTGTTAATAGGGATGCTATCAATAATGCCATAGTATAGCCATATTTGGAGTTATACTGTGAGTTTAAAAACTCAGTGAGTTCTGCATCTGTAAGTACGTAAAGACGAAACAAACGGTAATGTAGAGTTCGGTCATCGGCCCTTCTATGCTACATAATAAAAATGATTCTAACGACCCATCTAAAACTAAATAGTGTGCTCTACAATTCAAATTAATCAATGCATTTCAGCTTTATATGCCTTGGTTTTCATCCTTTTCTGGCGATTAAGAACATGTCCACACAAGGTTTTGTTCCATAGAAAAATATTTAAATTTGTTTCTTTCTACATATGGTTTGGAAAGAAGAAATCAAAATTAGATGAAATAACTAATTTTGCCGTTGCCTCGACTTTTTATTTCTTAAAACAATCAATATTGTATCATATTCAAAATATACATTCGAATGGCAAACGACAGCCGAAAGATCTAACTGTTTTATCTACCAGCTTTAAAAACAGCTAGTAAATATTACAGAGATCCACCTCATCCAGTACACGTTAGCGTATTGTAACCTAAATGTGATGAAATATTATGGCAGAAAGACATAGAAGGCAGAAAGATAAAATACATCGGCAGATACATCGTGGTGTCAAGATAACAACTTTCATTATTATGCATGACATTGACATCGCATTCCATATTGTTTGATATATGTATGTGGGTCATTGGTCATACTGTCGATAAAATCGTCAAGTAGCAGCTCTCTCTCTCTCTCTCTCTCTCTCTCTCTCTCTCTCTCTCTCTCTCTCTCTATATATATATATATATATATATATATATATATATATATATATATATAATAAAAAGCTGAGACCAACAATACACGCATAACACATACTGGAAAGATATATCGATCACAAATACACACATAAATCATATTGGAAACAAATCACGGTCAAAACTACCACACATAAAGCATATTGGAAACAAATCACGGTGAAATCTACCACACATAAAGCATATTGGAAACAAATCACGGTGAAATCTACCACACATAAAGCATATTGGAAACAAATCACGGTGAAATCTACCATACATAAAGCATATTGGAAACAAATCACGGTCAAATCTACCACACATAAAGCATATTGGAAACAGATCTTGGTCAAATCTACCACACATAAAGCATATTGGAAACAGACAAGGCTATAATACAGATATAAAGAGTAGAATGTTTGTGTAAAAACAACTCTTGTCCTTGATCAAACTGATCGATGAACCCGATAATCAAGTCGGTCAACACATTTCCTCGCTGACTAGTATAACCTGAAACTTTAACAATATCGAGGATGAAAATATGCTGCTTATGCTGCGCCAAATTTGATCCCGAGCTCTTCCCAAAAGTTAGAAAAGTAAGTTCATTTTGATCCCAAGCTCTTCCCAAAAGTTAGAAAAGTAAGTTCATTTTGATCCCGAGCTCTTCCCAAAAGTTAGAAAAGTAAGTTCATTTTGATCCCGAGCTCTTCCCAAAAGTTAGAAAAGTAAGTTCATTTTGATCCCGAGCTCTTCCCAAAAGTTAGAAAAGTAAGTTCATTTTGATCCCGAGCTCTTCCCAAAAGTTAGAAAAGTAAGTTCATTTTGATCCCGAGCTCTTCCCAAAAGTTAGAAAAGTAAGTTCATTTTGATCCCGAGCTCTTCCCAAAAGTTAGAAAAGTAAGTTCATTTTGATCCCGAGCTCTTCCCAAAAGTTAGAAAAGTAAGTTCATTTTGATCCCGAGCTCTTCCCAAAAGTTAGAAAAGTAAGTTCATTTTGATCCCGAGCTCTTCCCAAAAGTTAGAAAAGTAAGTACATTTTGATCCTGAGCTCTTCCCAAAAGTTAGAAAAGTAAGTTCATTTTGATCCCAAGCTCTTCCCAAAAGTTAGAAAAGTAAGTTCATTTTGATCCCGAGCTCTTCCCAAAAGTTAGAAAAGTAAGTTCATTTTGATCCCGAGCTCTTCCCAAAAGTTAGAAAAGTAAGTTCATTTTGATCCCGAGCTCTTCCCAAAAGTTAGAAAAGTAAGTTCATTTTGATCCCGAGCTCTTCCCAAAAGTTAGAAAAGTAAGTTCATTTTGATCCCGAGCTCTTCCCAAAAGTTAGAAAAGTAAGTTCATTTTGATCCCGAGCTGTTCCCAAAAGTTAGAAAAGTAAGTTCATTTTGATCCCGAGCTCTTCCCAAAAGTTAGAAAAGTAAGTACATTTTGATCCCGAGCTCTTCCCAAAAGTTAGAAAAGTAAGTTCATTTTGATCCCAAGCTCTTCCCAAAAGTTAGAAAAGTAAGTTCATTTTGATCCCGAGCTCTTCCCAAAAGTTAGAAAAGTAAGTTCATTTTGATCCCGAGCTCTTCCCAAAAGTTAGAAAAGTAAGTTCATTTTGATCCCGAGCTCTTCCCAAAAGTTAGAAAAGTAAGTTCATTTTGATCCCGAGCTCTTCCCAAAAGTTAGAAAAGTAAGTTCATTTTGATCCCGAGCTCTTCCCAAAAGTTAGAAAAGTAAGTTCATTTTGATCCCGAGCTCTTCCCAAAAGTTAGAAAAGTAAGTACATTTTGATCCCGAGCTCTTCCCAAAAGTTAGAAAAGTAAGTTCATTTTGATCCCGAGCTCTTCCCAAAAGTTAGAAAAGTAAGTTCATTTTGATCCCGAGCTCTTCCCAAAAGTTAGAAAAGTAAGTTCATTTTGATCCCGAGCTCTTCCCAAAAGTTAGAAAAGTAAGTTCATTTTGATCCCGAGCTCTTCCCAAAAGTTAGAAAAGTAAGTTCATTTTTATCCCGAGCTCTTCCCAAAAGTTAGAAAAGTAAGTACATTTTGATCCCGAGCTCTTCCCAAAAGTTAGAAAAGTAAGTTCATTTTGATCCCGAGCTCTTCCCAAAAGTTAGAAAAGTAAGTACATTTTGATCCCGAGCTCTTCCCAAAAGTTAGAAAAGTAAGTACATTTTGATCCCGAGCTCTTCCCAAAAGTTAGAAAAGTAAGTTCATTTTGATCCCGAGCTCTTCCCAAAAGTTAGAAAAGTAAGTTCATTTTGATCCGAAGCTCTTCCCAAAAGTTAGAAAAGTAAGTTCATTTTGATCCCGAGCTCTTCCCAAAAGTTAGAAAAGTAAGTTCATTTTGATCCCGAGCTCTTCTCAAAAGTTAGGAAAGTAAGTACATTTTGATCCCGAGCTCTTCCCAAAAGTTAGAAAAGTAAGTTCATTTTGATCCCAAGCTCTTCCCAAAAGTTAGAAAAGTAAGTTCATTTTGATCCCGAGCTCTTCCCAAAAGTTAGAAAAGTAAGTACATTTTGATCCCGAGCTCTTCCCAAAAGTTAGAAAAGTAAGTTCATTTTGATCCCAAGCTCTTCCCAAAAGTTAGAAAAGTAAGTACATTTTGATCCCGAGCTCTTCCCAAAAGTTAGAAAAGTAAGTTCATTTTGATCCCGAGCTCTTCCCAAAAGTTAGAAAAGTAAGTTCATTTTGATCCCGAGCTCTTCCCAAAAGTTAGAAAAGTAAGTTCATTTTGATCCCAAGCTCTTCCCAAAAGTTAGAAAAGTAAGTTCATTTTGATCCCGAGCTCTTCCCAAAAGTTAGAAAAGTAAGTACATTTTGATCCCGAGCTCTTCCCAAAAGTTAGAAAAGTAAGTTCATTTTGATCCCGAGCTCTTCCCAAAAGTTAGAAAAGTAAGTTCATTTTGATCCCGAGCTCTTCCCAAAAGTTAGAAAAGTAAGTTCATTTTGATCCCGAGCTCTTCCCAAAAGCTAGAAAAGTAAGTTCATTTTGAACCAATGGAGTAGTTGTTTTTCTGCAAATAAAAGTTCGGTTTAGAGATAAAAATGAAACTTTATTACAGGATATGAGGATAACTAAAGGACGTGTGCAGAATCTTGTTTTTGTGAATAGACCCAACCATTTTTACAGAAACTTCACTAGGTGTGCAGACTTCTACGTAATAACAATGAATACAGATGAAATAATTGTTTTGCAAAGGTAGGTGTAATCTGGCCATTTATTTTTTACTTTCGCCGTGTATCCATCTACTGCTACCACTAATTACATAAAGGAAAATAAACACTGTGAAACAATGGATGATCTTTTAATAAGTTAGTCGTCAACTCATATTGTTTTCCGTCTGGGTAATACTTGTAAAGACTAACATATGGACATTCCACGATACATTCCGTCTTGGCCGTAATGTAATTGTAAAGACTAACTTGTGGACATTCGACGATACATTCCGTCTTGGCCGTAATGTAATTGTAAAGACTAACTTATGAACATTCGACGATACATTCCGTCTTGGACATAATAATTGTAAAGACTAAGTTATGGGCATTCCACGATACATATATAACTCATTTGTACCAGACAGTATGAATAAATAATTTCCTCTTCAGTGATAATACTTTGACAATTATGAATCACCACAAGTCTTAAATAAATTAGGAAGATCACGATTTGGTGCTGTTTCATGCAAAGTAATTCAATGTCACTTAGCGTATAAAGGCACGTGTTGTTTTAGCAGGCGTTTAATATTCATTGATTTTATTATAACCGACACGTATTGTTACGTTGAGGTCCATTGCCTCTCATTTCCGGTACGAAACAACCACCGTTTCGCAACACTGTATTAAATTAGAACAAATGAATTAAATTAGTTATAAAACGTAAGACATCCAAAATGGCGTTGTTGACGACATGGAAGAGCTAATTCGTGGCTGCATGTTTAGCAGGTTAAAAACTCCCTTTGATAGAGTGTTTCATTCAACTAAATCGGGTTAATGAAAGAAACAACCATTTTACGTGAAAATAAATTTATACTCTACATAACATAAACCATGTAGTACAGCTTGTGTTTGAAAGCATAACTTACACCATTTAATACATCGTGTTTTTGAAATGCCATTATATTATTGACACATTTAATGATTTTACTATCGTTTGTCAGAGTGATTTTACAATAGGAACTATTGTCCGACTGAGAGATCGATCAATTTGATCACTTAATTATCTGATGAACAGTATGATTTTTTTTATTTGATTGGCCGACTTTATTAATTCATTTAAGTTTTCCTTCAAATAATAGTTTCAAATATATCATGGATATGCTTTGAAACTAATGATCGATCAATTAATTCATTGGTTGATTGCCATATAACGGGACGTTTTCCATCAGAAAACACTTTTAAGAAATACAACTCTCTGAACGACCGTCGATCTTCAGTTGTACAAGAAATAATAGCATGGCTTAAGAGGATCTATTGGTATAAACTACATGATGGATTAGTTTAAGAGGATCTATTGGTATACACTACATGATAGATTAGTTTAAGAGGATCTATTGGTATACTCAACATGACATGGCTTAAAAGGATCTATATGTATACAAACATGACATGGCTTAAGATGATCTATTTGTATACAAAACATGACATGGCTTAAGATGATCTCTTGGTATACAAAACATGACATACATTAAGAGGATCTCTTTGTATACAAAATATGACATGGCTTAAAAGGATCTATTTGTATACAAAACATGGCATGGCTTAAGAGGATATCATGGAATACAAACCATGACATGGCTTAAGAAGATCTCTTTGTATACAAAACATGACATGGCTCAAAGGGATCTTTTGGTATACAAAACATGACATGGCTTAAGATGATCTCTTTGTAGACCACACATGACATGGCTTAAGATGATATCTTGGTATACAAAACATGACATACCTTAAGATGACCTCAATGTATATAAAACATGACAAGGCTTAAAGGGATCTCTTGGTATACAAAACATGACATGGCTTAAGAGGATCTCTTGGTATACAAAACACAAAACATGACATGGCTTAAGATTATCTTTTGGTAGACAAGACATGGCATGGCTTAAGATGATATCTTGGTATAGGAAAATGACATACCTTAAGATGATCTATACGTATACAAAACATGACATGGCTTAAAGGGATCTCTTGGTATACAAAACATGACATGGCTTAAAAGGATCTCTTTGTATACACAACATGACATGGCTTAAGAGGATTTCTTGCTATACAAAACACGACATACCTTAAGATGATCTATTGGTATACAAAACATGACATGGCTTAAGAGGATCTCTTGGTATACAAAACATGACATACATTAAGAGGATCTCTTTGTATACAAAACATGACATGGCTTAAGAGGATCTATTTGTATACAAAACATGACATGGCTTAGGATGATCCTCTGGTATACTAACCACAAAACATTACATGGCTTAAGAGGATATCACGAAATACAAAACAAGACATGGCTTAAGAAGATCTCTTTATATACAAAACATGACATGGCTTAAGAGGATCTCTTGGTATACAAAACGTGACATGGCTTAAGATGATCACTTGGTATACAAACCATGACATACCTTAAGATGATCTCAATGTATACAAAACATGACAAGACTTAAAGGGATCTCTTGGTATACAAAACATGACATGGCTAAAGAGGATCTCTTGGTATACAAACCATGACATACATTAAGAGGATCTCTTTGTATAAAAATCATTACATGGCTTAAGAGGATATATTTGTATACAAAACATGACATGGCTTAAGCGGATCTCTTGGTATACAAAACATGACATGGCTTAAGAAGATATATTTGTATACAAAACATGACATGGCTTAGGAGGATCTCTTGGTATACAAAACACAAAACATGACATGGCTTAAGATTATCGTTTGGTAGACAAGACATGACATGGCTTAAGATGATCTAAATGTATACAAAATATGACATGGCTTAAGATGATCTAATTGTATACAAAACATGACATGGCTTAAAGGGATTTCTTGGTATACAAAACATGACATGGCTTAAGAGGATCTCTTGGTATACAAACCATGACATACATTAAGAGGATCTCTTTGTATAACAATCCTTACATGGCTTAAGAGGATATATTTGTATACAAAACATGACATGGCTTACGAGGATCTCTTGGTATACAAAACATGACATGGCTTAAGAAGATATATTTGTATACAAAACATGGCATGGCTTAGGAGGATCTCTTGGTATACAAAACACAAAACATGACATGGCTTAAGATTATCTTTTGGTAGACAAGATATGACATGGATTTAGATGATCTAAATGTATACAAAACATGGCATGGCTTAAGATGATCTAAATGTATACAAAACATGACATGGCTTAAAGGGATCTCTTGGTATACAAAACATGGCATGGCTTAAGAGGGTCTCTTTGTATACAAAACTTGACATGACTTAAGATGATCTCTTGGTATACAAAACACGACATGGCTTAAGAGGATCTTTTGGTATACAAAACATGACATGGCTTAAGAGGATCGTTTGGTATACAAAACATGACATGGCTTAAGAGGATCTCTTGGTAGACAAGACATGACATGGCTTAAGATGATCTCTTGGTATACAAAACATGACATGGCTTAAGAGGATCTCTTGGTAGACATGACATGATATGGCTTAAGATGATCTCTTGGTATACAAAACATGATATACCTTAAGATGATCTATTGGTATACAAAACATGACATGGTTTAAGATGATCAATTTATATCCAACACATGACATATATTAAGAGGATTTATTGGTATACAAAAACTGATCACCTGGCTTAAGAGGATAACGAGATATACAAAACATGATGACATGGTATAAGAAGATCTCGTTCATTTGTGTACACCAATGATTTATCACATTTAATTATACAGCATTTCATGAAAATTAATGTCGAGCTCTATTTTAAGTTGTTACCCGAAAGTAAATCGTAGAAAGCCCTCCAATTTCTTTTTATAGGTGTCACAAAAATGTATAGTCCTATAAAAGTCGGATTATAGAAATTAACTATTTTTCGGCATCAAGTAATTAAAGCAAACGTAGAACACTGCGATTCGAAAATAAGAAAGAAAACAAAGATTTGCAAAACCAGAACATAGAAAGTACCTAAAAACTTCATCAAAGAATAGAGCAAAGAAACACACAAGCAATGTGCATCGTTATTTCGCCTTTTACCATATTTGTATGTGTCAGTTTAGTCTGTTTACCGAGAAACTTCAAAAATTAAGAAGCTTCTCCTAGTATCTGTACTTTTTATTATGACTCTCTGATTACGACTGTGACCGGTAGGATTTCCCAAATAAGTGTATATTTTAAATTATATTAAAATAAACATTAATAATAAACATGTACTTATTACTCTCTGTGTAACTTTAAAGAAACAATTTTATTCTATGTAATTTCATAAATAATGCCCTTTTCTTTATTAGCGTCTAGTCCTAGAGGATATGTTAAATTCTGTTCATTTCTTTTCCTTCCTGTTTGAAACATACTGGGTAAATGACAGTACGGGCAAAGTGGACAAGACGGATAAAAGAACAGTTAGTAATTAACAAGCTACATAATGCAATAGCATTTTATCTATGTCATTCTTTTTTTACGAGCCTCGTACCGTTTAGATGCTTAGCTAATTATGTTTTGCATATATTAAGTGAGTCTTTAAGAAAGTGTAAACATTTAATTTTAAAAAGAAGACAGTAAATGGCGTCCCAACAATTATGAAAGTTTGAGTCATGCCAGCGATAAAATAAAGTTGTGTGTGTTAATGATTAGGATTCATTAAAATTACAATACTGCAACCACCATCGATTCGATGTCAAAGAGGAACAGAGGGTCTGTTTTTGTTATATTGTTAAAATGTTTACAGTTCATCTTAAATTTCTCCAAGGAGCTATTCTTATTATAGTCCTCAGCAAAATTTGTACATGGGTAATGTCATTCAGATAAATATAGTCTGATATCGGAAGGGTAGGGGTTGTGCAGTGCTTGCACCCTGAACGCCATTTTTTGAAATAACCAACGACACACATCAAATTCAAGCAAAGATATAAACAAACTAAAAACAAAAATCAACAACAACAAAAACCAAAAACAAACTCCCCAAAACAACAACAACAAAAATAAAAAAAAAGCAAAAGCGAAACATTGGTCTCTAGAATATACCACCTACTTTACACAATTACACAAACGTAAGATGACGTGTGATAATGCTTTAGTAGGCTTGAAACAAATTTATATGTATTTACCAGATGATGATTGATTCTAATTTAAATGTGGTGTTTTTCAAATATGATTATCCAGCTTTAGTCAAAGGTAAATACTTCCCTTTCATGAGACCCAGTTTGAATTAAAATTTAAGATTGTAGTCTTGTACACTCCTCTCCTCACCAACCACAGACATATCTTCCATTTCAAGAAATCATCCATCATAAGATAATGTATTGTAAAATTGGGACACAAAACGAAAAGTAAATCGTGGTACTTACTGTGAAATAATAAATCCGTGACC
Organism: Unio delphinus; assembly: GCA_029339505.1. Lineage (NCBI taxonomy): Eukaryota > Metazoa > Mollusca > Bivalvia > Unionida > Unionidae > Unio > Unio delphinus. The sequence goes on from JAQISU010000015.1 coordinate 2,445,514, forward strand.
GTGAACGGTAACGATAATCAGCTTTTGAATCACCTCAAGTAAACAAACGACAAAAGTATATTGAGAAGTCTCTAAAAAGTAGTCCAGTCGTTCGGTGCGCAGTGATATATATATCTTGATTTATGCATACGTGTGGGGCTTTTTAGGGGGACAGCAGTTCACAATGACTATCCTAAAAGCAAAACATTCGTGAAAAGTAAAGATGAAATCAGCGTTAGAAATTCATCAAATATAGTTTCTCCAGAATTTGTAAGATCTGCGAAGATAAAATGCAAAAACTGCTATAGACAGTGCAACGTATGATGTCAGTACGTATGGCTTTTAAAATGAAAGAAAGGACGCACTTTACAGGAAGCTTTGATCTGCATCAAATGTTTACTTAAATTAATTTCGAAGAGGGAAAATACGTTGTTACCTTGACATATTTGGTTTGGCGCAGCAAAGGTTTTGATTGATTTATTTTTAAATTAATGGGTATTTACTATCTCCCCAACATCGCCTTTAGCAAGAATGTCACGATTCCCTGTCCAAAAGGTACATTTCGGTTTCGTACGTCACGTACTGACGCGATAACCTGTCATTGTCGACCATAATGCAGAATATGCATGGAGTCTTCCTCCCTTAAAAATACTATAGTACGACATTTGACTTTAAAAAACACACTCTGACAACAAAACAGAAGATATTGCGGCTTTTTCTAAATTGTAGACTTTCTATATTGCATAGTTGTTCTCTGGAGACGACTTTTAAGTGACCCACAAAACGTAAGAAAGGCCATGTCATGTGACTGTTTGTCTTTCTTATTTATCTTTATAGACTCATTTGGCAGATAGTCAATGCTCATATGCAATGTTGCTGTAAATGTTTAAAATCTCCGAACTCTCCGAGACAACACGAGGAAAGGCATGATGAATGCTCAATACACAAATGAGGCTAATACGGTAATGCAACTTCAGTAACTTTAAGATGGGAATACACGAAAAGACACATAAAGGACACAAACGCACACTTGCAAGATAAAATGACCTATTGACCAAACAGGCAGGAAGCGCAGGACAACAACGCCTGAATGGAAACAAAGTATTTCTCATAAATGTGCGAAGAAATATGCGAAATACAGAGTCAAAAATATCGAAATACAGAGTCAAAAATATCGAAATACAGAGTCAAAAATATCGAAAGACCGATCATGGTTAATTTTTTTTTTTTGTAGAGCAATAGATATTTTTAACGTGCTTAGTAAAGAATATTTTAATGTTTTCTTTGGATATATAAAATAGCACATTTACATTTCTCCTGATATGAGATAAATCAAATTTTCATTCTTTTATATATTGGAATCTCTAGAAACGCTTTTCTTTCTTCACATTTGCACTTTTCTATACTGTGCTAATGAATGATCCCCAAGTACGAGTAAATTTATATTTACGTCTTGGTACGAGTAAATTTATATTTACGTCTTGGTACGAGTAAATTTATATTCAGGTCTTGGTACGAGTAAATTTATATTTACGTTGTGTACGAGTTCCTTTACTTGAACGTCGTGGTACGAGTACCTTAACTTGAACGTCGTGGTATGAGTACCTTTACTTGAATGTCGTGGTATGAGTACCTTTACTTGAATGTCGTGGTACGAGTACCTTTACCACAACGTCGTGGTACAAGTACTTTTACCTTAATGTCGTGGTACGAGTACCTTTACCACAACGTCGTGGTACAAGTACTTTTACTTTAATGTCGTGGTACGAGTACCTTTACCACAACGTCGTGGTACAAGTACTTTTACCTTAATGTCGTGGTACGAGTACCTTTACCTTCACGTAGTGGTACGAATACCTTTACCTTAACGCCGTGGTACGAGCACCTTTACCATAACGCCGTGGTACGAGCACCTTTACCATAACGCCATGGTACAAGTACCTTTACCATAACGCCATGGTACGAGTACTTTTTCCTTAACGTCGTGGTACGAGTACCTTTATCTTATTGTCGTGATACTAGAACCTTTGCTTTAACGTCTTGGTACGAGTACCTTTATCTTAACGTCGTAGTACGAGTACCTTTATTTTAACGTCGTAGTACTAGTACCTTTACATTAACGTCAAGTAGAATTGATTTTGCAATGTATGCAGTTAATTATACCTACTATTAGACCAAAATTACTTGATTCACTCGAAATGAAAGGTCAAGTCCTTTTAGCATATTAAGTTGACCATAGCATACAATGTATCCTGCAAAATTTTTATTTTATCACATGAGTTTAGTTGTTAGCTTATGATAACCATTTGATACATACTGTCTAGCTTATGATGACCATTTGATCTACACTGTCCAGTTTATGATGACCATTTGACGTATACTATCCAGCTTATGATGACCATTTGATATATGCTGTCCAGCTTATGATGACCATTTGATATATGCTGTCCAGCTTATGATGACCATTTGATATATGCTGTCCAGCCTCTGATGACCGTTTGATATACACTGTCCAACTTAGCATATTATGTAAGATAGTCATAGGGAATCGGCAACGCAAAATGTTTTCTTTTCATTTGCGAATAGTTAATTACTAAAAGTAACCCTAAATTTGCTTTTTATTATATATTTTAAGGCACACGCCGTTGATTTGCATGATTTGTTTTCTGCATTCTCTGTCAATTATATTAAAGGCTGCATTAAAATATTGATAACAAGGAGCTCCGAAATATTTTTTAAAAATGTTGGACGGCAACGTTTTACCTAGTTATACTGTACATATGATGCTTCAAATTGTGTTATTTTATCAAATTAATGGCTATTTTCATGCAAAACAGAAAAGGTTTTTCTTTTCGTTAGCAAATTGCTTGCGCGGATTGATATAGTGAACTTTCTTGGGGTGAAAATCCTATAGAACATCACGCATTGCTGGTATCTCAGAGGGTTCGAAACGTAACATTTCGAGTGGCCTTGGTAATTTAAGTAACAAACCCTATACTCTCAATTCAGTTGTCACATAATTTTAATTTGCAATGATCACACAGTAATAACCAATATCTCCGCCGTTTTTCTTTTCCACTACGTAAACATTCTTGTAACTATACGGAGTTTGTTTTCCTTACAAACGTGTACTCTTTCTCATAGTGTAACTATCATATCACTTACACATAACAATAGGCCATGTTAGTTTAGTCACGGACAATTTGCATGTTTCGTGTGGAACTAATGATGACAAATTCAATACCTAAAGATCTGTTTTTTGTTATTCGGAGTGTTCGCTTTTAGTCCTTATGAATCTTCATTAATTACATACATGTATTCTAGAATGTCTACGGTCTTCTCACATTTTAAAATACATAAGTACATTCATCCTGCTGTGTGTGTGTGTGTGAGAGAGAGAGAGAGAGAGAGAGAGAGAGAGAGAGAGAGAGAGAGAGAGAGAGTGGTGATTTAGTTAGAAAATAATGTATTGAGTACCAAGTGATTTTTGTATTTAATCATGAATTACTGGTATACTCGGAAAGATTAAACTTACAGTTTTAGCACTTAGTAACTTCACTGTGTTTACTTAAATAAATATTCTAATTATTATTATCTGTAAACCATTATCTTCAGATAAGGAACATGTATATTTATTATTTGGTATTTCTTTTTTAAGCAACGATGTTAAATTACTTCATAGTAGCGGAATGACATACAGAGGGAAGACAACTGCTCCGGCGGCCTAATGGTCAGAGAGCCCGTTTCGGATGCAGAAGTTCGCGGGTTCGATATCCGACCGAGTCACACCAAAGGCATATTTACAAAAAGTCACTATCTAGGCGCTCAGCATTAAGCGGTTAGTGTTAAGGCTGGTCGGCCTGGTGTCATTATAATGTGACTGGGTGGGACATGATACAATGTCTGTGGGATGATGCCTATGTGCTAGACATCACTATAAACTGCCACACTGCAGCTGTCGTAACGAATTGACTGAACAATTTGAAAACAATTTGAAAAGCTAGCTAAAAATCCAAATCACACACACACACGCGCGCGCGCATACAGAGTGAACAGAAATAACCGATTCCATGTCTTGCAGGTTTCCGTGTTGATTAAAAGTGATATGAAGAGTTTAAAGTTAAAATGTAAACTATTTGCATTATAATGAGATAATTGGCATAGCCATTATAAAGAATTCACATTACATGTAATTTAGTATACTTTTACGCAAAATGGATATTTCTATAAATGCAGATTTGAACATTTCAACTAATTTCAAACAATACATGTAACTGCATTGAGTGATTTCAGCATTTCCGTTCATAAAATGACGTCCGCGAGTATCTTTAAGCGAAAAAATGACAAATCTAATTTTAGTTTTTAAATTAAAAATTTTGAAGCAATTTCAATTGCGTATTTGCATCCTGACAATTACTTCACGAATACATATAATCGATTCAGTATTCATGTTGTATATCGCGTGCTGGCATATGTTTATTAGGGAAATACGTCATGTTAAAAATGAGACGCCCAAACACTACACGGTAGAATTTCCTTTTACTCAGAAGACACGGAAAACATTCCGATGAAATAAATACTGTTTAAGCGAAATTAGGAGTTAAACGAAAAGCACTTATTAGTAGCATACAAACGATACACGTACTTTTGATATTGTCAAATACCTACTGTCTGATTGATGTCAAGTACCTGCTGTCTGATTGATGTCAAGTACCTGCTGTCTGATTGATGTCAAGTATCTACTGTCTGATTGATGTCAAGTACCTACTGTCTTATTGATGTCAAGTACCTGCTGTCTGATTGATGTCAAGTACCTTCTGTCTTATTGATGTCAAGTACCTACAGTCTGATTGATGTCAAGTACCTACTGTCTGATTGATGTCAAGTACCTACTGTCTGATTGATGTCAAGTACCTGCTGTCTGATTGATGTCAAGTACCTACTGTCTGATTGATGTCAAGTACCTGCTGTCTGATTGATGTCAAGTACCTGCTGTCTGATTGATGTCAAGTACCTACTGTCTGATTGATGTCAAGTACCTACTGTCTGATTGATGTCAAGTACCTACTGTCTGATTGATGAACCTATGATGTTGTTGATCTTATGAACCTAACAGCTTCCTTGGTTACTTGTTATGCATTTTTCAGCAGATGATATGCTGTGCATGTTGACCAGTATGTTTCCTGGATGAAATGCTCTGGAAACCCCCGAGAAGAACCACCGATACGACATTAAAATTTGTTTTTATTGTCTAACCATGGTACGATATTAAAATGTGTCTTTATTATTTTATAATAATGACACAACATTAAAATGTGTCTATTTGTTTCTAACAATGGTACGACATTAAAATCTGTCATATTAATTCAGACTTTTTGTTCTTGTTTTTATCTATATCAAGTATTATTTTTGTATGCTTTTATAACATTATCCATAAAGTATAAATGCAAGTTGGTAAATCTCATTTCCAAATTATATTCCTTATATTTATGACTTGCCATTCCTTATATTTATGATCTACCATGCCTTATATGCTATTCCATGCCTTATATTTATGATTTACCATGCCTTATATGCTATTCCATGCCTTATATTTATGATTTACCATGCCTTAAATTTATGCTATGCCATGCCTTATATTTATGATTTACCATGCCTTATATGCTATTCCATGCCTTATATTTATGATTTACCATGCCTTAAATTTATGCTATGCCATGCCTTATATTTATGACTTACCATGCCTTATATTTAAGCTATGCCATGCCTTATATTTAAGCTATGCCATGCCTTATATTTAAGCTATGCCATGCCTTAGATTTAAGCTATGCCATGCCTTATATTTATGCTATGCCAAACCTTATATTTATGATTTACTATGCCTTATATTTATGCCATGCCATGCATTATATTTATGACTTACCATGCCTCTATTCATAATTTACCATGCCTTATAATTATGCTATGCCATGCCTTATATTTATGATTTACTATACATTTTATTTACGCTGCGCCATGCTTTATATTTATGATTGATCATGCCTTGTATTTATGTTATGCCATACCTTATATTTATGATATGCCATGTCTTATTTGATATGCCATGCCTTATATTTATGCTATGCCATGCCGTATATGTATGCTATGCCATACCTTATATTTATGATTACCGTGCCTTATATGTATGATTTACCGTGCTTTATATTCATGAATTACCATGCCTTATATTCATGATTTACCATGCCTTATATTCATGATTTACCATGCCTTATATTTATGCTATGCCATACCTTATATTTATGTCATTCCATGCCTTATATTTATAATTTACCGTGCCTTATATTTATGATTTACCATGCTTTATATTTATAATTTGCCACCTCTTATATTTATGATTTGTGAAGACAAAATGTCAGAATCATTGGCGATCTCGATTTTCTTAGCAGAAACCCATTATATAGAAAGATTTTCGCAGTCAAATTTAGCATATCAAGGATGTATAATGTCAATCCTGACATAAACCAAATCAATTAGATATGTCACGGACGTATTTGAACAGGAAGTATGAATATTTGGAAAGGTTTGCACATTGTGAATATGAATACCTGTCTGAGGTTCATCAGTACCTAAGCATCAATTTGCGAAAGAGGTTTTTCCAATGTTGCATATCATAATACATACTACTTCCTGTCTTACACTGCCAATGCATCTGTAAGATAAGTTAAATGATGACTGGCTGGTAATATGGAATGGGATTAAGGTTTTGATGGATGGATGGATAGACATAAATCGATTATTAATTAATTTGTTGATTGAAACATTTATTGCTTTTATTTATCCTATTTGGGTATTATATGGTTTGTAAAGTATATAGGGATCACAATTAGTGATTCATATATCTGGTTTAAATACATGACTTTTCACCCTACTTGTCTTTATACTGGATTTAAGTATGAATGTATTAATTTTGCTGGGTTTAGATATACACGTGTATCCAAAGAAAATGTAAAGTTTTTTCAAGTGGTTTAAATTTAAATGCTGCCAGTTATATTTTTAAAAATTGCAAATTTTACTGACTTGCCTTGAAATACTACCTTAGAGGATGTAAGTCAATTTCCTGGCTATCGTTTCACTGATCTAGACTGGAAAGATAGTTCTTTACAAGAAAGTCGATTTGCTGGGTACATTTTCATTTACACTCAAATATAATCTTCAAAATACCGAGAACATTAATGCCTTATATATTTATGTTTCACGGATATCGTGTGTGGTTTCTCTGTTTACTGAAAATCGTGCCAATTTGATTGGTTTGACTGTGAATATCCTCACTAGCATACCAATCAACCAAATGTTCTAGTCTCAACAATATATTCTTCAATCCTCTCAGAAACATATAAACGCTATTTTTCATTCAAATCAATATTGGTCATACAAATTTGTTAATCTCCGATTCTGTCGGTAGTGAAATATTTCGACTTTGCGTCAAACATAATTATGACGTAAATTAAACTCAATGAAAAATTGGTGTCATATGTACGGGTATAACCTAACAGATAAAAGTAGCACGAGATGTCAAAAATCACTTCACGTTTTATTTTAAATGTCCAAATTAATTTAGTAAAACCAACTAATGACGATCCAACCTGGAGGAGTTGAAGTAGAAGATAGTAATTGCAGCAAATGTTACTTGGAATTATTGCTATGACATTTAGGATTGTTTTCATGATTAATGGCAATTTACAAATTGCTACGTGCTCGTTGCACAATATTTTCAAACTTGCAGAGTTATGGCGATTGTTCGTGTGTTTTTCTGATAAACGGCATTTATTCACATTTTTTAAATCGATGGTAACCTAGCCATGATTCTTTATCCATCTTTATAAACGCAAAAGATTTATATTTTTGCCTGGTGTGAAAATTGAGTCCTATGTTCCGGTCATCCATCTCCTCCTCCTTATGCTTTAACTGATTAGTTTATGTGGTCAGCACGGCAGTGGACAGTCATCTGCTTGCCGTAAATTATTTTAATTATAAACTAATTTCAGTGCAAGAGATAATAAAAATCACATTGGAATTATTTTTTTTCATGTCCTGCAGATGCATTGTAAATCAAATTAAAATGTGCGTATTCGTGATCTTGCTGAAGATAGTGAAATGCTGAGGTTTTTCCCACGTGTGGAGATGCCATCTACCACTGAATGATTATGGGATCAAATACATTTATCACATCAGAAACCTGTGATTTTAAGATTTTAAGTCAGGGCATTTCTGACATCAACGTTACATTAAAGTTATATATATATATATATATATATATATATATATATATATATATATATATATATATATATATATATATATATATATATATATATATATATATATATATATATATATATATATATATATATATATATATATATATATATATATATATATATATATATATATATATATAACTTCTGCTCTTCTCGATCCGGACAAGAAGGGGAGAGAAATGCACATTTTATATTAAATGATGGCATAGCTTAAGACTCATATCAACCTTTTAGTGTCGATAGTGGCATATGCGATATAAGTGGAGAAATACATGTATGAACTCCATGCCGAATATTGGATCACATATTTGTCATAGGGGATGTAAACAAGCAACAACCAGATGCTGACACGTGCACTGACCGAGGGTTTAAACTTGAAAATTGTTTGGCCGGTTAACAGGGTCTTACTGAATGCTTTTCAAGTAATACTCAGACAGTGACAGCACGTTATCATATTTATATAAAATTTTATGAGCGTTGGGATAATGTTTTGTGACGCGACTTCTTCATTTCAGTATTGGAATGACTTCCCTACTTCACCTATTATTTTTGTTATTTTACAGGTGTGTTTGGCATATATAGTGTTGGTCCGTGTCTCCAGGCCACAATATACGTATTATTTGGTAATAGCGACAATCCATCATCTAAGAGAATATTTTTGTCATTCACACTTCAAGAATATCTTTCACACGTTATAAATCAGGGCATACAAGCATACAGATCAAGGTGTTTTTAGTAACTGTTCAATTATGCACGTATTCCCTTCATATATGAGTATGTAGTGCATTCCTAATTCTGCACATAAGTTGGTCCTTTTTGTTCCTTTGGTTTCGAAGTACTTGATTACAGGAGTACTACTTTAACAGGAAACTTCAATTTTCAGGACGGATATAGATTTTTCTCTTTCTTTCCTCTTATCAGAGTAGGTTGTGGAGAAGCTACGAGTCTTAAAAAAATTAAATCACAGTACTGCTTTTTGATGGAAAGTGGTCAAGTTACTTGCATTTTTCTGTTTCACTTGACATTTTCTGGAGAAAAAAATTAAATACATTATACAAAAATCAGTAAGGATTAATTTTCCATGTGTTCTCCTCAATAAAATATGTGTTTCTGGTTATCGTTTGTCGATATACATGCTCGTTTCATTTACGCCTAGATCAAAGTGTATATATATATATATATATATATATATATATATATATATATATATATATATATATATATATATCTTGATCGAAGCATTCTTAAATAATAATAATAATAATAATAATAGTAATAATAATAATAATAATAATAATAATAACACCAACGACGTCAATAATAACAAAAGCAGTAATAATACTACTAATAATACATTATATATTTAGAATATTCCTTTACTAGATTAACAGTTCGGTCGAAATCATAAAGGATGAAAATCGTCATTACGATCCAATCAAAGCTTCACAGACACAGACACATCAATGATAAGCACACATTAGGCTAGGACAGAGGATGACAAAGGAAATATTTGCGTATGAGTTTAATGATTGATATCATGCAAAATCTCTGTCAGAGTTTACTTAGAGATGCATGCTGACACGATGTTTGCCCTGGATTGACTAAAATGAAGCGATTGAGAACCTCTCAACCAAGTGTTTTGCGATAGACTAGAAGTTTTATTAGAATAAAGGCGGTAGTTGAGCATGTGTACATTCGCAATGTTATCGAGACATTTTATAAGATAGACTATTCTTTGAAAAAAGAAATAGTCTCTTGAAAGTAAAAAGTTGGCGCAAACTGAAAAGAAACCTCGCTGATTTTAAAGCACAAGAAGAAAAACGGTCTTGGTTACTATGTATAAGATCAATTAGCCATTGCGCGGCACGACGAATTGGAACTCGTGATAGACAATGACCATACAAAATGGAACCCTCACCAAGAGAGAGAGAGAGAGAGAGAGAGAGAGAGAGAGAGAGAGAGAGAGAGCATCTGTTTTGTTCCCGGCATTTCTGTTAAAACGACCCTCATTCCACTCGAACAAAAATGGATGAGGTATCCACGTTTACACTAGCATGTTCAAAGAAGAAGAACACTAAATCCCTACATAAGCATAAAAGAAAAACACTTCAAATGAATCACCTGAAGACATAATGCACGTTTTCATATCGACAAGTCGCCGATGGCAAAACTCCTGGCCACATTAGTAAAACATTTCTATGGAGATTCTCTTAAGTAAAAATTTACTAAAATTTGATGTTGGAATCCGGTCATGTGTTATTATAATATTTTGCATAGAACATTGTCATTTAGAGGAACAGACTTAAATATAATGAGTTGTAATCATCAGATAAAATTATCACTCTCTCTAGCCATCTAGCCTAAAATGTATTTGTGAAAGCATGGAAAAAAGAAAATGACACAATTTTCCCCATGTATTTGTCTTCTTGACATAAAACATTAAAGTATACCTGCAAAATATTTCTTACGGTTGTCATATAAAATATCTAGAATGAAATATTTCTTCTACTATGAGAATTTTAGGAATTCTGAAACGTGGAAACAATTGTATTATTTATGATAGTCATATTATTCAGGTTTAATGACTTTAAATTCTGTGCTCTAAGATATTAAAGCTACCATCTTTAAGGACAACATCTTTAAATTCAGCGTTTGTATGGACACGATGCAGACGAAATCATACAAACCGGTGATAAATCCTATGTCATAAATATGTAGGTTTAGGAAGAAAACCTTTTGCTAGTCGTTTTGTAAATATAATCAATGGAATAGAGCTGTAACATCATTTTACTACCAAATGATGTAAAAGTTCCTCGGGACCTAAATTGATCACGCCTCGTGATCTGCCTAAATTGTTTTGATAAATCATGTATGAAGCAACCGAAGTCTAAGATGTATCAAGATATTTCGCAAACTAAAAATCATATTGTTGTCGTGTCGCAAACTAAAAATCATATTGTTGTCGTGTCGCAAACTAAAAATCATATTGTTGTCGTGTTACTTCTGTCCTTGGTGGGCTTTCATGATGCAACCAGCGCAAATAGTTTCAGGCTCCCCCCCCCCTCCAAGGATGCAACTACCTGCTGTGTAGAAGGGTTACTTTATTTTTTAGTCTGGGAAATTTAATTGGAAAGGAAATAAAACGTGGCATTAGAAGGGAACACATGACTTGTAAAGGCGATTGAGAAACAATTAGTATAGCTTTATGAAATATATCCTCTATAATCTTATTGATAACCTCGCCTACAAGTTTTAAAGAAGAGAAAATGTTAGTTTTTAATCTGACAAAACAAAAGCAGATCTATATAACAATATCTCGCATGAGCCTCTAGCTAATAAATTTGTCTATCTGAAACTTATCTTGGATTAAAAAAAGTTGATATTAGGTAGAAAAAGTGTTTATCATTTAACAAAAACGATTTTGAACATGGAATCTGAAAATGTCCGTAATGAACAATCTGCAGAAATGGTATTTGTTGTCCTGAGTCCCCGATGTATGGACCATGTGTGAGATTGGTTTTAAAACTTTTATAGAAACCTTATGAGGACAACACCCTGAAATGGAGAAAAAATTAGATGAAACACCGCGAAACCCAAATGTTAAATAACCATGATAGTTATAAGGACAGGTAAGCTTAAACATCTATATCTAAACAATTAAATAAAGTTTTCAAATTAAATCCAAGGTAAAGGAATAAGTCTCTATGTTGAAATGTTCATAATACATAAATTAAATTCCTTATAATTTGTTACAGCTATGAGCACACCACTTGGTTTAGGAACTATCAAATGCTTGAAACAAATTGTTTAATGTCAAAGTGTGAATGCACAAAAGATTCTATATCCAAAAAAACAAACATGTGAGTTCAAAATCCACAATTAGCTTTTTTATTTGACTGCGAAAGAAATTGCATTTGGAATATAAGTTTGTAAAGGGGGAACTTTAAATTCTTTTTAATCCGTATATTGTCTGAAGAATTAAAGAGTCCTTACCTGAAGCTTCCATTCAAAGGAAGAGGCAAGCCGGAACAAACGTTTACTTCTTGCTTTAAGTTTAGTTTGGATTTGGGTTTTGGAAGATAATATTGGACTTCGAAACCGCTCCGGTGGCCTAGTGGTTAGAACGTCCGCCACGGAAGCGGCAGGTCGTGGGTTCAATCCCCTGCCGGGTCATACCAAAGACTTACAAAAATGGTACAAGCAGCTGCCACGCTTGGCGCTCAGCATTAAGATGTTAGAGTTAGGACTGATAGACCTGGTGTCAGGATAATGTGACTGGGAGGGACATCATGCTAAATAAATGTCTGCAGCATGATGCCCCAGTGCTAGACATCACTATAAACCGCCTCACTGCAAACATCGTAGCGATATGACTGAAAAATTGTTAACTCTACTTTAAAAATCCTAAACAAACAAGCAAACAATTGGACTTCGACCTACCTGTTCTTTGTCCTGAGAACTGGGGTTGAAACCTAATAATTCGAGGGTGGGGTGGGGTGTGGCAATACTGTTGAGATTATAAATTGATTTGAGTATTTCGCCCGCCCCCCTCTTAGAAACGAATCATCGAATGTACCATGCAAACCTTGTTATTTATTTGTTCCCCGACTTTTATCAAAATTATAAGATTGACAATTGTCTCATCTAAGAATAATAACAGTGCCATTCACCCTTTAATCACTAGAGACGCTAGAGTGTACCTGAGCCAACTATGTAATTGCATCTGAAGCAAAATTGTTCGACTCATGCATGATTCCTTGTTTTCTGATCATTCAGCAAAGCTGATGGCTTTTGTTGCCACTAACTCTCTGAACCGTAGGTTATTTGGATGAGCCCTTTTTTATTCTCCCCATACCTCAGGATTAATCCTTGGGGGGGGGGGGGTCCCATCGTGTCCCATTTAAGTGGAATTTGATTTGTAGAAATACTAACACTTGTCATTTATAGTAACGTACTATTTATTATATATACGCATAGGTACTATTATATGTCATGTACATGAGTCATTATTGTCTTCCTGTATTGATCAAATTGAACGACAGCTATTCCACACCAGTTTGATGGCAACATTTGTCATCTCAAATTTAAACAAAGTGATTTAGATACGTTTCTTGCACAAAAAAAATTCATTGATATGTGTGGCCAAGTGGTATTCAGATTAAGAAAAACCACCAGAACCTACATCGGTATCGACCAGATGCTTATGTAAAGACTCATGCTCAAGTATGGTGATATCATCCACCATTGATATAATTTGTCTCAAAATTTTGTGATATCATCATCACACCAAGTTTTTCCCTAAGTTTCAAAATAGATTTATTCAAACGTTTATCTTGGTCAATAAGATTAACATATGATCGATGAGTGATTCAATGCACGGACGAGTTTGATTAAGGAACAAAAGCGGTGGAGTTACCCCTCCGAGTCTTAGATAGTCAGATAATTCGGACTTACTGGGTTTTGTACGTTTACCTACTAAATATGGTTTAAGAAAAGATGAGTGTGGCTCCAAATGATCTCTAAGGGATAGGAAATCGTCCGTATCCGAAGCCAATTTTGCGTTTTAGGTATGACCTTCAATGTTGTGAGGAAAGTAATAACATACCTTTGAGAATTAACAAAGGATAAGGATTCTACAAAGACGGTATTAATTGTTATAATTAAAAAAAAAACATGCATAAAACCCCAGCTAAACGTATCTCTGTTAGACAAACCGCCCGGGGCGAGCGCTGACCTAAAATTGAAGTGTCTTCTCATTATTCACAGACTACATTTTAATCGTCATGTGACCTTTCTTTTCTTCAAAAGACACCTGTTATACATAGCGTCTGACTGATGATGTTCCTAGTGTAAACATGCGATTGCTGAAGTCCCTACGGAAAAGTGGGCTAGTTGTATGATAGACTGACCTTGAGCCAATGATGATTCACATTATGCACACTGTTGCAGTCACACAAAACAGCATTTTACCAAACTCCAGGCATGTAGGTTACTTAACAGAATTCAAAATGAATAAATATCAGACTTTCACTCGCTTCCAGTGTGAACAAAACACAAAAGAAAGCTTATTGGGAGTAATTCTTAAATAGATAGCTTTTCGTCTGAGATATATGTTTGGTCAAAAGTTTATAATCATTACAATTTAAGTTTAAAATATCTTGACCTTCTTGTCATGAGATAAACTTTAAAAAGGTCCTGGTGATTTTTCTGTGAGAGACTCCATGGACATAAGAAAACCATGCAGAGATAAAAAATTTTAAACGCAAATGAGGATTGTATCAAAACTGCACGTGCTATATATTTAACGGGGGAAGACAAAGACGTTTCCTTGTCTTTCTTGAACTATTTATATCATGAACCCAATATCGCCTTAACTTGTTTATGCATTTAGAAATGAGTAAAACATGTACTAGAATATTTAGATTATGCGAAAGGCCAGCCGAGCGAGAAACGCTAACCCCAAAATGCCTATTTAACGGTAAGAGTTGTAATTTAGTAAAAAGTGAGTAGTATAAAATATTAAATTTTTGTTTTTATATCAATCACTCGAGTATACAACAACAGAAAAAAATTTGCAACATTCACACAACATTAATATTGTTAATATGTAACCTTTGAATTGGCCATGGGAGATAACAATTATGGAAACAATTGTACGTTTGAGAGCTATTTCCCTTGGTCAACTTAGGGCGAGCTCTACGCATATTATGGATTCAGGTAACAATTATTTCTTCAGGTTCAATATCCAACAATGTAGCCCCAGTATATTTTTCCTCTATAATCTTGCTGGTGATACAAGAGTTGGAATTATGTATGCATGTAAGGCAATTCTGAAAAATGTAAATGATTTTTTTTTTTAATGCACGCACATATTATCAGTTCGGGATGATAAACATCATCAGCACAGATCTATTACTACGCCATATACAAGTTCTAATTGTATGCCTGCACCTAATAGTGTTTGTATACTATGGACAGGATATATGATATCAAATAGGTTATGGGACTATCGTCATATTAGGACCCTGAGACAAACATGTGCAAAAAGAATCATGTCCACAGAGAAGTGTGGACATTCCAAAAGAGCTAGATGCATCTCAGTTTTATGTCATAATAATGTGCGTGTGGATGCGAACCCGGAATCATATTCTGTCAACAACAATAGGCAGTACCGTAAAGGATATGGAAATTGTTTTGGACATGTCTAATTTCCAAACAGCATAGTGCAGTTGAAACTGTAATATGAAATGATTGCATATCATTATATGACTTGCACGCCCAACCACACACACACACACACACACACACACACACACACACACATATATATATATATATATATATATATATATATATATATATATATATATATATATATATATATGGATTAATTGATTGGTTGGTTGCTTCATTGGTTGATTGATCGATGGATGCATGCATACACTCATTGATCATTGTGATAAGTAAAGAGGACAGAAAAAGAAAAGAGGTTGGCCTTTAGTTTCACATGACAATGCTGTTATGAGAGCTCAGTCAGTCAAACGTGTTTTCTTGTAAAAATTCCTTTATTTGTTTCTTCAGATTTTGCGAGAAACGTTTGGACCTCTCCATCGGCTTCATAGGTCATAGTAGGTAAAAGTAGCATGACAAGCGGGGGAGGGGGGGGGTGGTAAGACAGAGCGGTTTCTCCGGGTGCAAGAGGTTTTGGGGCAACACAACTAGGAACACCAGAGGTCTTGGGGCGCCAAAACCCCTTTGGGCTTTCATCTTCTATTTACCTTTAGTATACCACTGGTAGGTAACCTAACTGCACATAAAATACGTTGTTACTACTGATTTCTCCACGAACGTTTTCTTTAATGTAGTATGTGTTTTTCATGAAGTCTTTGATCACTGTCATTTTGCAAGTGTACTAAGATCATCTTTTCTGTCTGCAGTGTCCCATGACTTCTGTTCAACCTGTGCATACGAGTTATCGCCATTAGAATTACTATTATTTTGCAGTTGTCAGGCTTCCTGTCGCCAGGCTGAGTTTGTTTGTTTGTTTGTTTGATTAGGATTTTTAACGTAGCTTTAACAATTTTTCAGTCATATCGCTACGATGTCTGCAGTGAGGCAGTTTATAGTGATGTCTAGCACTGAGACATCATGCCGCAGACATGTAGCATGATGTCTCACCCAGTCACATTATCCTGACACCAGGCCGACCAGTCCTAACACTAACCTCTTTATGCTGAGCGTCAAGCGAGGCAGCTGTTAGTACCATTTTTGTAAGTCTTTGGTATGACTCGGCCGGGGATCGAACCGACGACCTCCCGCTTCCGGGGCGGACGCTCTAACCACTAGGCCACCGAAGCGGTTGCCAGGCTGAGTTCTACATCTCATATTTCCTCGCCGTGCCAGCAGTCAATTCCTGGTTTCTGTATTTTTTAAAATACAAATGTACAGTCTTTATCCATCTGCGCCAGACATTTCAGAGTCCTTGCTGAAAGAATACCTCCCATGTGTTTAATTTTTCCCAGTGATGATCCCTATCTGTGTTTGAGTCCGTGTATTGTTGAATGTCCTCTTGCCTCAAAGGTTCTTGAACGATTAACATTTATAGCTAATAGAACACGTATTGATTTGTTAAAAGACTCACACTTTTCCTTGTTTGTGTTAAGCCGTAGAAAAGTTTTATTTTCAGTACTTCTAGCATGATATTCTTAGTATTGTCTGTCATGTCTAGATAAAAATCACCTGATATTGACCTACAAATGCTCATCATATCCATCAAATGTTTCTACTTCCTCCCCCACAGACCTTTGAATAATGCTGAAATTTCTAACAGTCACCCGAATAACAGCGCAAGGTGGCATCCAATAATTGGGGTGTTGATATTTGACATTTCTAACAGCGCAAAGTGGCATCCAATATTTGGAGGAGCTGATATTTGACATTTCTAACATTAACAACAGTGTCCACCCTCATTCGTTTGAAGATCGAACTGCAGCAGGTTTTAATATCTTGACTGAGAATTTTCGATTTCATCCTTTTCCATCTCTTGTTCTTTTTTAAGGAAACATGTTTTCAGTAATGCTTCATATTTATCCCAATTTGAACTGTAAACAATTCAAATGAATTGGGTATGGCAGTTATTCTGCTTCCCATCGTGGATGTAGAATATTGTAAGAATCCTGAAAGCCAGCAACAGCCATCTGTTTCATTTCTAAGTGAGAATCTTTTCATTTAATTCTATGAATGTGATGTTCATGAAAACATTTGCCTTTGAACCATGCTTCAATCCAGCACAACTTGTTTTCAACTGGAGTTCCAACAAATGCATTACTTTTATTTAAGTTTCACGGGCAATTCCATCAAATGAGATGAATTTTGACCACGTTTTGTTCATGTCCACAGCTAATGCGTTGTATCTTGCATGTTGCGAGTTAATGACATTGTATCTTACATGAGAACGCCTTCTACGTGATCAGGATCAGGAACTCCACGAACGATATTAACTTTACTGTCACGTTTCAGTTTGTCTGCCATATCCGTTTAATTTAGCTCACTAGTTTTACCTACATTGTATAAAGCTCTTTGCATTATAAATGTTCTGCTCGGTGGTGTAATATCAGTGACAACAAGTACGTATCTAACCTTTGTGTTTACCATTGATGCATCGCATCTTTTAGTCTAGCTTGAAACGTCGTATTTACAGCAGCAGGATTTGGTTTTATATCTATTTGGTATGGTTTTATATCTATTTGGTATGGTTTTATATCTATTTGGTATGGTTTTATATCTATTTGGTATGGTTTTATATCTATTTGGTATGGTTTTATATCTATTTGGTATGGTTTTATATCTATTTGTACAACTTACACTGATGACTTTTCCCACTTCTCTTGCCATTTCATACACTAACTGTGATGCAACTGGTGAAATGTTTGTTGTGCAGTCAATATGGCCTCCAGAAGATTACACTTCAAAAGGCTGGTCTTTGAGCCAATCCAGAACAACTGGTTTTCTACTGTAGTTCCTACAATGTATTGTTTCTTTGTAACGGTTTCACATGCAATTCCAACAGCATGCCATGACCTTTGACCAGACTGTGTTCATGTTCAAAGCTAATGGCATTGTATCTTGCATCCAAAGTGATATTTATTTGTTAAGGGTCATGCACACAACGTATAAGATTAACTTGTCAGACTAGTTTCAGCTTGTCAGCCATATTAATGTCAATTAGCGCCACAGTCACTTTGCTTACAATGTTGGAAACGCTTTGTAAAGATGTTCTGCTAGGAGATGGAATGCCAGTGGCTGCAAGTAAATATCTAGACATTGTGTTGCAGATTGTTATATTCCGTATTCCAGCTTAAAACATTTGCAGCAGCAGGATGTGGCCCAGGTATATTTTATTCTATCTTCTTATGAAACTGATACACTGGTGACTTCACACTGCAGATTTTATACATCATTATATCCTTTTAAGCATATCCTATTGTCATTTAGTAGCAATTTGGAAATCAAGTCTATCACATACGTTGTTTTGACTGCCATGTCGATGCCACTTGTCGAAATTTTTTCATACAAATCATACATGGCCTATTGTATTTATTCACGTCGGTCTATTTCAGGGTCGGCCTCGCTTTAGGTTGTGGCCAGTAAACTGAGGTGTGCAATTACAGTCTGGTGCCACAACTTACTTTAGACCCAATCTGTCACAACTTACTTTAGACCCAATCTGCCACAACTTACTTTAGACCCAATCTGTCAGCATCATCACTGCAATGAGATAGATGTTCTCTGCATCAGTCCTTCTGGTCACTTGAGACGATGCAGTACTCGAACTTGGTAGATTATTATCAGTCAGAAATATGTTTCGGTTAACATTGTTGTAACAGTACTGTAACATTGTTGTAACAGTACTGTAACATTGTTGTAACAGTACTTTAACATTGTTGTAACAGTACTGTAACATTGTTGCTACAGTACTGTAACATTGTTGTAACAGTACTGTAACGTTGTTGTAACAGCAAATACGTTAGTTGCATAGAGCTTTAAAGTCGTTGTGTTGAAATTTTATCAAATGCTAAGTATTTTGCATGACCAAGATTTTTTTTGGACCTATCACGCAGTTGTTACTCAAGAGATTACACAGAAATTACAGGTGGTTTAACATCTACAGTTATCTGCATTAAATTCATGTTACCATTTTTGCTAGCCGTTCCTTCTGTATTATAGTTCCCAACAACGTAAAGTCTTGTTACAGTGAGCTCAGAATGCAGAGAAACAATCTGGTAAAACAGCTACGTTATAACCTCATTTCTGGTAGACCGCAACTTTAATATTGGTAGATTCATCATGTGTGAAAACTTAAGTGAATTATCTACATTTATTATAGATGAAGGGATGAGGGCTCCAGCTGCAGTTTGAGCCTGGTCTCAAAACATATGCAAATAAGCTGTATATGTATATAAGTATGCCTTTCGTTATGTTGAGCATTAATTAACCTGAAGTAAGCAACGGGAACGTTTTCATACATTAATCGCAACATGGGGAGTTCTTGTATTAAAATATACCACGAGCTAATCCACTAATCCCTAGTTCCTTTCCATACTCCCAATCAGAGTGAGTCAACTCAAAACATCGATTTCAATTGATACAAATCGTAGCGAAATCCAACATTTGACGAGGATAATAATATACAGGAATTTGCCATTCTGAATCACCTTGCTGTTACGGGTACATGCTTTTAAGTAAGACACATAAAAAGTGAAAAAAAAACAAGCTTTGTAAACTTTAACGAAGAACTAATTTCCCACGAAAAACAAAGTAAGTGAAAAAAAAAGAAAAAGAACTTACGGTAGTGTGAATTCAATCCAAAACTATTCAAACACAAGCCCTAGTCATGTTAAGTCCTGAATAAAACTCAGTAAAAGTCTCCAAGAAATTATAAAATAAAAGATAATGCCGGGTCTGTTATAGTTTACAGAGGATTGATCATGTGACAACAGTCTTTTGTTGAAGCACATTAATATAATTCCAGGTTTTAATTCATTATTAATTCTAGTGAATGTCTTTATTCAAAATTGTTATCAGAACACTTTTGTATTTCAAGAGAAAATAATAAAGATTTGAAGGAAAATATTCCAGCCTGAAATAAAAGTTACTGGTTACAACACAGAAAACAATTTGATTGTGCTAATACTTAAAGCACGATTAACCAAGTTCTCGCAGTTACAAGATTATATAGTTCTCTACTTGACTTCAGGTCTCAATTAGCATTTTCAAAAAGAAAAACATTGCCTAATGTAAAATAACCATTCATAAAGATGCTAATGTTTTTGTAATATAAAAACCATAACCTGAATTACACTCAGGAAATTGCAAAACTTAAACCCACATAAAAATGTCAAGAAGAAATTAATTCAATTCTAGACATGGTCAAATTCAACATACAGTGTTACATTACAATATCATAACATAGCTAACATTTAAATTAAATATACATAATAATGCTCACAATCCTTTGACCAGGGCACCACTGAGCATGTACTTCGTTTGACTCCCTAAAGAATCCTACATCGCCGGGTTATTAAAACTATCAATAGAAAAGAAGACAGTGTCTGATGGTAATTATCATCGCTGGCTAATACAGCATGAAGGCTCTAGTTTTCTTCTTAATAACAAGTAATGGTGGGGGGGGGGGGACCCAAAGCAATGCACGATTGTGAGACAACATAATAAATATTGGCTCGCGTTGTATTTGTTTTTAAACTGTGACACTTCAGAGATAGAAAATATATTTTGTAAGACGACATCATCAAAAGTTGCGATAACTACACCTTGCATTAGTAATAACAAATGGGCTTCAAACGAACTAATAATACAAGAGAGTAAAGCTGAATTACTCTTTTTATGCAAGAGTGAATGACTGAAAAAATAATATTGTCAGCAAACGTGCGTGACGAAACGATTAGTTAATTAGAAAAGAAACATGCCAGTCTGAATTTAAAAGGTTAAAACCTGACGTTGACGTCAACTTACGGTGTTTGATGCTTCTAGAAATTGCATCAAGCACATTATAACCTCGGTGAAGTAAACGAAGTTAGTAACAATGCTCTTTTAGAAAGGATGAAAAACTATTTAAAAACTGTTAGATAAATGTATTCGATGCTATCAAACATTAAACATTATATTTACAAACTGTTAGATAAATGTATTCGATGTTATCAAACATTAAACATTATATTTACAAACTGTTAGATAAATGTATTCGATGTTATCAAACATTAAACATTCTATTTACAAACTGTTAGATAAGTGTATTCGATGTTATCAAACATTAAACATTCTATTTAAAAATTGTTAGATAAATGTATTCGATGTTATCAAACATTAAACATTCTATGGTAAAGGACAAAACTAATAAGGTGGCAAACTTGCCTACAATAAGTTACAGTCACGGAGTCTCAACCGCTAAGGACTGTTAACGTGACTAATAGCTCACCTGTCTGAATCAATGAAGTTAAAAATACATCTCCTCAGAATTTAGGATGTTTTCCAAGCACTGCATAAGCGTGCTGATTGGAGTCTTGCAACTGTGCCGTTAGAGAGGTATACTTGTCCCATAATCAGCATGTCTGTGAACAGGTGTTGTTCTTGTTGTTGTTGTTGTAGGGTTTAACGCTATTTTTCAGCACAAGATAGGAAATAACCGGCAGCCAGTATTATTGGTGGAGGAAGAACCCGGGAAAACCCCAGAAAGAACCACCGACGTACGAGATTGGCCGAATCCGAGATTTGAACCCAAGCAGACAGAGCAGTGATCCGTAACTGAGAGCACTTTAGACCACTCGGCCACTTGGGGCCTCGAAAAGTAATATGTAAATATATATTAGTAATGTGTAAATATCGATAAGTAATATGTAAATATCTATAAGTAAACTATACATATCCATAAGTAATGTGTACATATCGATAAATAATGTGTAAATATTGATACATACTGTGTAAATATCTATAAATAGTGTGTAAAGGTCTATAAGTAATGTGTAAACATCGATAGGTATTTGTAAATATCGATACGTAATGGGTAAATATCGATAAGTAATGTGTCTGAATGTGTTCTTTCGCAATTCAATTTTAAAGAGAACTGATTCTGTTACAAAATTAAATATTTATTATACCAAAACATTCAAACTGAATCGATAAAACAGTTACCTCTGTTAATCGCTTTTGAATTCAAAATATAAGCATTACATTTGATTTTCTCCTAAATTTCATTTTTTTTATTGAAATTATTCCTACCATCAAATTCTCTGTACGCTATTGTATTACTGCTGACGGTCGTCAAATGTCCGAAACTATTTCTTATCGGACGACGCTGATATGTATTCTAGTATGTATGTATAAGTTTCTGATTTACATATGTAATTGTACGTCATGTTCCTTTCACTCTCGTATCTGTACTATTTCTCTATAATGTTTCTCATATCTTAAAGGAGCAACAACAAAAAAAGATTATATGTTTGGACTGGAATGCAGAAAATATATTGCACGCTAATATACCAGTTTATAATTTAACTCTAGCGGATTGCGCATGTACTTAAAAACATATAATTTGTCAAAGCAGGAAATCTTAAATATATAATTAAAATATACAATAGTGCGATTTTAGATATGATTTATTACTCCCAGAATAAGTCTAATTTGTCATTCAATGGCAAATGAAAGGTCATAGTATGTATTACTGCGTCAGTGAACTTTGCCCCCAAAAAATGAAAATCGTACCGTGATGTTATATAATTTATGGTAATGCGTCTCTATGCACGTGCCTCAGACGAATACAACGGCCTATTATGGGCTGATATTTTGCTGAGCTATCAAATACATAATGTTACACTATAAATAAATAAGCATTTTAATGGTATTGATATAGACGGAAGAAAAACGATATGGCAGTATGCAATCATTGGTCTTTTATTAGAAAAAATATTGTAATATGGAAGCTTTTCTGTCTTTGGCGGTAAAGACTTGATATGATAACTGTGTAGAAGTAGCTCCCACATTGACTTCCAGAAAATGGATTACTATAATCTTTAGTTTTGTCGCAAAATCTTGAAACCTTCAATCAACGAAGATAGATAAAATCTCTTGATAATAGTTTCAGTCATAATGTTTGTCTAAGAAATCATGAAATACTGCTTTGACATGAACTCATATGACATACGTCATGTGTACTTTCAAGTGAATACTATATAGTTTAATGAACATCTGTATTGTCCAGGATATCAAGCTCAAAAGAAACTTTTGAGGATACAAAATCATTAATTTGTAATAATTACCTTTGTCAATATTTGCTCCAAAATGATGTTTTCTTTGAAATGTTTACCAGACGAAATTCTTTAGTTTGATTTGTGTGCTGTTACGATGAAACACAGATCGCAATAACGTGTATATTTTACGGGGAAAATGCTGACTTAAGTCTTCAATAAACAATATAAATTTAATTTCGTCACGGCATTTACCTTGTGAGTGATTAGCTGTCTCTCTTTCATGCAGTATTTTATATGTGGCAGGTGCACTTCTTCAAAGCAGTCTCAAGACTACAGATGCGTCGTACAATAATAATAATAATAATAATAATAATAATAATAATAATAATAATTGTTAGCAATCACACGACTACTGTGCTATATAAGTAAATAAACTGAACTATTGTTTGAAGTTCCGCTAAAATATAAGGTCATAACAGCATAAGAGGCCGTTGTTTATGTTATAAGAATCCAAATGTTTTCTGAAGTCCATTCAATTTAGCATTTGGGGGTATTTTACTGAATATAATCAATAAATATTATGTAATGACTAGAATATAATACTTGTATTCATTTCAAATTAAATTCCTAAAATTGGTTTAACAATTTCTGCAGGAGTATTCGAAAAAAATCGTTCTCTAATTTTCTTTCAATTACACACTATGAAGAGATTGCGTATATAGATGATCAAATGACCAGATACTTTGTTATTTTCAATGTCATTGGCCATATTCATCTAACAAAATATGTTTGTTAAAAAAATTGTTTAAGTTCACATATCGGTGACATACATACACAGAGTCTGACACCAATCTATCAAAGTCTAATACAAATTGTTCTTTTAAATTCAGATAATGAGTTGATGATATTTTATCTCCTATGTTCGTTACAAGCTGTTAATCATCGACAGTGCTATATGTGTGTGGTACACGTTATTGATGATTATTAAAATCATCGACAGTGCTATATGTGTGTGGTACACATGATTGATGATTATTAATCATCGACTGTGCAATATGTGTGTGGTACACGTGATTGATGATTATTAAAATCATCGACAGTGCTATATGTGTGTAGTACACGTGATTGATGATTATTAAAATCATCGACTGTGCTATATGTGTGTGGTACACGTGATTGATGATTATTAATCATCGACTGTGCTATATGTGTGTGGTACACGTGATTGATGATTATTAAAATCATCGACTGTGCTATATGTGTGTAGTACACGATTGATGATTATTAAAATCATCGACAGTGCTATATGTGTGTGGTACACGTGATTGATGATTATTAAAATCATCGACTGTGCTATATGTGTGTAGTACATGATTGATGATTATTAAAATCATCGACTGTGCTATATGTGTGTGGTACACGTGATTGATGATTATTAAAATCATCGACTGTGCTATATGTGTGTAGTACACATGATTGATGATTATTAAAATCATCGACTGTGCTATATTTTTGTGGCACACATGGTTGATGATTCCCATTGAACTGATTTTATAAATGATTCAAAACATAATTCATGACACATGAATGACATAATGACATAAGGACATAATGACATATACTGTCATTCTGATGCAGAAAATGCCTGAATGAAACAAAGCAGAATATTTCCCATGATGCATAACCGGTATATCGAATTAAAGTCCTTAAACTAGGATAAATGCAACATAAGGATGTCAACAGCAGTCTTGATACTTATAGAATAGGTACATCAAAATATGCCTATTTGGTAGGATTTAGTTCATAAAATAAATGTGTAGTCTTGATACTTATAGAATAGGTACATCAAAATATGCCTATTTGGTAGGATTTAGTTCATAAAATAAATGTGTAGTCGATGATACTTATAGAATAGGTACATCAAAATATGCCTATTTGGTAGGATTTAGTTCATAAAATAAATGTGTAGTCTTGATACTTATAGAATAGGTACATCAAAATATTTGGTAGGATTTAGTTCATAAAATAAATGTGTAGTCTTGATACTTATAGAATAGGTACATCAAAATATGCCTATTTGGTAGGATTTAGTTCATAAAATAAATGTGTAGTCTTGATACTTATAGAATAGGTACATCAAAATATGCCTATTTGGTAGGATTTAGTTCATAAAATAAATGTGTAGTCTTGATACTTATAGAATAGGTACATCAAAATATGCCTATTTGGTAGGATTTAGTTCATAAAATAAATGTGTAGTCTTGATACTTATAGAATAGGTACATCAAAATATGCCTATTTGGTAGGATTTAGTTCATAAAATAAATGTGTAGTCTTGATACTTATAGAATAGGTACATCAAAATATGCCTATTTGGTAGGATTTAGTTCATAAAATAAATGTGTAGTCTTGATACTTATAGAATAGGTACATCAAAATATGCCTATTTGGTAGGATTTAGTTCATAAAATAAATGTGTAGTCTTGATACTTATAGAATAGGTACATCAAAATATGCCTATTTGGTAGGATTTAGTTCATAAAATAAATGTGTAGTCTTGATACTTATAGAATAGGTACATCAAAATATGCCTATTTGGTAGGATTTAGTTCATAAAATAAATGTGTAGTCTTGATACTTATAGAATAGGTACATCAAAATATGCCTATTTGGTAGGATTTAGTTCATAAAATAAATGTGTAGTCTTGATACTTATAGAATAGGTACATCAAAATATGCCTATTTGGTAGGATTTAGTTCATAAAATAAATGTGTAGTCTTGATACTTATAGAATAGGTACATCAAAATATTTGGTAGGATTTAGTTCATAAAATAAATGTGTAGTCTTGATACTTATAGAATAGGTACATCAAAATATGCCTATTTGGTAGGATTTAGTTCATAAAATAAATGTGTAGTCTTGATACTTATAGAATAGGTACATCAAAATATGCCTATTTGGTAGGATTTAGTTCATAAAATAAATGTGTAGTCTTGATACTTATAGAATAGGTACATCAAAATATGCCTATTTGGTAGGATTTAGTTCATAAAATAAATGTGTAGTCTTGATACTTATAGAATAGGTACATCAAAATATGCCTATTTGGTAGGATTTAGTTCATAAAATAAAAGTGTAGTCTTGATACTTATAGAATAGGTACATCAAAATATTTGGTAGGATTTAGTTCATAAAATAAATGTGTAGTCTTAATACTTATAGAATAGGTACATCAAAATATTTGGTAGGATTTAGTTCATAAAATAAAAGTGTAGTCTTGATACTTATAGAATAGGTACATCAAAATATTTGGTAGGATTTAGTTCATAAAATAAATGTGTAGTCTTGATACTTATAGAATAGGTACATCAAAATATTTGGTAGGATTTAGTTCATAAAATAAAAGTGTAGTCTTGATACTTATAGAATAGGTACATCAAAATATTTGGTAGGATTTAGTTCATAAAATAAATGTGTAGTCTTGATACTTATAGAATAGGTACATCAAAATATTTGGTAGGATTTAGTTCATAAAATAAATGTGTAGTCTTGATACTTATAGAATAGGTACATCAAAATATGCCTATTTGGTAGGATTTAGTTCATAAAATAAATGTGTAGTCGATGGTACTTTTTCCATATGGGTAATTTTACTTTTCTACCGAAAACAGACGAAAACATATGTGACATATCTGAAATTGTATGTGTTTTTGCTTAACTGGGTTTCGTTAACGAACAATCATTAAATGCACCAGTTAGACAGAAGCTTGAACAACATAATAATAATATCCAAAGTTCATAAATTGTGCTTTCACAAAATTTCATTATCTAAAATGTACCATCTATGAGCTGTTATGAAGACACCGTCACACTTAGCTTGGGTGTCATATGGATCCGATTACAATTCAACACACACACACACACACACACACACAATTGTCGTGAAGTTTATCTATGAAACACACATGAGTAATTTAAAAGAAAATGAAACTTCATTTTCTAAAAGAAAACTATTCCAGGATAAAGACGGAATATAATATGAAATAATTTATTTAGCTGTCCAGTCCATTGTTATTGGTTACTGCATTTGTATGGGAAAATATGAATGAGACTTTCGGATGGAAATACTGCACGACTTTGGGAGTGCAGTATTTCCATCAGACAAAACGAGTTCATATTTTCCCATACAAATGCAGTAACCATTTTATTATATGCTCATTTTCTTACTCACCCTAAGGCTTAATTATATAAAGTAAATACACTGCAAGAAACAAAATGACTGGATGTATGCGGTATTTCTAACTAAATGCACATGTTCAGATTCATCATTATACAAGAACATTATTAATGCGCACATAACTCTGCCAAGATAAATTTGAACTTTGTCGCGTAAAGTGTATTGAGTACTCCTACCCCCTTACACTATTACTACAGAAAATGTTAAGAATGATAAATTTGAAAATGTCTTCGACGTTGGATCTGTTTGGTTTTGTGGGTTTAACGTAATTTTCGAGCACACAAAAGACTAGCTATTCAAAGCATCCAGCATCTTTGGTAGAGGCTAATCCAAAGAAGATCTAACGACTATACGTATAGGTTGTTTTAAAAAAAACGGGAAATAGGAAAATAGGATAAAAGAAAAGAAATCATTATTGAAGAAAAAATTCGCCCTATCTCAAAGAGACAGACTATT
The DNA here is from genome assembly GCA_029339505.1 of Unio delphinus. Classification (NCBI taxonomy): domain Eukaryota; kingdom Metazoa; phylum Mollusca; class Bivalvia; order Unionida; family Unionidae; genus Unio; species Unio delphinus. Next base: position 2,473,769 of record JAQISU010000015.1, read on the forward strand.
ATAATAGTCAAATGCTCACTGTCTTGTGTTTGAAAAATCGCCCTTATTATATTTCTAGGTTGAATTAAAAAAAAGATCAATCTAATATCATGGATTATCCTGATAATATCATGGATTATCCTGATAATCTAATATCATGGATTATCCTGATCTGATGGAACTTTATACGTGTTTTTTGTGCCTTATATAAAAATTACAAGACGGACAGTGTGTACTGTAAATAAGCAACAAGTATTCTACAATAGACCTTGACACTTTTTGTCCAGCTTATCGGGTTTGAAATTAGTATAAATGGAACACAGAAATCTGTAATAAGCCGGTCGACATGTATGTATATTTATGTATAACCAGTAAGCTTACACATAAAACATGTAAAACCTGTTTCTTTCAGACCTTACATAGATAATTTAATTGAAGTTCAAATCTAATATAAGGTTTTACTTTCAGGTCATTCAAGTCGTACATGTTTTCTGGACTATGTACATGTACATACAATTTATATAATGATGTTTGTAGCCACGTTTCAGTTAAATATTTATCCTCTATCAGTTAGTAATGGTCAGGGTCACATGATGGGTAGGGGATCTCACTAAAAATGGACACAAGTTTGCTTTCTTGGAACAATCGAAATATGAAGAAAGCATAAAACTATAGATGGTAACACAACACGTGCCATAGGCAAGCGTTATGTCTAGAGAAAGGTTTAGCATGGTTTAAACAACCACATCAACCACATCAACCAATATATATATAAATATATATATATATATATATATATATATATATATATATATATATATATATATATATATATATATATACATATATATATATATATATATATATATATATATATATATATATATATATATATATATATATATATATATATATATATATATATATATATATTGGTACGATTAGAAATGAAGAAAATTTGAATTATCTTGATCACATTATCATGGTTGGGTATTTGGTTATATAAAACACATCAATAAACACCCAACCATGTTAATTTAATCTTATTATATGACGCCAAATTATGGTGGTGTAAATAAATTTGACGGGTAAATTACATAAACTTTTCGGCATGGGAATAAAGAACAAGCAAACACAAAACACAAAAGCAATATTAGTCCTTGACTCATACATGCTTGAATGACTGGGAAACAAGCAAATTTATGCTAAAATAATACAAGAACTAAAGAAGATAAAATTTATAAACTGTCTTAAAATAGGTAAACTAAAGTCTTATTTTATGCTGCCATCAGTAAAACAGCTTTATAACAATTCAGATGGATTGATTGATACAAAAACCGAGATAAACAGTTTTAATTATATTGATGATATCGAAATATATAACTATCATCAGGTATCAATTGCTGTCTTTGTTTCATTTTCAAGGTTCATTCCCCATTTGATTTTCTCAAAATAAATAGTTAATTCGATTTCTGATTTTATAAGAGTTAACATTAAAATTACGTCAGATTTGTGAGAGTGCGACAGTACTCATTATCGTTCATGAATCTACCCAGCCGGTGAATATCGTTAAGTAAAATGTATATACATCTATATCTCCATCTATATTTCCATATCTATCTATCTATCTATCTATCTATCTATCTATCTATCTATCTATCTATCTATCTATCTATCTATCTATCTATCTGTCTGTCTATCTATCTATCTATCTTTCTATCCAGATATCTATATCTCCATATATATCTATATCTCCCTATCTATATCTATCTATATCTCCCTATATCTATCTATGTCTATATATCTCTATCTAAATCTATCTATCTCTATATCTATCTATCTATCTATCTATCTATCTATCTATCTATCTATCTATCTATCTATCTATCTATCTATCTATCTATCTACCTATCTATCGATCTATATCTGTCTCTATCTATCTCTATCTATCTCTATCTCTATCTATCTATATCTATCTATATCTATATTTGTCTATATCTTTATCTATCTATATCTATATCTCTATATATCTCTATATATCTCTGTTTCTTTCTCCTTCCCTCTCTCTCTCTCTCTCTCTCTCTCTCTCTCTCTCTCTCTCTCTCTCTCTCTCTCTCTCTCTCTAGTTCTATCTTTATAACTATCTATCTATCTATCTCTATATATCTATCTATCTCTATATCTGTCTCTATCTATCTCTATATCTCGCTCTCTTTCTCTCTCTATTATATATATATATATATATATATATATATATATATATATATATATATATATATAATATATATATATATATATATATATCCATATCTATCTATCTATATCTATCTATTTATATCTCCATATCTATATCTATCTATCTATATATATATATATATATATATATATATATATATATATATATATATATATATATATATATATATATATATATATACGGCATTCTCAATTTAAATCTTCATGGCAAATTATCAATAGTATTATCAATATTAATTTTTTAGAATATAATATTTAATATATAATATTCTACAGAATATGTATATGTTACGACATTTGTTTACAGTACATTCTATATGATTGGAATTTTTCTCTAAAATGGGTTATTAAAGTTATTTGCATTAAAATAATATTGAAAGTAAAACGTATGCTAAAGTATATTGGGATAAATTCATTCTTTACAGTTGTGTACTATACACTATTCAATAGGTAAAGCATTATACAGTACGTTAGGAAAAACTCGCTTGTAAGATATATCGGTCAAAGATAAGCTGATCTACAAAGATATATGTTAGAGATCATGCCAGCATCCATATATGTAGGTTAAGTTAACATCGCTTGTAAGATATATCGGTCAAAGACAAGCTGACCTACAAAGATATGTGTTAGAGATCATGCCAGCATCCATACATGTAGGTTAAGTTAACATGGTAACTAAATAATGGTCAGGCCGTCTTTTCACGCATAATTCACGTGTTCTCCAGCAAAAGATGCTGACCAGGTAGAAAAATTCCATGACGTAAAGGAAAGCTTGAACGACCTTTAGATACGAAGATGCGCAATGACTGTTCTGTGTGTTGTGGAAGCAAAGTTGATCCTGGGGCAGAGAGGGTTACCATTTTTGGTAATGCGGTTGGACGCAGACTTCGATATAACCCTCGCCCCAGTCTATTAGATCATTTTTTGTTTCCACTCACACGAAGAACTTTTCTTGCAATTTTTCTTACAGGTAAGAAGCGCTATATTTCTTATGAAAAATTAGGAACTTTAAATGTTGAGATTTTTAATGGTAAAGTTACATGTTTGCAACATTTGTTTTACTGAAATATTCTATTTAATATTATGGTGTAATGGAATGTTCAATTGTTTTAAAAGAATTAATATTTACTAATATTTCTATAACATACTTCAAGTTAGTATTCTATTTAAATTTAGAGAAATACATTTCTTTAAAATGATTACTGCAATAATCGCAACTATTAAATCTTATACTTTTTGGTGATCATGAAATTAATCTAAATTTAATTATTTTTATCATATTCTAAAGTACAGAAATGGTACAAATGAATGAAGTTGGTAAGCTTATAAAGAAAGTGTAATTTTATATGCTTTACATGTATTTTGAAATATATATATATGCTTTATAAATGTATCTTTGAAGTGTATTAATATATAGTAGTTATTTGAATAAACACTCTTTGTTTCCACTCACACGAAGAACTTTTCTTGCAATTTCCGTCAGGGCGTTGTGGAAGTGCGATATCGTGATGTGTCCAAATAACGTGAGCCGAGAAGGGCTGGTTAAAAATTGAACGAAGTTTGAATGCAGATACCAGATCGATACGGAACGAGGTGGGCATTGTCAATTCGGAGTTACCATTTACTTGGGTGAGCTTAAAATCTGTCCATCGTACATGTAGTCGTGGGCAAAGATAACCGGTGACATGAAGATTATCGATCATGGATGGTCCGGTTATGTGCCAGTATGAGGGACACAAGCTAAGCTGAAGAATATCAACCATCACGCATTGAACTCCAGTGGTGATTTCGAGACGGAGTTTAGTTCGAGCATTGGGGTGTGATATCCATTTATAGACTTGTACAAAGGCGATTGTAAGAGTCATGATTGAAACTGAAAAAATCAATTGATCCCAAGTGAGTACATCAGAGATAGAAGCAAACCAATCAGGAGTGAGAGTCGTAGGTGCAATAGTATATTGGAAGTGAACTGTAGATTGTGCCTTTGTCGCATGGGCAAGCAAAAGTGCTGTTGATAATGTTCTAAAACGCCATATAAGCCAGATGGTTGTCAAGGTGTTAAAAATAGACAAAGACAGACTAGTGATAGTCATGACGTGTAGGGTATCAAACAAGGAATCGTTATCAATCGAGATTTCACCACTTAGCATTGTTTCTGCCAAAGACGAGAATATTCTCTGATCACTCTTAGCACGTGCAGCTACTTTTTTGAGACTTAAATCGATCTCCTTATCTGTAGCCAAAAATTTTGACATTTGGTGCTCGTATAATTTGAACTCTGGTAAAGAAATAGTCAGAGGATGGTCAAAGGATGTGTTACCTAAAATTGCGGCTAAATGAGTAGAATTAAAAAATTGTTGTAAGAGTGCTAAGTTGATTGGGTGAAGTTGAGTAACTTCTGTTGAGTTGTCGGAACAGGTCGTAATATGTCCGTCATAAGTCATGGATGTAGTAACAACTGCACAGTGCCATGGAATATTCATAATACAAAAACGACAACCCTTAATAATGCGACGTTGACCTTGACATTCGAGTATTATTTCATCCATAAGATAAACTAATATTTGATTTGAGGAAATATCAAGAATATGCGGTACAATGCGATTTGTCATAAAACGGAAGTTACATGTCTGATGGATAGTATCCTTATCATTTAAAAATAGACTATTGACACATTCAGGCTGAGAAAAGGGTTTGAGTGTAGGACGGATATTGCAATGTAGGATGTCCTTACCTGTACATTGATGTAAAGTCGATAATGCTAGTGTTGTGTAAAATTGGTGGTCGTCAGATACAAGTAGTATGTCGGGTAAGTCAAGTAATTGTGTAACGTGTGTTGAGGATTCATTAACTGGAACCGGAAACGATTGAATTCGGAACGTCTCGAACGGTCGCAGGCGAGTTGAAATCGGAATCTGTAGCGCAATGTATAGATTACTACCTTTACGTGTTGCTATGAATGAACCGAATTGATAATAGTAACGTGGATCTGTTGGCGTGACGGAATAACCTGGATTATCGGAAGACATAATGGTTTCGATTTGCTTGATTGATTCCGCGAGAACATGGGGTGGAATCAGTATAGGTGGTAGTTTACCTGCTGCTAGTTCCGCTGTTGCGATTTGTAATTTCTCTAATTCGTGCCTAATTTGTTCAGATTCGAGCATTTGAGCGGTAATAACTTCTTCTGCTTTTTGATATTGTTGGCGAATATTTTCTTCATTTTCAACCATCACCTTTCCGAATAACTGAAGCGCTTTCGAGTTTTGACCAATAGCCGTTAACATGTTATTAAATCGATTATCGACTTGTGAGATATAGGAGGAGAAATCACCTCCATGTCTAGCAAGAGCACCGAGAATTTTATTATTCTGTCGCGTCAGCATATTTATGTGACTTGCTAATGTGGCAACGTCTCCCGTTGTGGCCAAACCGAATAGGTTTTTACCTATTTCACCAATAAAGGGCAGAATTGCTCTTTTGGACACATTTGAAGGCTGGAAAACACCTTCTGGGATCAACTCATTAATTAATGAGATTGTTGTGGTATACTGTGTATTCATTATCAGACGTATTGCATTTAAATGTTGAAGGAGTGAATTGGTGTAGGTACATCTTACATCTTGAGTACAATATTGTATAGGTTCTACTGAAATATTCTCTGGAAGCTGAATTTGAAAAGTGTGGATCCACTTATCGGCTGAACAATATACTGGTGAGAGAGACTGGAATATAACTCCATAGTTCAATCTTTGCTCATCTACTGCGGACCCTGGATTCAGAGTCAGGAGAAGTAGTCCTACGACCCAAATCCACATTCCACTCATACCTTAAAGAAAAGAAAGAGTTTGAGAGAATTTTGCGCGCAAGAGAGAAGAAGAAGAAGGAAGAAGGCAGAGGAATTGATGGAGTGGTGTAAAGGACTAGAATTATCTCTCCCACTAATTGTGCTCTAATTTTCGTATTGATGTTAATAACGAAATATTCTACCTCGTCGGTTGCGACGTGTATTCGGTTGTGTGCGTATTTTGTGAAATGCTTCCTTTAATGCCTGAGAAACATTCTCTGCTGGTTGCCATGATGGCGTGGAGCCATCGGTCCATTTAACCAAATAATGTTTCTTGCCTGAAATCCATTTGGATTTCAAAAGTTTATCAACTGAGTACCATTCTGTACTATCATCAGTTGGTGCTTGACCATTGCTAGCTTGGTCATGTGGTGCCTGAGTCGAATGCGGGACTGAATTGGCTGTAGCTGGTGTCGGGGGTCGATAATCCCTAGGATCTTTATAGTGCTTAAGCCTGTTGGCGTGTACAAGTGATTTCATTTCCTTATTGTCGGAACAACGGCGTAGTCTGTATGTGTCATTTGGACCTAAGTGAGTGATGTAATACGGACCCTCCCATCGGGGGTAGAGTTTTTTTGATAACCCTACGGGTATATGTGAGATTTGTAAATGTACATAATCTCCAACATGAAATGACGGTTCTTTTGCTTTTTGATCGAACCTCTGTTTGCTTGATTGTTGTGCTTCACGGGTGTTTGTTTTAGCTAATTCTTGAACTATTTTTAATCTTTGAATTAACTGATCAATGTAGTGTTGTGTTTGCGTCTGGACAGTTTCTCGAGGTGTAAGAGACACATCTAAGGGTAAGGTAATTTCTTTCCCAAAGACTATGTAATAAGGTGAGTATCCAGTTGAATTAACTGCTGGACTCATTCGGAATGCCATCATTACACTGGATAAGAGCGACGGCCAATCATCTTGGTGTGGACTGCAATACGCTCTCAGGGACTGCGCAATTACGCTGTTAAGACGTTCACACGCAGCATTAGTTTGAGGGTGATATGAACTAGTATGATGCCGTGTGACTTGAAATAGTTCACACAGTGCTAAGACAATCTGAGACATAAAGTTTCGTCCACGATCACTGACAAGTGTTCGCGGTGCACCATAACGTGTGAATATTTCATTGTACAAAACATTGGCAATTTCTGTTGCTATTTGAGAACGTAAGGGAAATGCTTCACACCAATGTGACAAACTATCTGTCACCAATAAGATATACTGGTAACCTTCCTTACTTTTTGGCATACACAAAATATCCATGTGCCACCGAGAAAATACGTCTTCTGAAGGCAATGGGTGTAATGGGGCCTTCCTTGCATTTGTGTCTCGTTTAATGAGCTGACATTGGGAGCATGATGTAATGTAATCATACACATTTTGATACATTTTGGGCCAATAGTATTTTTGTTTGATAGCTTGATATGTTCTTTGAACACCTAAATGACAACCTCCTGCTTTTGAATCGTGATATGACAAAAGAACATCATGTCTCAAATTTGTGGGTAGAGCAACTTGTTTTATGAGTTGATCTGTAGAAGTTTTGTGTTTTGTTCGAGGCTGAAAAAAATGATGTAATACACCATTGATAAGTTCATACTGACTTGCTTCGTATGGAATAGCTTTTGCACGACGAGTATTTTCTGGTAATATTCCCTGCTCTAAGTAAACATACATATCCTTGAAATCTGGGCATTCGCGCTGATATTGGGTAATGTCTGGTACTTCGGTAGATTTACTACTATCATTTGTATCATCACTAGTGTTGATTGCAGATAAGCTTGGAATGTTGTCTTCAGCGTAGTACAATGTTATTTCTGTTATTTCATTCTGACTAGAGTGATCAGATGGTTCTGATTGAGCAGGCTGTGAGTCTGTGTAGACGGAAGATTTTTTCGCTACACTGTTGTCGGTTCTGTCATACTGTCGTCTTGATAAAGCGTCTGCGTTTGTGTTCTTATGGCCTGGCGTGTAAATAATGTCAAAATCGTATTCTTGTAAACGAAGTGACCAACGAATTAATCTGTTTGAAGTGTGTTTAACTGTTTTTAGCCACACTAAAGCTTTGTGATCTGTAATAACAGTGAATTTCCTATGTGATAGGTAAACATGATATGTTCTGATACCTTCCAAAACAGCTAAACATTCTTGTTCAGTAACTGACCATCGTTTTTCAGCGTCTGATAGGGTTCTTCCACCATAAGCGATAACATGTTCTTTGTCATCTGTCCCTATCTGAGACAAAATATAGCCTAAAGCTGTGCCGCTAGCATCGCATGTGAGCCTAAATGGTTTATTGAAATCAGGATAGGCTAAGATAGGTGCTGAAGTCAAGGCTGTCTTAAGTGTTTCAAATGCTTTTTGACACTTGTCTGTCCAAAGGAATGAATTGTCTTTTGTCAACAATTTATTCAGTGGTGCTGCTATGTTAGAATAACCGTGAACGAGTTTCCTATAGTAGTTGCACAAACCTAGAAAACTTCTAACATCTTTCTGTGTTTTAGGAACAGGAAACTGTGTTACTGCATTTATTTTAGATTCGTCTACTTTGATTCCGTTTGTTGTGAATTTATGACCAAGGTAGACAACTTCAGATGCTGCAAACACACATTTTGAAGGCTGGAGTGTCAAGTTTGCTTGACGTAAGCGACCAAATATTAAGTCCAAATGTTTAAGATGGTCTTCAAATGATTTAGAAAAAATAATGATGCCATCTACGTATGCAAGACAGATTGACCATGGTATACCTCTAAGAACATGACTTAAAAGAACACAATAGGTAGCGGGTGCATTTCTGAGTCCATATGGCATTACATTCCATTGGTAAAGACCACGTGATGTTATAAAGGAACTCTTATGTTTTGTGTCCGGGTCTAATTTAATTTGCCAGAATGCTGAATTCAAATCTAAAGTACTGAAAAGACATGGCTGAGTTTGTCCCACTGCATCAATGACATCTTCTAAGCGAGGGAGGGGGAAGGTCATCGGTTGTGTCACCTGATTGAGTTTCCTATAGTCAATAGCAAATCGATAATCACCATTTTTCTTTTTTACCAATACTACTGGTGAAGCGAAACTCGAACTGCTAGGTTCTATTAATTGATGTTCTAATAATTCATCTACCTGCCTATCAATTTCCTTATTGATGTGCGGTGCCGCACGATACGGTTGACAACGAACTGGCATGGAATCGCCTGTTTCTATTCGGTGTGTGAAGACAGTAGTACTCCCTAATTCATTCAGATTAAGAGCAAAAACATCCCTATGTTGATTCAAAAATGATTGAAGTTCCTGTTTTTGAATTTCTGTCAAATCTGAAGAGCTTAAATCAAAATTGACCATTATTTAGTTACCATGTTAACTTAACCTACATATATGGATGCTGGCATGATCTCTAACATATATCTTTGTAGGTCAGCTTATCTTTGACCGATATATCTTACAAGCGAGTTTTTCCTAACGTATTGTATAATGCTTTACCTATTGAATAGTGTATAGTACACAACTGTAAAGAATGAATTTATCCCAATATACTTTAGCATACGTTTTACTTTCAATATTATTTTAATGCAAATAACTTTAATAACCCATTTTAGAGAAAAATTCCAATCATATAGAATGTACTGTAAACAAATGTCGTAACATATATATTTTTCTAAGAGTAGAGACACCATCCATGAGATATTATAACAGCTGTATATAATTGTAGGCTTCTTATTGAAACACTACATGCTCGATTACATAAGAGAGAGAGAGAGAGAGAGAGAGAGAGAGAGAGAGAGAGAGAGAGAGAGAGAGAGAGAGAGAGAGAGAGAGAGAGAGAGAGAGAGAGAGAGAGATGAGGGGGGGGGGGGGGAAATAATGCTTAGCGTTTTGTCAGTATTTAATTGCTGTAATATGAAGCTCTTACCAGTTAATGTTATTGTTTGATTTTATTTTCAAGTTGGTGTCTTCGTGTGTGCGCGCGTAAACTGAAAGCTTGTGATTATTGGTCAACATTGTGAAACATATTTGCTCCATTACTCCATACAAATAAGAAACGAAATAATTAGGTGCTGAATTTGTGACCCACCCCACCCCACGGTACAATAAAATAGGTAAGGAGAACACGTATTTGAAAATAATGAAAGAAACTACACTTGCATTGTTATCATTTATCCCTTCTTTTTTCATCATGCGAAATTTATTAAAGAAAATATATCTACGAATGCTGTACATATAGCGATTGTCGGCTGGCGTCGTATGTATCGCTTATATAAGATAGCAAAAGTGCTAAAAAGACAAGAATATCACCAAATTTCAAAATAAAAATCATTTTATAAAAATACATTCACTGTGAGTGCAAATTATGACTATTTTGCTAGCATGGGTTCCAAAAGTATTACTAAAGCAAGTTATTGCTATGTGTACTATTTGCTCTGCGGTCATCAATGCCAGTTTGTATCAATTATGACTACATCTGACAAACAAATGATGCATAAACACAACTGACAGCGAGCTGTTGCTTAAACTTACAGACAGGATACGAAATACAAGATTATTTTATTACAAAGCATGCCATCGCCGGACATTTTGGATTCTTTTAAGTGTACCAATTCCTCTTATTTTTTTTATAAAGTCGGCTGACATGGGGAAGCCAGCATTGCTTCCACTGTAACGTACCGGAAGATCTGTACCATATATTCAATATCTGTAACAATACGCAAAAAGAAAGAGACCTATTTATAACTAAACAATCAGAACTTGCCAGAAATAATTCAATTATGCAACAATAACCCTCAAAGAACATACTATAATATAACTGAATTTCTTAGAACTACAGGGCTAATAGATAGAATATAAGTATAACACCATATCAACACAAGGTAGCAACCAAAAATATGCTAATTTAGAAAATGACCTCAAATTCATACACTATAAAGATAGTTAACCCCAAAACTATCAGGCCTTGCAGTAACTTAATAACGTCATGCATTAACTAACAATGCAAATAGTTGTCATATGGGGTTATATATTCTACACAAAACAGCACAAAGAATTCCACATTGATAGGGAAAAATACGGAAGCAAATTGATGAGGGAGCAAGGATGTTTAGAGTGACAATCCAAAACAAGACACCCAAGATGTATACAGGGAAACATCGAGTGAGTACAGGGTCAAACAAGACACTCAAGAAGTATACAGGGACCAACCACAGGAGCAGAGGGATAATCGGTCACTAACAAGTGATCATGGGATTCTCCCCAAAAAAGTCCTTTTTAGGGCTATTGTCTTTCATTGCCTTCATAGGGTCTTCCACTTGGTTACGGAAACCCTCCTTGACAAGCTCTATCCAAAAAGTCTAACTTGATCATTTTCGGACCCACCGCTCAAAATTAACAATCTAATCCTCTCTGACAGTGGCTACCTTTCAAATGACGTTTAGTCATATCAGCAAAAGAAATTGTTAGGGACATATAACAGTGACGATGTAAAATTTAAAGGTCATTATTAGAATAAGTTTCAAATCTATTCAATTCTAGCCTGAAGCGTTTTTCTATCGAAAGAAGATGATTAAATGTGTTTTCTACTGAACTCATTACAGGATAGCGGGCGTTTGCTTAGCTATATATGTGGAACATCTGTACCGTACATGCTCACAATAATTTCGATATCGAATCCAGACAACAGAGATCTGTATCTGCCGTTGCATAATACGCTTTGATCAGTGTGTATGTTGATTAGATTTTTCATTAGTCCTAACAAAGTTCACAGATCCAGATTTGTCGACACATTATGCGAAACCAGATCTGGGTATATTTAATTTACAGATGGATCCGAATTGTATATTGGTATATACTGTAATTAGTCATGCTCATCAATTACTTTGATAAATACTTCAGTTTGTTTGGCATCATCCGAGTATAAATTTGATTTATGAATATATAAATTCTAGTAGAACCATATAATATATCCAAAAGAGTTAGATTTAGTAGATTTGTAAATAATACATTATTGTTTTCCTTCTTAAGAATATGCATCCCTTCTCCATTATGAATATTTAAAACGTGTACACCCACGCCGCTTTGATAGTCCATACATAGAACACACTAATATCGCTATTTAAGTCTCAACTGTGGAAACCTATGACTCTAAAAAGTATAATTAGCGGAAACACTTGAACGTGTATGTCCTAAGGATTTTTTTTTGCTTATGAAAAACATTATTTAGAATCTTTCTCGTCTCTGAGGTCATCGACCTTATTGTGTATCCGTAAACGCTAAAATGTATTAATATTATTGTATTTGGGAAAATGCATAAAATGTAATATCTGAGAAGCAAAAAGACAGAAATAAAATTATTGGATTGATATCACCATAATGATTGATACTATAATGACTTGTAAACATCTACCGTATATTCTCCCTTAAAACCCGAACTGCAAACATCACAGAAACATATATGCCGTCGGATAATGCACCAGTTTTACTGGGTCTATACAGATGGTCAGGAAGAATAAGCAGAACAAAATATATATATATTCTGATCTGCCGGCGTATTATACGACGGCAAAACAATGTATATAGTGTTTGCGGAAAGATTTTTCTTTTAAGCGAATGCATACGGTATCATGGCACTATGACCGGTAATAAATACCAGTAAATTAGTCACAAATGCATTTCTACTAGCATTTCTTTTTGCTCGTCAAGATATAGTCAAAATTTGAAAATGTCTAATAGATCTGCCTGACTTAGTTAAAATTTGAAATGTGAAACAGATATGTCTTACAAAGATTTAGACAAAATTTGAAAATGTAAAATAGATCTGTCTGACAAACAATTAAGTTAATATTTGAAATTTCTAATAGAGATCTACTAATCTAATTACCGGCCATAGTGCCATGATACCGTATGTATTCGCTTATAAGAAAAATCTTTCCGCAAACACTATAAACATTGTTTTGCCGTCGTATAATGCGCCGGTAGATTTCGCCTGACAAAATGATGAGACGACGCAATGTTTTAATTTTAAAGGCAGCTGGCAGTCTGTGCTATTTGAATGGCTAGATAAATTTGATAGCCATGTCGGCAAAACTTTCTAAAAGTGCAAGTTATAGTAAACTATTATTTCATAAAGTACCAATTTCATGGTGTGTGTGTGTGTGTGTGTGTGTTTTGAAATTAAAATACAAGTGTCGTACTTCAATATTAGAGATCATTATAAGATCTGTGACACATATTCTAATTCCAAAATTCTAGATTGAAGGACAGCGAATATTACTTAGAAACATTCTTTTCTTGTCAAGTATAAACGTTTTATCTCTGAATTAATAACCATATTACTTTTGGAATGCAAATATTTTTTTTAACTTGCCGTGTTCACTCATTGATAATATTTTGGTCAATCACTCGGGTGACAAGAAATAGAAATACCATTTTGGTAAAATTTATAAAGATTACAGGTCGCCTTGTGATCCACTAAAGAACTCTCTCTCTCTCTCTCTATCTCTCTCTCTCTCTCTCTCTCTCTCTCTCTCTCTCTCTCTCTCTCTCTCTCTCTCTCTCTCTCTTCTCTCTCTCTCTCTCTCTCGTTTGTGTGTGTCAATTTTGGCGCTTCATTTTCAGGAAATGAGGCATGTGGCATACGGACACAGAAAGATGTCATACATGATTTATAATCGATCCATTAAAACGATCCAAAATACTTTCAACTGTATTTTTATATCATTTTGACGCTACCTGAGTTATTAATTGTTAAATATTAAGCATGTTCTATCAGACATTCAGGTCACTACCTGTCCATTTATTCTATCTTAGGTGAATCTAAGACCAGATATGACGACATCCCATAAATAGTTCTCAACAGTGCAGAAGTGAATGGTGTATTTAAAATAGGGCACCTCGAATGAATTTTAAAACAAGACTATATTTAATTTTAAAACAAGACTATTTTTGCAAGGATAGACACTCAGTGTTTCAATAATAGACAATCAATTGAATTATTGTTCAAGCGTACTTCTTTATTGTCATCAAACAAGTGTAATGTTGAAACAATATATACATAACTAACAATATATACATAACTAACAGCTAATTGTCTGAATAAGTTCCAGGTTGATGTTTCTTTTTGGTAATATTTAGCTACTTAATGCTAGCACATATTTAGGATATATTAGCAGTTAAATATTAAATCTGATGTGTATCTGACTTGAGGAAATTAACGAAGCATTTTTATTCCAAAATATTCTCTACCTTTATGATTGAAAATCAGGGAGCTGCAGCGTTTCCTGATGGACAGTTTTATGTCATCGTTAGACTTTTATTGGAAGCAGATTTGTCAATCAAGCAATATCAACATGAATGGTTGCAACCGTTTCCCTAACAAAAGACAAAAGAAAAATCCATAAAGTCACTTATTTAGTTAAAATGACAAATCGTTCATTTATACTTTCCTGTAAACGATAGTAACCATGGATACAATGTGTTTTGATGAAAACTGCTTTACAATTTCACACAGAATTTTCTTTTCCTTAACAAGGTAGTACCTTTTACTCCTTTTACATCCCTTGTTATGCATTGTATATTTATGCAGGCCTCTATGTATAGCATATCATGTGCTGAAAAAAGTCTTAAAATGAGAGATACATTTATCTTAGCAGCAGAGGAGGCGAACAGACCAACTTTGTAGGCATCAACGAGGCTTCCTTCTCGTTAATATTTACTAGAAAGGTCTATTTGACAAATTGAGGCTTCCTAGTAAATATTTAATAGAAAGGTCTATTTGGTAAGTTAAGGCTTCCTTGTAAGGGTCCATTTGGCAAAACAAAAGACGCTATTGTCTTCGGAATTCGCCCCCTCTGCTGCTATGGTTAACAATTCTTTTACGAGATTCAGTAAACGATTTTAACCGAATATTTTATCAAGTCCGACACGATATCGCGTCCGAGGATCTGATAAATTTATTGTCACAAATCCACGTGGGACTGACTGAGCGCGACTAAAGAAATTTCCAAAGCGATGATGATCCATATCACCGCTGCACCAAGTTTGCCAAATATTTCTAAGAGTATGTGTATCAACTCCATTGAATACGGCAAGAATATTACAGTTATCTCTGATCACTTTTGGTATTTGTGTGTATCGTTGAGTGACATATATCACGTCAGTTTTTTTATGCCTACCTCTGGAAAATATCCAAGTGGGATTCTTTTGATTGTCTAATATGATATCATCATATACGACTAAATTGTTAATATCTCCATCAATATCATCAATGTTCGGTGCTTCATCGATATCGGTTATAAACTCCATAATACACTCGCCGGATTCTTTTTATGCTTTGTCGTTAAAATCTTTTAACACATTGTAACATCGTTGATCATCTAGACTGGGAGCTATCAAATACAACTTGTCCCATTTCGTCCATCTCGTTATTAAATTAAGTAACAATTGTGTCTTGCCACTTCCAGATGGTCCGATTATAATCATTCTAATTGAATTCGGCAACATCGCATGGTGTTTAATAGGTTCCCGTCGTCAGGTAGCTGAATAATCAATTACATTCATGTTATTATAAATAAATTATGGATCTATATTGTGTGAAATGTAAGAAGCGTACTGGCACAAACGACTTGACGACGATTACAACTAAAAATAACCGATCAGCACTTTCTGGTAAATGCCTACAGTGCAGTACAAAGAAATTTAGATTTGTTTCTATGAGATCTGCGGATAATTTAAAAAAAAACGAGGAGGTGATATTGCAGCCAAGCTAACTAAACTCCCAGGAACACCATGGGCGAAGTATCCAGGAGAAAAAACATCTTCCAGGGTATAGTTATTGTGGACCCGGGACTACACTCGATATCAGACTCGATGATCAAAACCAACCCCGACATGGTGAAGAACCAATAAACGCTATTGATAAAGTGTGTCATGCTCATGATGTCGCTTATAAAAGCAGCAATCTGCAACACAGACATATCGCAGATGTGAAATTGATTCACGCGATGAATTCTATCACTGATAAATCCTTCAAAGAAAAATTGGCTTCATGGTTAGTAAAATCGACAATGAAAGGTAAATTGATGTTAGGTGACGGTAATTAATAACAACATGGAATCTATTTATTATTCTCCAAAAGGATACTGGAGCGGTAAAGCAGCAATTGGTAAACTCGCTAACGTCGCGAAGGTGAAATATACCGCTGCAGCGGATTGGTTATCTAAACGGGCGATATGGCAGATTTATCTACCACCGCCTAAACAAATTAACTACTCGCATTTTGATGTGACCGTTCCTAATGAAGTTCATCAGGCTGATATATTATTTCTACCACATGATGGTGGTTGCAAATACGCGTTAAATGTAGTTGATGTTGCGAGTCGATACATACAAGCATAACCGCTAAAGACAAAATCATCAACTGAAGTGGCTTCTGCATTTGAAAGGATTTATCGAAGAGGTCCTCTGCGCTGGCCAAATCTATTACAAGTTGATCCTGGCAAGTAATTTCAGGGTGTAGTGTTATCAACTATGAAGCATCATCAAAACAATCAATACTCGGTAATGTCACTGTAAGATATTTATATGAACCAGGAGAGCACGAAGGTGGCAAAAAAGAGCTACTGATCCTATTTGGAGTGTCACCGCACATAAGATATCTAACATAACACGATCTACGGGTAGACCAGCAATCTATAGACTGGATTTGACCGCTCCTCAGCGAGTATTTACTCGTGAACAGCTGCAAGTGATAGCCGAGGATACTCAATTACCGCCGCGTGGTCTTAACTAGCACCTCTTCGTCTGTTACACTCAAGACAAGTCAGCATCACATTATCTCTAGTATGACCTACGCTGCTATTCTTTCTGTCTACGGTAAATTAGCGAGGATCTTTATCCGACCAACACCAACTCATTATACAATTGCAACTCGCGCAGTGATTATTCTGTTGTTGTTTCAGTGTAATTATTAATTCAGCATCAATATCAAATTCTCTTTTTTTTTATTTTGTTGTTTATAACCAGAACGTTATTTTCTGATTATGTCAACGATGACAATATCATTGATTGTAGTGTCATTATCATCTAAAACAACTCTTCGAAGCTGATTTATTCTTCGTACTCCATCCAAACAATTGTATCTGATATAGTCAATCCCTGTTAAGAATGTATCATCGCTGCGTAATCTAGCGTCCATGGGGATTTATCAGCGCGCAATGCATCTTCGACGACGCTGATATCAACCAACACAATATCATTTAGCACTAAATTCTGCTTTCTTGACTCTGTCAAGCCTGGAATATCAACTTCGATATTTTGTTTTCGTGTATCCGAAGGCCTATAACACAACGGTACTGGAAGTGTTGTAAATTTTTCTTTATGCAATTCAAATAACTTCATCTGAAGTGTGTCTCCGACTATTTTTCTACTCGCTACTATCAAATTGTTTGGTCTCCACGATTCCCAGAAATATTTTAATGGTGTTTCTGAAATTATTTTACGCGCTATTTCACATTGGATTCTATCCGGTTGTAATCTAATTAGTTTCTTAAACTCGCGTAATTGTTTATCAAGTGTTCTATGATCAGTATTAATTTCTTCATAATAGTCTACAAAAGTCTTTAGCCAATCATGTGGGGATAAACCGACAAATGGTGGTGGTTGACCGTGATCGCCGCACATTATTACTTTTGTATTCGCTAACAATAACCAATAAGGAAAATTTTGTAATACATCTAACGATACCGTGCATATCTCATCCCAAATAATGACTTCAGGAACAAATTTTTCACCCATTCGTTCATGAGTCCATTCATCGCCTTTCCATCGAAAGAAACTGTGATAAGTACAAGCATTTACCCCTCGTTGTTTCATCTCTCTGGCGAGTCTGTGTGTTGGTGTTAGTACAATCATATTTGATTTCCCATGAAATAACTCAATCGCACGAGTCGTCTTTCCTGACCCGCCACAGCCGTTTAAATAAACGGTTTTATACCTACATATTGGATCAGATATCTGCGGTGCATTAGATAGTTCTGATATCTGATCATTTTTCAAATATTTATCTTGAATCGTAACATCTACTAATTTAGAATAGTCACGCAGTATTTCCCGCTTAATTCTCCCTGATCCCCAGCTCTCGTCAGAATTAGTGAATTCAGCCACTGCTTCGCTGTGTTTCGCGTCTATACAAAATGAATCAGTGGCTACTCTAACTGCGGTGTCAGGAAATCTATTTATCATCGAAAATAAATTGATAGAAGCATAAGCCAGCATAGATGCTCTTAAATGTGTATACTGAAGACTGTGTCCATCGTTGTAAGTAACAATTGTACCAAATTTTGTTCCATCGGACAAAAAAGCGTCTTTACGATCGACATATATACCCTTAGATGTAATATCCGCGATTATAAAATCGTATTCGACGCTATCTATATTCAACCGTGAAGAACATCGTGTATTGTCGTATTTTCCACCCTGAGTAAATTTACCAATTATTCTTCTACATAGATCCTTTGCGTCTTTGTTTCTGATTTCAAATAACTGTCTGGACCATTTCACGATATTTTCTTCGTGAAGATCGGGAAGTTGTTTTCGTTGTTCGCTGATTATACTATCTATATTGAGTTGTGGTAACCAGGCTTCAGTCTGAGCTTGATAGGATATAATAGTTCACTGACAATCAGCGATATCAGCATTCTACAATCAATCATATACCGTAACAACACTATTGGCATCCATTGTTTTTCAGATATGTGTCAACCAATCCAAATATAACAGCACAGATGAAGTCCTGTAGCCAATTCAAATGATACCACACGAGCGAATCCGGTTAAATCAAAATCGGGTAGTGGTCCATTAATAGCAACACGGGCCATCTCGTCTGTGGGATGTCCAAATCGTTTAAAGTATTCAGCGCATTCTCCGTACCCGAGAAAACTCGCCGGATAACACGCGACTATATCAATTGAAATAATACTTTCACGGTCGTATTTTGTATTCCATAATCCACCGTCGTTAAATTCTATACAACTTGATTTGATGTCTGTGAGAAACTCACCTCGCGTTGATTTCCGAGCAGCAGAGAGGGTGAACAGACCAGCTTTTTAGACGTCAACGATGCTTCCTTCTAGTTAATATTTACTAGGAAGTTCTCAATTTGTCAAATAAACCCTTCTAGTTAATATTTACTAGGAAGTCCTAATTTGTCAAATAGACCTTTCTAATAAATATTAAGAGAAGGGTCCATTTGGTAAAAAAAAAGATGCCATTTAGTTGACGTTCACCTCCTCGGCTGCTAATGCGCTAACTAAATATTTGATCAAGTCCGACACGATATCTTGTCCGAGGGTCTGATAAATTTATCGTCACAAATCCGTGTGGGATTGACTGAGCGCGGCTAAAGAAATTTTTAAATTGATTATGATCCATATCACCACCGCACCAAGTTTGCCAAATATTTCTAAGAGTATGAGTATCAACTCCGTTAAATACACACAGCATATTGCAGTTATCTCTGATCACTTTTGGTATTTGAGTGTAACGTTGAGTGATATATATCACATCGGTGTTTTTATGTCTGCCTCTGGAAAATATTCTAGCAGGATTCTTTTGATTATCTAACATGATATCATCATATACGACTAAATTGTTAATACTTCCATCAATATCATCAATACTAGGTGCCTCTTCGATATCGGTTATAAACTCAATAACACCATCACCGTTAATTTCTCGCGCGGCATCATTAAAATCCTTTAATACTTCATAACATCGTTGATCGTCTACACTCGGAGCAATCATGTACAATTTATCCCACTTCATCCATCTCGTTATCAAATTAAGTAGCAATTGTGTTTTATCACTTCCAGATGGTCCGATGATAATCGCGCGAATAGAATTTGGTAACATTGCATGGTGTCTAATAGGTTCCCGTCGTCTCGTAGCTGAATAATCAATTACATTCATAACTGTTATATATAAATTATGGATCTATATTGTGTGAAGTGTAGGACGCGTACTGGCACAAATGACTTGACGACGATTACAACGAAAAATAATCGATCAGCGCTTTCTGGTAAATGCGTACAATGTAGTACGAAAAAATTTAGATTTACTTCCCTTGGTGCAACCAAGGCTTTAAAAAAAAACGAGGAGGTGATATTGCAGCCAAATTGACAAAACTCCCAGGAACACCGTGGGCAAAGTATCCAGGAGAAAAGCACCTTCCAGGATATAGCTACTGTGGACCGGGAACACGATTAGATATCAGACTTGATGATCAAAATCAGCCCCGACCCGGCGAATATCCAATAAACGCTATTGATAAGGCGTGTCATGCTCATGATGTCGCTTATAAAAGCAGCAATCTTCAACACAGACATCTCGCAGATGTAAAATTAATTCATGCGTTAAATGCTATTCCTGATAAATCCTTCAAAGAAAAGTTGGCTTCTTGGTTGGTAAAATCTGCTATGAAGGGTAAATTGATGTTAGGTGCTGGTAATTGAAAATGCTAGCATTTTAATATGGAATCTATTTATTATTCTCCGAGAGGATACTGGAGAGGTTACGCAGCAATCAATAAACTCGCTAGCGCATCAAAGGTGAAAAAAACTACAGCGGCAAACTGGTTATCTAAACAGGCAATATGGCAAATTTATCTACCAGCGCCTAAACAAATTAACTATTCGCATTTTGATGTTACAACACCTAATGAAGTTCATCAAGCTGATATACTATTTCTGCCGCATGACAACGGTTACAAATACGCGTTAACGTTAGTTGATATTGCAAGTCGATACAAAGAAGCAGAACCGTTAAAAACAAAATCATCTACTGAAGTAGCTTCTGCATTTGAAAAAATTTATCGACGAGGTCCTCTGCGCTGGCCAAATCTGTTACAAGTTGATCCTGGCAAGGAATTTCAAGGTGTTGTTACATCTACGATGAAACATCATAATGTCACCATCAGACGAGGACACACTGCGCTACATCGCGATCAGGCAATTGTTGAACGGTTTAATAAAACCCTTGCTGAGCGGTTATTCGGATATCAATACGCAAAAGAATTCATCCAGGATAAACGATCCCGTGAATGGGTCAAGAGATTACCAGCTGTGATTACCGCAATCAATAATGAGATTACTAGAACAATTAATATGAAACCTGTCAACGCTATTAAGAAGGCGTCTATCAAAATGGAAATCCAAGGAATTTCACAAAAAGAATCAATTCTTGGTAGTAATGTCATTGTAAGGTACTTATATGAACCAGGAGAGCTTGAGGGTGGTAAAAAAAGAGCTACCGATCCTATTTGGAGTGTCACTACGCATAATATATCCGGTATAACACGATCTACGGGTAGACCTCCAATCTATAGACTGGATTCAACTGCTCCTCAGCGGGGTTTTACACGCGAACAATTACAAGTGATTCCCGAGGATACTCAATTACCACCGCGTGGTCTTAATTAGCACCCAGGGTGCTGTCACCCCGGCGTCTATTACACTCAAGACAGGTCAACATCACATTGTTTCTGACATGACCGAGATTGTTATTTTTTCTGTCTACGGTGAATTGGCGAGGATCTTTATCCGAATACTGCCAACGCATTATACAATTGCAACTCGCGCAGTAATTATTTTGTTGTTGCTTCAAAGTGATTATTAATTCAGCATCAATGTCAAATTCTCGTTTATTTTTTTTATCCTGTTGTTTATAACCAGAGAGTTTTTTTCTGATTATATTATCATCGGTGTGTATATTACTTAATGTATTGTCATTATCATTAACCACAATTCTTCGAAGTTGGTTTATTCGCCGTACTCTGGATACTGCGAGATAAACTAAATTTGACCACTCAATATGATTATCTACTATCCAAAGAGTTGTATCGGATATAGTCAATCCCTGTGAAGAGTGTATTGTTGCTGCATAACCTAACGTCCATGGGGATTTATCAGCACCTAATGCATCTTTAACGACGCTGATATCAACCAGCACAATATCATTTAATACTAAATTCTGCTTTTGTTGTTGTCCAGGAATGTCAACGTCGATATTCTGCTTTCGTGTATCCTTAGGTCTATAACAGAGTGGTACTGGAAGTGTTGTAAATTTTTCTTTATGTAGCGTAAACAACTTCATCTGAAGTGCGTCTCTGACTATTTTTCTACTCGCGATTATTAAATCATTTGGCTTCCACATTTCCCAAAAATCATTCATGGGAGTTTCAGAGATTATTTCACGCGCTATTTCACATTGGATTTTATCCGGTTGTAATCTAATTAGCGCTTTGAACTCGCGTAATTGTTCATCAAGTGATCTATGGTCGGTATTAATCTCTTCATAATAATCTACAAATCCTTTTAGCCATTCATGTGGAGATCCACCAACAAATGGCTGCGGTTGGCCGTGATCCCCACACATGACGACTTTTGTATTTTTCAATAACAACCATTCAAGAAATATCTGTAATACTGTCAATGATACCGTGCATATTTCATCCCAGATTATTATTTCAGGAATAAATTTATCGCCCATTCGATCAGGAGTCCATGTATCGCCTTTCCATCGAAAGAAGCTGTGATAAGTACAGGCTTTTACCCCCCGCACTATCATCTCTCTGGCGAGTCTGTGAGTTGGTGTTAACACAATCATGTTAGTAGAAATACAAGTATTTCCACCACGACGAAATAATTCGATTGCATGAGTTGTCTTTCCTGATCCACCACAGCCGTTTAAATAAACTGTCTTGTATCTACAAATCGGATCGGATACGGGCGGTGCAGTAGAAAATTCTGATTGAATCTCTGAGATATTATGGTTACTTTTCAAGTATTTATCATCCATAGCAACGTCTGCGGATTTACAATACTCATGTAGTGTTTCTTTTTTAAACCTCCAATTTCCCCCACGCTTCCTTAGGATCTGTGAATTTAGCTACATCTGATTTGTATTTCTCATGGATATACATCGAATCAGTAGCTACTCTAACCGCGGTATCGGGAAATCTGTTTATCATCGAGAATAGATTAATACAAGAATAGGCTAGCATAGAACTTCTCAAATGTGTGTACTGACAACTATATCCATCACAGTAGGTAACAACCGTACCTAATTTCTCACCATTGGATCGAAAAGCATCCCTACGGGTTACAAATTTTCCTTTTTTTATTAAATCGGTTATGATAAAATCGTATTCTTCATTGTCTAAGATCAATCTCGAAGAATATTTTGCATTGTCAAATCTTCCACCTTGAGTGAATTTACCGATTATTCTTCGTCCGAGCTCTTTAGCCTCTCTATTCCTACCTTGGAATAACCTCTTAGACCAATCCATAAGTGTTTCACAATCTTCCAATTGTTTTCGTTGTTCGTTAATTATTTTTTCTAGATCGGGTTTTGGTAACCAAACATCTTTCTGCGCGTTATAGCATATAATAGCTTCGCTGACAATTAATGATATTAACATACCACAATCGATCATATATCGCAATAGCACAATTGGCATCCACGCTTTTTCATACATATGTCTACCAAGCCAAAGATAACTACACGGATGTAACCCTGTAGCTAATTCGAATGATATCACACGAGCGAACCCGGTTAAATCAAAATTAGAACTAGAAACGCTAGCGTTTCCACTAGCAGTTCCGGGTAATGGACCATTAATCGCAACACGAGTCATTTCATGTGGGGGATGTCCAAATCGTTTAAAATATTCAGAGCATTCTCCATATCCGAGAAAACTTCCAGGATAACACGCGGATATATCAATTGAAATCATACCATCACGTGAGTATTTCGTATTCCACAATCCTCCATGACCCAATTCGACGCAACTCAACTTCACGTCCTCCAGAAAATCACTTCGTGTTGGGCGCCATGAATTCTTTTCTCGTGCGAAGTGAGCTACCACTGATGGAATTGTGAAGCTATCTGTAAGTAGTTTTTCATTAGAAAATTCTTTAGAATTTTCAGGTGAAAATTCATTAGCGATTTTTCTCATTCTAGTATCTAATTCTTCAGTTCGATATAATTCACCATTTGGTTTTACAAACTGATCAAATCCTATTTCCGGATCCTCATTACTCCTGAGTAACCACATTGACACAGGGTCGTCTTTGGTTAATGTGTGAATAGCATCAAATAATTTCTCTTCATAGAAACCATCCCTAGAAAATTCTTTAGGGATATATCGAACAGTTCTTTCTCGTGGAAATATATTTACCGCGGGTGTCCACGCGTGTTTGTTATGATCGATAATTTCAATTGGAGCTCCTCGCGATTGATATTTCGGTTCGTATAATACTTCTCCGGTTATTGTCGCTACCGATATTGGAAATTTTAATAATGCTTCTAATTTAGCTATATCGGAAATCCTTGCTCCATGTTGATTCACTGTTAGTTCCCATTCGGTTATTTTTTTTCTTCGTAGATCAGTTAATTTGTTTCCCCGGGATGCATTTGTGAAGTGTTCTATTAACCGTGTTGCTACACAATTAAGTGGCAAAGCCACTGATGATGAAAACATCGGAGCTAGTTTTGCAATACTTGGCTTATCATTTAGCTGATATATTCCGTAAACATCTGCTGTTACAGGGTAAGATTTCTCATAGTATGGTTTGTCAATTCCAGTTAAAATTCCTGGTTTGGAATCTCTACTCACAATAACAGTTTTTTTATCCTTAAGGATTGGGTCAAATTTATCTCTGATAATCCATTCACCTTCCTCTTCGATAATAAATTTTATTCTAAAAAAATACCTCCGTAGAGAATTGCTTTGCAATTTACCTTTGGATTTCTTGCCAAGGTGTGAAAGTATCACAGCTGCTCTTATATCATTCATAGTAGCATCAATTATGGGTATATTGACATCTTCATCAATAATTCGAAATGTCGACCACGTATGAGATGCTCCATCACGCTTAAACTCATTAAAACAGTCGCTGATTTTACTCAATAGTGGTTTATCATCTACTAGACTTTTAGGTATATCAGAGATTCTATCGAGATTAAATCTAGCATTTTTCCAAGGCTTAATTTTCGATAATCTCTTGAACTCCTTCATATTATAATTAAAACAAGTATTTAAATAAGAAAATTTTTATATAATGAATCATTGCAAATGGCTTATGATTGGATCAAAGACTCCGTGTAACAAATCATGTAGAAATGAATTCTGTGGGTATCATATGCAGAGTGTAAGAAACGGTTCGGAGGGACCTCTACCATGCTTGCATTGTGGGGTAGGTGTAAGAGGCAAGTCGCAGTTATGCGTAAATTGCGGGGGTAAGCGTTATAGAGAGTTAAAACGTTATTATGACAAGCGAAGAATCAAAAATCCTAACGACGTCAATGACAACGTCAATGGCAAAATCATAAAAACTACGGCTGATTATATAAAAAGATTTGCCAATGTTATAATTCAGCCAATTAACGAATTAGACAAATAGATATATTATATATACAAATGAGCCAAGAATTTCAAAGACATCCTGTTATTAAAAATTACGAAGCTTCTCGTGATGGTATTGTCAGACATTGTAAAAATAGGAAATCTGTTTGGCGGGATAATGGTATAGGGTATTTGACGTTTAGTGCTGGAGGGAAAATGTATCTCAATCACCGTTTCGTTTATGAAGTGCATAATGGATTAATCAAGGATGGCCTTGTTATTGATCATATTGATGGTATTAGGACACATAATTCTTTGAATAATTTACGAGCTGTTACACAAAGTGAGAATACTGCATCTGGAAATACTGATACTTGTAAATCAATTGGGAAGAGACCAGTAAGATCGTTTAATACTGACAACAAGGAGATGGTATTTCAATCAATGTCAGAAGCTGGTAAGTATTTCGATATTACCTCCTCCTCGGTACAAAAAGTAGCAGAGGGAATTTATAAGACCGCTTTTTCAAAGCGTTTTAAAAACAAAATTCAGTTTTCTTACGTATAATACGTAAATGGAAATCTTACGGATTTCACGGGAGATAACTCCGTTAGGTATAACGCGTGTGACAAATCATCAATGACAGAGTTACGGATCTTAAACATGGAAACGCTAGCGTTGGAAAATCTTCGATTTTTCATTGGCTGTTATAATTACATAAATCTGAACAAAACACAATCAATTTTGTCTTTTTTCAAGTATTAACAGAACTGTTTTATAGACACGTCGTATTTAAACATTTTTTTTAGTGTCTGTTTCAAGTATTATGCGTGTTTTCAACATTGTCAGTGATCGCTAATAAACAAACAAATAATTACAATCACTACACCTCTTTTATATCACCTCGTCGTAATGAGTGTATATATACAAATTCGTCTTTATTATAATTGGGCATTTAGCCGAAATTCAAGTGTAAACAAAACCACACCGTCACACGTGGTATGAACGTTATTATTGACATTCAAAACCAAAGTTTCGATTTTGCGGTTTTGTTTACACTTGAATGTAGAATAGCCCGCGTCATCCATTGTCATTGTTCACCTATAATCTATTGTTGTACCGTCCTATGTGTATATAATCGCCTACCACACTAGATCAGGGGTTATTGTGCCGTCGTCATCCATTGTCATTGTTCACCTATAATCTATTGTTATGTGTTTGTCGGTTGTAACCGTTGAGCGCTGCTTGATGTATAAAACACCAAGGGGGTTCAAAACGGTGAATGTGCCGTCGTCATTCATTATATATAATCATAATCACCTATAATCGCATTAAGCTTCTGGGTATACTAAGATGATCAACACCTTAGTGTATCCAGAATTCATTTTAAAATACTTTGTATTTAAACAAATATATTATTATATAATATGAATATTGAAAATCTCAAATTGATTATTATTGAAATCAACAAGCTGAAGGATCAAAATGTAAAATTATGTTCAGGGTTAGATTGTGATCAAATTATGACTGATTTAGAGGATATACAATTTGCAGAACAGACGGGAAAATACGTCCTATCTAAAAAATATTTTTTAATTAAGCGGATACAAAAGTTTATACGTGAAAGTTTAGTCAATACTGAAGATGTTAATATATTCGTACCATTATGTAGCATCGTTGAACGTGTACGTAAGCAATTAGGTTTAGATTATGAACAAAGAAAGCTTATTAACCATAAGGCGAGACAATTAAAAACATTAATGGAAAACTCTCAATAAAAATTCGTTAAAAATTCGTAGAATTTTGGATTTTGGATTTTGAGTTTGATGAGCCCCACGCGTAGAGAGCCTCCTTTGTTTGTATAACCAGTACGGTATAAATCACACTATGAGGAAGTAAAATTATGTGTGTGTAACAACAGGGAAGTATTAAAATACTTTGCATTTTTAGGTTAGTGATTTATTTTGTTTGTCCAGTTTCACAATTGAAATTGCAATGAAAATCTTTGAGTGGAAATGCTTTGCATTTCTAAAATCCTTTGGATTTTTAATTGACAATAGTGATACTCTTTCAATAATGGTAGGACAATCATTGACCACACGGAACACTAAAGAAAGACTTGAAGCTCTTAAGAAAATATTACCCCTTCGTGATCGTATACGTGAAAAACTTCAACAACGGCAATTATTTCAGACTGACTTCACAGAGGATACAGAACAACTCTTCAAACCTATTGTTAGTGCAACTGAGGGTGTGAAAACAGCAACTGAACGGGCGATATACGGAGATGTCCCTAAAGAAGGTCCTAGAACAGAGAAGCCTCTTCTCCCTGTGTTGGAGAAAATAGCAAAACGAACTAAACAAACGAAACAAGCTGTACAAATACTTCCAGGTGAAATCGCAGGGGAGATGGAACTACAACGACAGCAAGAACAAGAAGAACGAGAAGAACTACAACGACAGCAAGAACAGGAAGAACTACAAAAACAAATTCAACGAGAACAAGAACTACAAGAAGAAGAAGAGGAAGAAGAAGAACAAGAAGGCGCAGTTTCCACGAAGAGTCGTGTTGCCTTTAGAGATAAAATCAAACCTGAGATTGTATCACAAATACAAGAATTTCAATTTGAAAAACCCAGCGATTACATCACCTTTGGTGAGTTTGCTGTCAAGAGTTATATTATAAAAGAGGAAATTCTCAAAGACGAGTATAAAAATAGTAAAATACCAAAAGATGAGTGGTATGATTGGATATATAAAACGAAGAAGAATATTAGGAGTCTTACTGAGAAGAGGAAGGAAGAACAGTCGTATATAGACTTTCAGAATGGAATTAAGGAAGGAGTAAAAAAAGCTAAATCAGACCCTGAATTTCTTAGATTACCAAAACAATCAAAACCCGGTTCAGAAATAAAAACACAAGGTGCAACTGGTACAACTAAAAAAACTGGCAGTGGTTTAGTTGGAAACTCTAATGTAACTTGCCCTGGTAATATTCTCGGTGATATATCCCGATTAGAAGTTCTTGTTGGAGGGAAAAGAGCTGGGAATAACTCACCAGAAATAATCAATGAAGCAGCTGATATCTGTAGGAGGTTATTTCAAGGTGGTATCATGGATATTGCAACATATAGAGATTTCATTGAAGAGTTAGCCGAAAATCCTGCGGATTTTTACGGTTATCATAGCGATTAGATAAATATCAATTTGGAAATGCTTTAGCATTTCTATATAGAGAATGATCATACACTACAACCATGATAAACCAACTAACGTCTACGTGGTAAACTCACGATTGCCAAAATACCGAGCATACTATGGAGATGGTCTCGGTAATACTATAATGGGATTATTTTCAAGAATGGCTCCAAAAGTGGCTCCGCTAGTAAAACAATTATCGATGAAAGCAATTGATGTTATCCGAGATAAGGGTATTAGCGCTGTTGGTGATCTTGCTAGTAAGGCATTTTCAGCCGCTAAGGATAAACTAACAGCGCTAGTTCGACGTAGAAACTCGAAGAATTTCCAATCTAGATTTTCAACGAAACCAGCAGTGATTTCATCACTACCATCTACTGAGGTTATGCCTGCGCGGGTTAGTAAAATAATAAATAACGCAGTAGATGAAAAACTACAGTCGTTGATAACTAACGCCCAGGATAACATAACAGCAAATATGATAGCAGGAAGTGGCTTTAAAAGTACTAAAGCATTTTCTAATTCAAAGAATTTCCGACGTCGGTGAATAATATTTTCTCAAAAATCATCACTAGAATTGCTAGCATTTCTTATACTTGTATTAGAAACGCTTGCGTTTCTGGTTATATTTATTTGGACAGGATTTCCAATTGTTATAGTTATTGAAATACTTGTATTTTCTGAATTTTCGATGGTTTCAGTAGAAATACTTGTATTAGAAACACTAATGTTTCCACTTGAATTTCCTATACTAGTGTTAGAAACACTAGTGTTAGAAACACTAATATTTCTGGTTATTTGAATAGGATTCTCAGTTGTTATAGTTATTGAAATATTTGTATTTTCGATTTGATCTTCGTTATCTAGATTTGTTTTCATCAGCAACATTATTGATATACCCAACTAAATAATTAATTTAACATAATATTATTTTTTTTTATTTTCAATTCTGTATTTTGCATCGATTTTGAGTGATTTCACCTCTCAGAAATGCTAGCGTTTCCGATTTCTAATTTAGACCAACGGGTATATAATAAAAAATGTTCAAACAGAACCCTGATGTTGCATTTGACATGGACGCCCCAGTGCTTAAAGATGATTCTATACGTGATTATCAATTTTTTGCCTATCACGCAGTACAACCTGATCTTCGTGGAAGAATTGAACTTCAAGTTCATGATACCAGTAAATACTTTTTACCCGCTGAAGCCTTTATTGAAGTCGAAGGTGAACTTTTACAGCATGATGATACACCATATGCAAATGACCCAACTGTCCGAGTTGGTTTTGTTAACAATGGCATCATGGCTTTATTTGAAAGTGCTAGATATCTCATTGATGGAAAAGAAATCGAATCTATTGAGCGTGAAGTTGATATTGCTACCGGAATAATCGGGTTAGCGAGATATTCTGATGACTATACTAGATCAGCTGGTCCGTCTATGATGTTCGCGAAGGATATTACTGATAACGCTGAACACGTCCAATATTCTAGAGTAAAAGCAACACTAGCTACTGCAGTTGATCCAGCACCACCCGGATATACAAGACCAGCTGCTACCTTTGATGTCATAAATAATATTACCAGTTACAACCTAGGGTTTGCAACACGAGTAGCAACGTTGCAAGGAGAGCATCGACGGTTTTCATGTGCAATTCCGCTCCATCACATATTTGGATTTTGTAGAAACGTCAGAAAAGTTATCTATGGAGTAAAGCATACAGTAGCATTAGTGAGAAAGGGTAATGATGATAATGCAATCTGGCGCGGTGCTGGCGTTGCCGCTGGTAAAGTCGTTTTATCAAAACTAACACTGTGGATGCCAGTGTTGACTCCATCGTTGTTAACAGAACCGCGGTTACTATCATTTATGGATCAGGGGGGGAAGAGATTATTAAGTTGGTTGACAACGTCCACAGATACCATGGATTCTGATATTAATGGTACACTTACATGGCACTTAGCAGCACGACAGGGTATTTCAGCTCCACGTCACATATTTATTGCGCTACAGAATAGAGTGCGATTAAATAATCAAGAACGTTCCCACATGATATTTGATCAAATTGGGTGTAGTGAAGTCTCGTTAAAAATAAACGGACAGCAAGAACCATCAGAGGATATACAACTTAACTATGAAAACAACCACATTGCACGAGTTTATCATCGGTTGCTGTCGTATATGGGACGCAATCAAAATGTCGATACTGGTCTACAAATATCACAGTTGGATTTTAGAAGTCTGTATCCGATTTATTATTTTTCGTTGGAACATCTTGACTTGATGAGACAGTCCGTCGTTGATATACACTTCCGAGCTCGTGTAACCCGTCCTGGTGCTATTATTAATTATAGAGCGGTTGCTGTTATTCTTAGTGATAAATCAATGATACTTGAAGGTGTTGGTGGACGAATGAGACTTATTGATGCACCAGTGGAAAATATTTGATTGTAAATTGCTTTGCAATTTCAGAAATGCTTAGCATTTCTAATTTAGAATCAATCTGTTTTGTATAATGTCGTATAGTAATATCAATGTTACGTTGACACCTGGTCAAATAAAAAAACTACAATCCAAATCAGCTAAGCAATGTGGAACCACAATAACGCTGAAACCTAATCAAATGAATGGCGGAGGGAATAAGCTATCGCTGACGAAAACTCAAACTAATCATTTTAATAAAGCGCTGAAAGAAAAAAAAGGAGTTCAGATTACTCTTTCTGCGAGCGCGATTAAAAACATGGAAAAGACTGGTGGTATATTCCCGTTGTTAGGGTTGATTCCAGGGTTGATTGCCGCAGCAGCCCCAGCGGTAGCGAAGGCAGCAGCGTTAGGAGCCGTTGGTACGGCGGCAGGAATGGCACTAAAGAAAGCAACAGGCGGATCCATCCGCAGATCCACTCGTGGATCTGGTAAAAAAAAAGGAAAGGGTCTAAGACTACCAGGAACCCCGTATTCATGGTACAGCGGAAAGGGTCTTCGAATTCCAGGAACGATATAGTTCGGGAACCTGTGGTTCCTATGTCCAATTTCGATTTAATTGATGCCGCTAAAAAATTAAAAATAAAAAAATTCAGAGGGGTTTTTATGAAAGATCAGTTACCGGCACAACCTAATGATGTTGAAACAGGTATTATAAATCTAGATAACAGCGATGGACCTGGAACTCACTGGGTTTGTTACGCAATTGATCCACGTGGGATTATTTATTTTGACTCATATGGATTAGCGCCGCCGAAAGAATTTATGCGTTATATAAAAGATTTTCCAATGAGGACTTGGTATTCTACGTTACCAACACAAACAATGCTTGATCCACCAATATGTGGTAATGAAGTATTAAACGTACTTGATGCTATATCCAAAAGATTTTCGAAACCACCTCATATAGTAGTAAATGAGTATACTAGCGGCAAATCACTTTAAAAAATTCTGAAAGAATTTTGGATTAAAAATCTTTAGATTGAAAATCCATCGGATTTAGACGATGAAAATATTTCTATAATAATGATTGATATTTGGGGACGATCTTTATCATCGCTGAAAAAACCTGATAGTGGAGTTGAAACCGTTGATAACAAGGATATTAAAAAACTAATCGAAGATGAAATATCCGAAATATTAAACCTAGCAAATATTGATCCTGGTGAAATAGTTGTATTTCAAGATCGTCAGGGTAAATTGAAAAGTAGTAATATCTCTCTTAATGATATTTTGGTTAAACGACGAGACGCAGCAGAGGATACTATCGCGTTATTTTCTGATGGGGGTAAACTCAAACCAGGTGTACTTGTTTCAACGATTACGGATAAATTAGCAACATATGATGACACAGTGAATTCATTAAAATCACTAAGCGATAAATATGACGATCATATAATTGTATTTGATCAGTTTAGTGAAACACAAAGAAATACAATTAACCAAATTGACAAACCCATACTAGAATTTTTTGGAAATCCACCAGTGACCACACCAAAACTCACCTTAATAAAAGATTCTATGTTAGAACTAGCAACTCTTCAATCTGAATATGAAAAACACGTGAAACTATTTATGACGTTTCGTAAAAACCTCATGGACAAGTTTATTGGGAGCCCATTTGATAAAATTGAAATAACCCCTCCTGATATTAAAAAATCCATCGATGAACTTAAAAAATTCAACAACGCAATAAAGGATGATGCAACGAGGATGATAAGCGTTGTTGAAAAAGTAAAAATTCCTCATGATAAATCTATCGTCAACAACGTAGTACACACGATTCAACACGGATCATATACGTGGACACCTACAAATAACATATTAAATATCACTGCAACCATCAAGGGTATTTATCGATTAACAATAGTATCACCGAATCAGTTTAATATATCATCAAGTAGTTCATCTGGAGTCAATAATACAGTATCAACGATAATCGACAAGGATACAACTGAACAATTCACGATAACGACTACAGATAGAAATCTAGTCAGGGTTTCAGTAACGTGGTACGTAGAATTCGTAGTGGATTTAAGTAAACAATTAAATTGATTTAAAAATTCTTTCAGAATTTTGAATTGAAAATGCTAGCGCTTTTAAAATAAAATGACCCCATCATCGAATCAGTATCGCTATGATCAAGTCAGAGAATTTCAAACTAAACTCAGTTCTCTCTGTGAGGAGTATCAAATAAAAATAAAAAAATACCAACGAAGAATAACCGCAGTTGATGTCACTGTGTATTCAGTGTCGGGAATAATCACCGCGGCTGGAATAATACTGTCTTCGGTTACTATGATTGCTCCGGTTGTAGTACCAATAGTTGTTTCTTCGATAGCTACAATTGCGGGTATATTAACCGGGATCACAAAAAAACTATCATCGTGTAGCCAGAGTAAACTACACAATTATGTAATAAAATTTCATATTGCATCTGCCGGTTACTCGCAATTGTCCTCGTTGATATCATCGTCGTTGGATGACACAACAATATCAGATAGCGAATTCTCAACTATGGCTCAATTGTATAAATCAACAATGCTGAAATTAGAGCAGAATAATAATAATAATAATGTCGTCGCAAGAACTACTTCAACAAATAGTAACAAATACAACACCAGTGAAAACAAGCACGATATCAGTAACCTCAACACGTCCTGAATTTAGTGTGAATTTTCCAATCCCCGTTCCCGTGAGCGAGATCGCGCTAGCAAAACTACGAGTGTATCATAGCTGGCCTAATATTAGATCGGTAGCATTTGGTGGTCAACAACCAAATAATTCCTTGGTGTTCGCGTGGAAAAATCGTGAAGACGGAACCCCAGACTGGAACGTTGTCTCGTTACCAACTGGGTCATATCAAATCGAACAGATCAATAACGAATTACAACGAAGAATTAAATCTATCACTGGGAAAGAATCAAAAATCGCTATAACAGTTCACGAACCAACATTATCATCTGCTATCGAGATAAATACAGAAGGATACGTTGTAGATATTTATCAGAGTTCTATAAGATCAGTGTTAGGATGGCCTGAATTACCACCGGATAACTCGCGAGAAAATTCGAAGGATTTTCCACCCGAACCTAAGAAATCCGATTATATCACCAACAAAATAAAACCCGTCAATGAAGTCAAGAGTTATCAAGATTATGCTCCTAATAAATTCTTTAATAAAGAAATTTTCGAATCAATTTATGTTCCTCTCATTGACGGAAATTTCACAGCAATGAATAATGATTTTTCACTACTGCTAATATCTCTTAAATCCGGCTCTCTCACTAAAGACGAGTTTATCAGCATCGTTGAAACGGGTAATAAAATCATCTATGATATGAAAATATTTCACTCGATAATTATTCAAGAAGTATTAAATGAAGAGATATTACATGATAAGTTTGCGGATCTATACAATATTAATAAAACGGAGATTAAAGATTTTAAAATCCCTGGATATAATCCGGATAAACTAAAGAAACAACTTGACGATGCTATTAATATTGGGTTCAAAAGAATCCACGATAATTGGAAAAAATCGAAGAATCCTACAGCAAATATTCTGAAATTTAATAATGATCCAGAAGGCGGCGGTAGACATATTGCTCCGAACAATGTGAATATTTCAACGGTGATTGCGCTCAATTTAGTATGTGACGTTATCGAAGGAAATTATCAAATAAATCTCGAACAATCAAATCAAGCTCAGCAAGGATATATTTTATACTCATTTGCACCAACGGCTCCTCCAGGATTTCTAATTATTGAAGACCCAACTAATCTAGTCTATATGCGATGTCATAATAATTTGTTAACGAGAATTAATTTCAAACTCACTGACCAATCTAATAATCTGATTGATTTACGAGGTGAGGTTTTACAAATTAGTTTATTTGTACAGTCCTGAAAGGATTTTCGTCTTAAAGACTTTCATCGTAAAAAAATTGTTAGCGCATTAGCAGCCGAGGAGGTGAACGTCAACTAAATGGCATCTTTTTTTTTTACCAAATGGACCCTTCTCTTAATATTTATTAGAAAGGTCTATTTGACAAATTAGGACTTCCTAGTAAATATTAACTAGAAGGGTTTATTTGACAAATTGAGAACTTCCTAGTAAATATTAACTAGAAGGAAGCATCGTTGACGACTAAAAAAGCTGGTCTGTTCACCCTCTCTGCTGCTTTCCGTGTGTTTCTCTTTCTCGCGAAGTGAGCTGCAACCAACGGAATTTTAAAACAATTTGTTAATAATTGTTCGTCGTCGAAACTCTCCGAGAAACTACTAGCTAGTTTTTTCATTGCCTGTTTGAGGGCTTCAGTGCCGTATAATTCTCCATTGGGTCTTACAAACTGATCAAATCCACTCTCGGGGTTTTCAGCGCTGTGAAGTAATCACACTGACGCCAGGATCGTTTTTACTCAACTGGTGTATAAAATCAAATAATTTTTTCTCAGAGAATTCTGGAGTGCAAAATTCCTCGGGTATATATTTTATTGATCTATCCCGTGGGAATATTGTTACTGCAGATGTCCATGCGTGTTCGTTATGATCAATAATTTTGATTGGAGCTCCTCTCGATTTATATTTCGGTTCGTATAATATCTCACCTGTTATCGTCATTACTGATATTGGAAATTTTAGTATTCGTTCCAACGCTGCCACATTTGAATTGTCGCCCCACGCTGTTTCACTGTCAGCCCTCATTCATTTATTTTTTTGCGTCTTAGATCAGTCAATTTGTTTCCACGTAGCGCTTATGTGAAGTGTTCTAATATTCGTTCTGCTACACAATTCAACAATGACAATTTCATCGGAGCTAGTTTTCAATACTCGGTTTATCATTTAACGGATATATCCCATAAACAACTGCTGTTACAGGATAAGATCTCTCGTCTCTCGTAGTATGTTTTGTCAATTCCAGTTAGAAGTCCTGGTTTTGAATCTTGACTCACAGGGACAGATTTTTTATCTTTCAAGATGGGTTCAAATTTATCCCGAATAATCCAATCTTCCGTGTCTGAACGGATAATGAATTTTATTCTAAAAAAAATAACTTTTTCACCCAAGATGTGAAATTATCACTGCTGCGTTTTTATCGTTCATGGTAGCATCAACACTACCATCAATTCGAAATGTTGACCAAAAATGAGATGCTCCATCGCGCTTGAATTCATTAAAACAATCACGGATTTTACCTATCATGGTTCTATCACCTATTAGATTCTTTGGCTTATCAGAGACTCTATCGAGATTGAATTTAGTATTTATCGAAGGTGTAATTTTCGATAATCTCTCGAATTCCTTCATATTTTAATTAAAACAAGTATTTAAATAGAGAATATATTATAATGAATCATTGCAAATGGCTTATGATTGGATCAGTAACCCCGTGTAACAAATCATGCAGAAAGGAGTTCTGTGGGTATCATATGCAAAGCGTTCGACGCGGAAGCCTTGGTCCAATTCCATGTATAAGATGTGGGGTAGGGGTTAGAGGAATATCACAATTGTGTCTCGGTTGTGGTGGTAAGAGATACAGAGAGTTGAAGCGCTACTATGATAAATGAATTAAAAACTCCATTAATGACTCTGACAGTGTCAAAATCATAAGAACTCCTTAAGACTACATTGAAAGATTCTCAAGTGATGTTATCATTAGACCAAACAATTAATTAGACAAACAATTCCGACCACACCTTGCGATTCCAAACTATGAAGCGTCTTGTGATGGTACTGTCAGACACCGTAGATTGAAAAATTCACTTGGTGTTGTGAATAATATTGGGTATTTGATGTTTTCTGCTGAAGGGAAAATACGTCTTAATCACAGAATCACATACGAGTGTTTTCATGGATTGATCGAAAATGGTTTTGTTATCGATCACATAAATGGTATTAAGACTGATAATTCTTTATCAAATCTACGAGCTGTTACGCCGAGTGAAAATAATGTGTTTGGGAAAACTGGTACTTATAAATCAATTGGGAAAAGACCCATAAAATCTTTTAATACAGCAACTAACGAAGAAATTGTATTCAAATCAATGAGTGAGGCTAGTAGGTATTTTAACTTTGTGATCGATCCATTCTTGTCATCACACCTGTTCGTTATTGATTTTATTAGCTTACCTATATATAATATTCAAAAACATATACCTGTAATAAGAACCATTAGCTCAATCGGTAACGTGTCGCGGTGCCATACTGACTGCCATGGTTCGAAACCCGTAACAGGCATTATTGCTAACGGTGGCCGACAGATGGTTTCAATTGCGGGGGGGGGGTACCTCCGAAATTCAAATTGCAACCGTATATACCAACCACACCGAGCCGTGGTGTGAATGATTTTTCATTCAACCCAGAGTGACTTTTGTGGGGGGTATATACGGTTGCAATTTGAATCTAGGAGTGTCATCATTCATTGACATCATTCATTTAATGTTATATGTCGTATTGTCTTGTACTGTCCCTATACAATTGCCAAAACACTCGAATGGAACTGTATAATCATTCATTGATATCATTCATTTAATGTTATATAATCTATTGTTTGTACTGTCCATTCACTAAACATACCCTCTTGTGATTCTAACCCGTTATTTGACTGGTTAGATTCACTCTTAGGGGAATATGCTTCGTGATATATAATCTATTGTTTGTGCTGTCCATTCACTAAACATAAACTCTTGTGATTCTAATCCGTTATTTGACTGGTTAGATTCACTCTTATGGGAACATGTTTTGTGATAAATGTGCCGTCCCTATTGTAACGTAGTCGAGCCGACCCTTTGAGATTAGGTTGGGTTTTGAAGAAATAACAAACACGTTTGTTCAAATAAAACTTATATTATAAAAACAAATCATCATGATAAGGTATATATATATATATATATATATATATAACGAGCACACAATACACACACAAATGAATCTACTACCCGACGGTAGTCATACACTATAGTACTATATATATATATATGTGAATCATACACTACTGTATTATATCCATAGTCATACACTACTGTATTATCTATCTATAGTCATACACTACTGTATTATATATCCATAGTCATACACTACTGTATTATATATCCATAGTCATACACTACTGTATTATATATCCATAGTCATACACTACTGTATTATCTATCTATAGTCATACACTACTGTATTATATATCCATAGTCATACACTCCTGTATTATCTATCCATAGTCATACACTACTGTATTATATCTCTACAGTCCTACACTACTGTATTATATCTCCATAGCGTAGTATGACATTGACCATTGATACGATATTCGTACTCCACGCAACATAGTCAGTAAATCAAATCACAAGGTTTGAGTGATTATAATGATACTATTTGTGTCACACACACAAAATATAATCAATAAAAACCAAACATTCCTATCCAATTGACTAAACACGCTATTCGTGTTTTACATAAATAGTCAGAAAGCAAACGGAGGATTCTATTGACTACAAACACGCTATTCGTGTTTTACATAAAAGTAGTCAACAAAACAAAACTGCAAGTGTTAACATTTCACTTCCCTCCGGTGTGACAGTAGTTCATTGTCCGTCTCCATTCCACCGGTTATCATTGGTCTTGAACGCTCATCTATTCACACGACCGGCGAGCTGAATATAAAAATAGACAGTTTCCCAAATAATAAAATGAATTTACGCAATACATAAAAACTAACGTGCTATTCCGAAACTGAATATTCAACTGAAACAATAAACCAAAAAGGAATGTATTTAACTCACCCAACTCTTTGGCTCTAAAATCCGACAAATGTAACAAATGTAGCGAATTGTCTGCTCTAATGTCCACTGTATCTTAAAAAGACCCTGCACTGTACTTATATATTAGTCGGCCGTACTTGTAAAAAAGTAATTCGCGTGAATTATCCGCGCGGCACGTGCAACTCGCTGTATAGGACAATTCACGTTGAGGAGTATGGTGTACCCTCTACGCCATTTCGGATATTGCGTAACGAGCTTAAAAATAATAATTCATGAAATACAGAACGTCGACAAATACATTATATGACAAAATTAATGCTTAAAATATAGCTTAGAGGAGTATAGTGTATCCTCTATGCCATATCGGGCATTTCGTAACACCTATACAATTGCCAAAAGACTCGAATGGAATTGTATAATCATTCATTGACATCATTCATTTAATGTTATATGTCGTATTGTCTTGTACCGTCCCTATACAATTGCCAAAACACTCGAACGGAATTGTATATATATGTAAATGTGCCGTCCCTATACAATTGCCAAAACACTCGAATGGAATTGTATAATCATTCATTGACATCATTCATTGTATATATCCATCCTTTATGTATGCCTAGAAACTACCCAAAACCGTAGTAATGGCATTGTGCTGTCTTTAACATGTATGCCTAGAAACTACCCAAAACCGTAGTAATGGCAATGTGCTATCCTTCCAATTTTTTTGTATTAGAAATATGTATTATCATATATGAATTCTGACAATATCAATAAGATTATAGCTGAAATTTCACAATTGAAAAACCAAGAGATTAAAGTATCTGACAATTTAAACCCTGACCCAATTATGTCTGACTTTCAAGATATAGAATACGGTATTATTACTAACAAATAAATGCTGCCAAAGAAGTATGGGGTGATAAAAAAAATCCAGAATTTTATTCGGGACTCTCTTGCATTCTGTAGTGATGTAAGTGTGTTTGTCCCGTTATTTACTATCGTGGAAGGAATACGAAAAGAATTGGGCCGAGATTATGAATTGAAAAAGCAAGTCAATTCGAAGATTAGAAATATACGGGAGTTAATTCAAGAAAATGAAAAAAAAAAAACACCGCTGGATACAACTAACGATTTGACAGTATATTGCGTTAGAAGGAACTAAATTAACTGAAAAATATTTTAGTGAGTGTTTTTATGTTGCTTGTCTATCTGAGTTGGATTAAAACGTAAAAATCATTTGATGATGACAAAATCACTATATTGTACATTAATTGGAAATTGTTTTACTGTTTTAATAATGGTAAACAAAGCTTTAACAACTGGATTAGCGAGGGAGAGATTGACTTCAATTAGGAAATTCTTACCAATTCGCGACTCTGTCAGAAGTAAATTACAAGCCAGACAGAGTCTTCAGACCGATTTTTCTGAGGGATCTGAAGAGTTATTTCGACCAATTACCAAAGCAACGAAAGGGTAATATCAGCCATAGAGCGTACTATATACGGAGATATCCCTGAAGAAGAGAAAGAGAAAAAGACGCCTCTTCTTACTACACTTGAAAAAATAGCAACGGGAACTGAAAAAATAGCAACGGGAACTAAAAAAAGATCAGCGTTGTTAACCAAACCACCTCCTGGTCCGAAAAAAACGAATGTTTCTCTGTTGGATAAATTTACCGATGAGGCTAAAACAGCAATACAAAAAATTCAATTCTTAAAATGAAAGGATTATCAAGATTTTGGTGATTTTGCTGCTACAAGCTATAATTCAAGAAAAGATATTTTAGCGGAAGAGTATAAGGATGATAGAATATCAAGTAATGATTGGGTTGATAATTTGTATAAAATAAAGAAAGGGATTGGTCGTTTGAATAATGAAGAGTTGGGGTATAAGGAATTTAAAAAGGGAATCAGTAACTATAAAAAAGAACTAATAGAAGAGCGACAACGAGAAATAGAAGAACGACAAGAGCAAAAACGTCAGACACCAACACGGAGACAAACACGAAGACGAAAAAAACAAAAAGAACCTCAACAACAACTACCACCTGAACCATTGTATATAACATCTGATCGAGATGATGATGATAATGATGCTCTTAATTATTTACAAAGTACAGAGTTAGAAAATATGGATGCAGCAACTGGTTATAGTAGCGGAGAGGGATTTTCTGTGAGTGGAATTTCAGGTAGTGGTCTTATTCATTGTCCTGGTAATGTTCTTGGTGATATATCACGATTAGAAGTTCTCATCGGAGGGAAACGAGCTGGAAATAACTCACCGGAAATAATTAATTAAGCAGCAGATATCTGCATGCGGTTATTTCAAGGCGGTGTTATGGATATTGGTCTATATCAAGATTTCATTGGCGAGTTAGTGGAAAATCCTACAGATGGTTATCATAGTGATTAATCACCGTGACTGAAAATCCCTTTGATTTTTCATCACCGCATTAGATAAATATCATTTAAATAAGATGATCATACACTACAACCATGATAAACCAACTAGCGTCTATGTAGTAAGCTCACGATTTCCAGTTTATAACGCGTACTATGATGATGGTCTCGGTGATACAATTGCAGGGTTATTTGCAAGAATGGCTCCAAAAGTAGTGCCGCTAGCAAAACAGTTATTAATGAAAGCCATTGATGTTATTCGTGATAAGGGTATTAGCGCTATTGGAGATGTTGCCGGAAAAGCGTTTTCAGCCGCGAAGAATAAACTAACAGCGCTAGTTCGGCGGCGAAGGAAACCAGGACCACTACCATCTACAGCAGAGATGCCTGCGCGGGTTAGTAAAATAATAAATAACGCAGTGGATCAAAAACTAGCGTCGCTGATGACTCCGTCATAAACCAACGACCAATGCAACATCGCAAATACGATAGCAGGAAGTGGCTTAAAAAAAACCACGACGACGTCGACAATGATGATTTAGACGCTGATAAATATAATAAAATTTTCAAACGGTCACCTGATCCAGCGTTTGATATGGACGCCCCGGTGCGCATGGATGATTCCGTACGTGATTTTCAATGCTATGCCTATCAGGCAATACAAACAGATAGTCGAATAAGAATTGAACTTCAAGTTCATGATACCAGTAAATACTTTTTGCCTTGTGAAGCGTTTATCGAAGTAGAAGGAGAACTTGTAACAGCTTCTGATACTCCTGCTGTACCAGCACCGTATCCAGTTTGTACTCAAGTCGGGTTTGTCAATAATGGTATCATGGCGCTATTTGAGAGTGCAAGATATCTCATCGATGGAAAAGAAATTGAGTCGATAGAACGTGATGTTGATGTAGCCACAACAATAATAGGGTTAGCAAGATATTCCGATGATTATACAAGATCAGCGGGTCCTTCTATGATGTTTGCAAAGGATGGTAAGAATACCGCTGGAGGAAATCAATTTGTTGTAAGACGACCAAATAATAATGCTAGTAATGCTGCTGTTGATGTCGAGAATATGATTATAAATACTGATCCTAATTTCAATCTTGGAGCTGTGACACGTATGTCAATGTTGGAGGGGCGGTGTAAATCATTTTCATGCGCGATTCCACTGCATCATATATTTGGATTCTGCAGAAATGTTCGAAACGTTATCTATGGAGCAAAGCATACAATAGCACTCGTGCGAAAAGGTACTGACAATGATGCAATTTGGAGGATTCCGGCAGATGCTGCAAATCCAAATGCTGATGATGGTAAAGTCATTTTAACAAAACTATCATTATGGATACCTGTAATGACCCCATCAATCACCGCAGAAGAACGATTACTTTCATTTATGGACCAAGGAGGAAAATCATTACTAAGTTGGCAAACTGTAAGTACAGATATTGTTCAATCGACTGTTAATAGTATATTTACGTGGAACCTAGCATCAAAACAAGGTGTTGCTGCGCCACGTCATATATTTATTGCGTTACAGGATAACACACGAGTTGGCAATCAACTCTCCAGCCATATGATATTTGATCAATTAGGTGTTAAAGACGTCTCACTGAGAATAAACGGCCAACAGGAACCATCTGAAGATATACAACTTTATTACGGTCAAAACCATATTGCCCGCGTGTATCATCGGTTGTTATCATTTATGGCACGCGATCAAAATGTCGATACTGGTCTGCAAATATCACAAAATGATTTTAGGAATTTATATCCGATCTATTACTTTTCGTTGGAACATCTTGATTTAACAAGACAGTCCGTCGTTGATATACATTTTAGAGCTAATATACTTCGTGGTGCTATCCTCGAATACAGAGCGGTTGCTGTCATTCTCAGCGATAAATCAATGCTACTCGAAGGTGTTGGTGGAAGAATAAGAGTGATAGAAAACATGTAACAATTAGATCAATCTGTTATTGTATAATGAAATACAGTTATATTAGTGTTGCGTTAACTCCCGGTCAACTCAAGAAATTGCAATCGGAATCAGCTAAAAAATGCGGAACCACAATAACACTGAAACCCAATCAGATGACTGGCGGGGCGAATAAATTGTCGCTGACAACTCGTCAAATAAAACACTTCAATGATGCTTTCAAAAATAAAAAAGGTACTCAACTAACTCTCTCTGCAGCCGCAATTAAAAACATGATAAAATCAGGTGATATATTCCCGTTGTTAGCTGCGATTCCGGCTTTGATTGCGGCAGCGGCCCCAGCGGTGGCTAAAGCGGCTGCGTTAGGAGCCCGTTGGTACTGCGGCAGGTATGGCACTAAAGAAGGCATCTGGGCGAGGATATAAAAAAGGGAAAGGGTCTAAGACTACCAGAAACCCCGTATTCATGGTACAGCGGAAAGGGACTGAGAATCCCAGGAACATTTTACTAGTTGGAAAGTCTTTGACTGAGGAACCTATGGTTCCCATGTCCAATTTTGATTTACTTGATGCTGCTAAACATTGGCCATAAAAAACTTCAGAGGTGTCTTTATGAAAGATCAATTTCCACAACAACCAAACAGCGTTGAAACCGGTATCATTATTCTCGATAACAGCACAGGACCTGGAACTCACTGGGTTGCATACGCAATTGATCCACGTGTAATTGTTTATTTCGATTCATATTGAAAAGCGCCACCGAAGGAATTTATGCGTTATATAAACAGCTTAAAAACTTTTCATGAAATGAAGACTTGGTATTCTACGCTACCAACACAACAGCTAAATGATCCACCAATATGCGGCAACGAAGTATTAAACGTCCTTGACGCTATTTCAACATCTGGAAAACCACCACATGTTGTCGTAAATGAATATACTAGCAGTCTCTGGTAACGATTAAGTCGTCAACGAAGTGATTTTAGAGAGAGATTATATAGAATAACATGATTGATATTTGTGGGAGATCTTTATCAGCGCTGAAGAAACCCGAACCCGATGGCGTTGCAACCGGTGATATAAAAAAATAATCAAAGATGAAATAGCTGATACGTTGAACTTAGCAAGTGTTGATCCTAATTAAATAGTTGTATTTCAAGATCGTCAGGGTAAATTGAAAACCAGTAATTTTTCCCTGGATGATATTTTAGTTAAACAAAGCGGCGTAACCGAAAATACTGTTGCGTTATTTTCCGATCAGGTTAAACTCAAACCTGTCATGCTCGTT
This sequence comes from Unio delphinus, assembly GCA_029339505.1. Taxonomy (NCBI): domain Eukaryota; kingdom Metazoa; phylum Mollusca; class Bivalvia; order Unionida; family Unionidae; genus Unio; species Unio delphinus. Next base: position 2,518,304 of record JAQISU010000015.1, read on the forward strand.
TCGACGATTGCAGATAAATTAAAAACTCTCAACGATGAGTTAAAATTCATACTAAGATTTTTTGGTGATCCTGCGACAACATCACCGAATTTATCATTAATAAAAATTTCTATGGACAATATAAAAACTGTCAAAGACGAATTAAAATCAATTATGGCTTTCTTCGGCGAACCAGTGGTGATATCACCGAATTTACCATCAATAAAAAAATCCATGGATAGATTAATTGAGTTTGATTATAAAATAGATGAAATTGAAAAAAAAGAACGAAAAACATGAAAAAGATTTTAACGCACTTCGAAATAGAGTTGTTAGAGAATTTTTTGGAAATCCACCGAAGGTCATAATGAAACTAGCAGATATAAAAAAATTCTCTAGATGATTTACCGGCAATGAAACAATCTATCGATGAAATTGAAGTTTTGAAACAATCTCTCGATAAAATAAAAATTCCTCAAAGCAAAGAAAATATTATCAATGGGGTATACACGATTCAATGGGGGTTGATGGATTGGAACAGGGATGGGTTGACTTCTATGGTAACTCCAATAATGGCTATTAAAGGTATTTATCGATTTACAATAGTTTCAAGGCATCAATTTAATATTAGAATTACTAATACGATATCTGAGGTACTTACAATTACAAATGGATTTGATAGCAGCTATTGACCTTTCAGCCAACGATGATACTATAATTAGGACGTCAATATATTGGACCATAGAACTAGTAGCGGATCTAAGTAACCCACCACCAAATTGAACACGCTAGTATTTTAAATAATATGGCATCACAATGCCGCTATGACACCGTTAAAGAATTCCAAATGAAACTCGAAGTACTCTCCGAACAATACTGCGAAAAGATTAAAAAATATCAGCGAAGAATTACCGCGGTTGATATAACTGTATATTCAGTGTCTGGCGTACTTGCAGGCGCTGGAATAATTCTATCTTCAGTGACAATGATCGCTCCGGTTGCAGTTCTGATTTGTATATCTGCGATGGCAACTATCGCGGGAGTACTCACCGGGATAACAAAAAAATATCTTCATGTTCTCAACAAAATCTGCACGATTACACAATTAAATTTACCGAGGTATCTCACGCGCATTCCCAATTATCGTCACTGATTTCCTCGTCACTCGACAATACATTTATATCCGAGGATGAATTTTCCGCCATGGTTCAGTTGTATGATTCAACGATATTGAAATTAGAGCGCGATAATAATAATAACAATGACAACACCGCAAGAACTACTTCAACGGATAGTGGAGAACACAAACCCGGTGAAAACTAGTGTGATATCAATAACCTCAACAAATCCTGAATTCAGTGTGAATTTTCCTACTCCGATTCCGGTGAAGGAAATAGCGCTAGCAAAGTTACGAGTGTATCACAGTTGGCCTAATATTAGGTCGGTAGCATTTGGCGGTCAACAACCGAATAATTCCTTGGTATTTGCGAATAAGAATCGCGAAGACGGGACTCCAGACTGGAACGTTATTTCGTTGCCATCTGGGTGTTACCAAATCGAACAAATCAATGCTGAATTAACGCGTAGAATAAAATCCATTACTGGAGCAGAATCGAAAATCGCTATAACAGTTCATGAACCAACACTATCATCCGCGATAGAGATAAACTCACCTAGTTATGTCGTAGATATCTATCAGAGCTCGATAAGAACCGTGTTAGGGTGGCCTGAAAATCAACCTCGGACATCTTATTAAATACTCCAACCCAAAAAATCTGATTTTACCACAGATGAAATGTCGTATTATAAAATCAACCCGTCATATCGAGATGATTTATCTAACATAAAAAATTTAACATTACCCTCTTATAGATTTATATTTCTTGATAACAAAACCATACAATGGTAATTTATTTTTGAGAAAACTCCTGATTCATCCATCACAATTACATTTACGCTAACTAACATTATTGATTACTTTAGCGAGATTAATCAATTACATAAAACACAACTAGAACAACTACGACAGAACTTCCAAGAACATCTCTCTGATATAAGAAGATCACGTGATGAGATCATAAAACACATTAGGATATTAAATCAACTTGTATCTGACGTGGAATATATCAACAAACGAATAATTCAAGTAATAATTAATGACAAGAACGGGGATAAACAAAAACTCCTAACCGGCTACAATATAACATAAGCTGATTTACCCGATTTCAAGTTTCCTGGGTATAACGCAAATGAACTAAAAAAATCTGTTAATGATCTTATTCAATAAAACTTTTCTCTGATACTCACCAAATGGAAACCACAAACAACAATACTCAAACATAATAACAACCCAGACGGAGGCGGCAGTCATATTGCTCCTCAAAACGTCAATATATCCTCGGTGATGGCATTGAATTTAGTATGTGATGTTATCGAAGGAAGCTATCAAAGAAATCTCGATCGATCAAATCAAGCTCAGCAGGGATATATTTTATACTCTTTTGCACCAACAGCTCCTCCAGGGTTTCTAATTATTGAAGATCCAACTAATCCAGTCTATATGCGATGTCATAATAATTCGCTAACGAGAATTAACTTTAAACTCACTGACCAGTCTAATAATCTAATTGATTTACGAGGTGAGGTTCTACAAATTAGTCTGTTTGTAAAATCCTAAGGACTTTCATCGTAGCGATTTTCATCGTAAAAGAATTGTTAACTATAGCAGCAGAGGGGGCGAATTCCAACGACAATAGCGTCTTTTGTTTTGCCAAATGGGCCCCTACAAGGAAGCCTTAGCTTACCAAATAGACCTTTCTATTAAATATTTACTAGGAAGCCTCAATTTGTCAAATAGACCTTTCTAGTAAATATTAACGAGAAGGAAGCTTCGTTGACGCCTACAAAGTTGGTCTGTTCGCCCCCTCTGCTGCTGTCTTTGATGCCTCTGACCTTTCTATGATGTTGATCGGCTCACTAAAACGCTCATTTGGAGCTGAAAATAAATTAATCCGCCATATTCAACATTAACAGAACACGTTTGTTGAACATGTAAGTCTGTACAAAGACTTAAGACAGTAGCGTTCGTATAATTCTCAAAGACATTCTCTGTTCAAGTACAGAGACTGGTTCCGTTATATAGTATCGAAAGATTTAGAGATTGACACGAACAGTATTTGGAAGGGAGTTTTAAGAATATCTAACATGGGAATTAAATTACGGTGTGTTTCTATCGTCAAAGAAAAGATTAAATCACTATTTGCCTAAATATGTCATACCGATTTGTTAAAAAAAGCCCGAAAGATGTTGAATTCCTTTAAACAGGAACTCTGCAGCAGAACATGTCATTATAAATATTGTAAATCACATTTGCTCGCGTTACGTGTTGGTTCCAGCGCTCGACCATACCTTAAAAGTGGAATCAAAGTAATAAAAGTTGCGCTATCAGCTTTGTCGACTTTGCGAAATTGTCACCTAATATAATCACGAGCGGCAGTGAACACTTGCCAACATGAACCTGTCGTCGAGAAAAAAAAATCAATTCAATGAAACAATTTCCAGAATTGAATGGAGTGTGGTCTCTGACCCCGCTAATGTAAACATTATACAAAAGCCCATTGTTGCAATAAACAATTTAAACAATTAGACGATGGGTTTTTCAATTATATACAGCTATGTCAACACTTCAACAATCCGAGTGAGAACGTGGAATACAAATTCCGATGTTTGCTGCAAAGGTAAACATTCTTAAACTATTGAAAGACATCCAGATGAGCTGCGTCCGACCGTGAGATAGATTTGTTGAACAGGAACTCAGTTATATATTAAGATTCCTTCACGGTACAGGCTTGCTGATATCGCACGTGCAGCTGCTCAGGAACAAAATCGATGTCGTATTACACTATCTTTTGAGGACGAGACGTGTGTATATGTAGCTTCAAAAATCAAAGTTCCAGAATTCAAATTACGCACCCACTCAAGTGATCTTCATAATATCCAAACAATTGTCTGACACAGAGAAACTAAGCAGAAGCAATGTCAAGCTTCCATATATATATATATATATATATATATATATATATATATATATATATATATATATATATATATATATATATATATATATATATATCGGGATTGTATCATTGAAGCGGGAGGTGTGTGAAACGCTGCCGTTCGGAATAAAGCTGAACATTGCCATTAAAGGAGACTAGAAACCAGCGGAAATATACAATAATATTAAATACACTGCAGAGAAAAACATGATTCTGAAGCGTCGAGTGCGACCGTACTGCCAATATTGAGATATTGGCATATCTTCTAGGCGCTGAGTTATGACCTCGTATGCATATTTTCCGCGCCTATTCGGTTACTTTCGGAAAGTGACGTCATACTAGCGACTCCAGCATCCAGACCTACAGTTGCAAGGTTCATTTCATATAGAGTACCATGCCGTTTTGCGTTGCTTACGGGTGTAATAGCATACATAGAAAAGGCTGTGGAGTTCATTTTTTTTCTTTTCCGAAAGATAAAGGCATAAAAAAGTATGGATACATTATTGCAAGCGAGTTGATTTTAAAGCAACACCATATAGCACTCTGTGCTCATTACATTTCTCAAAGGAATGTTACCAGAGGGATCCTAAAAAACAAAACCTCTAGGATACACGAATGCTAAGCCTAGACTATAAGTTGAAACTGTTCCAGACATACCATTGTATATTTTAAATCCTGGTAAAGAGTGTCAAATGTACGAGTTACGAAAATAGGCAGAAGGCCGAGTAAGTGCTAATAAAAAATATGACAGCCCGACACCTGATCGTGCTGATGAAATGAGTAAATGTTTTTTTCTTCTTCAAGATTACAATCTAAATAAAGTCTCCACTGTCCTATGTGTAATTGAGATCGGACTTTAATAAAATGGAAGCTTGCTAAAAAAAAAATAATAATAATAAGATTATCAACCCATGACACCGTCGTGTTTCGAGAAAAACAATTTAAGTAATTTTAAAAAAATATTTAAAAAAATATTTTAAAAAACAACTTTTCAGTCTATGCCTATTACACGTAAAATGTATAAACGGAAATCTGTAGTGATTGGAACTGATATAAAAATGTCCCTTGGGCAGTTTAAATAGCAGCGATTAAAAGGAAAGAGATCCGATATAAAAATCAAAGTTTCACATTAACTGGCTGACAATAGAAATTGGGAGAGGCGACTATTGACCCGCCCATTTGCCCCAATGTGCAATTACTCTCTGTGATACGCCTTATTATCCCCCAGGACAAGACCCTTTTTTCATATTCTGGTCTGCATAATAGTTAGAGGTTAGAATTAAGTACACAAACATAATGACAGTTTGACACATTAACAATTATTCCTTATCATTGCACTTATCTTGTGAAATGGACTGGCCCTCTGACATAATTCAAAGAAACTATGTGCCAGAGAGTGTATGTAAGCACCAGAAATTCATTGGCAAATAAACGATGCCGAATTTTGTTGTAACTTCGAGGCCAAAGACTTCATTTTAAGAGTTCAAATCTGCAGTCAAACGTTACCATACATGTATGTGGCCATTGTTTTCCCACATTTTATATCCCACCCTATTTGCTTTAGTTTAAGTGTTAAGATATGTAACACTGTTTACTGAATTAAATATTTATTTTGAATTAGTGTTTTAGGGGCACATAAACTGCGTCGTATTTTTTTTTTATTTCTTCTTTTAATTTAATCATGGTAAAGAAACTTTACATATATGGTAGAGGAATGTCAGGTGTTAATTGGCCGAGTTTTTTTGGGGCGGAAATGGAGATTTTGTTTGCAGAGAAAATTACGCAGCCTTCATTGTGATAATTCATGAATTTTAAACTAATTGGTGACAATTTTGTTTTACAAGAAGTACTTCTGTAGTATTTAAACAATCTGAAATTTACGTGAATAATGTTTAATCTTAAACTATTTACTGAAGACAAAAACTGTCCTGTGATATTAATTATTTCTTCACTACAATATTCACAAGTGATAAAATAGAATATGACATCTGTGGACTGCACACTTGATAAAACAATTATATATGGATTTTCTTTTTCTGAGAAATGAAAATTGAGAGACATATTGAAATAATCGGGAGTTAACTGCGAAAAATCAAGAGTGATATTACGACATAGGGAGGAAATACATCCAAAATTAGAATTTATTTTCTTTCTTTCTTCTCCCGGCTTGAAAGTTAATATATATGAACTGTTCGGGTCTGTGGAATTTCAGTCAGGGCTAGTAAGTTTATTTAAATCATCAGCCCGGGGCCTGTGCTTAAAACATTTCTTTCAGCACTGACCAGTACAGTACGTAATCTATTTTAACGAAGCATGTATATACTTACAGTTTTGTCATACGCTAACTGTAGCATGCATGTAAAATACACTGTAACTGAATCATAGAAAGGAAGCTTCTTTATGTTGAAATTAATTACGTATGATTTACTCCTCGCAGATTTATTTGTGGGGTGTTGTTTTTTCTGTGTGTGAAAAATTACTTCCGATGAAAACCGTTATCAATGGTCTTTCTCGCTTGCCATGTTTCTGTTTGTATACGATGACTGGCTAGTGTGACGTCTCGAGACCACGTGATCTGTCGTCTCATTAAAACTCGGAAATACTCGGCAATTTACGGAATCATTGTATCTTCTTCGCAATATAATCAATATCCGCACACGATATTATTTTTTTAAATATTATATTCGAATTAGAATTTGTAAAGAATTACATTTATAAAATAAAAATTTTCATTTCTAGTCTCCTTTAATGTGAAACTTGTCATGTCTGTATATTTAATCAAAGTAGTGATACTTGTGTAATCTTGAAGTATCACCAAAATCTTAGAATAACTCAACTCCAATATCATCGTCAATGTGTTCATTTAGATCAAAATTTTTTATGCTTTTTATGCGAGAGAAAAAAGAAGATCAATTGCGGCAAGCAGCGCTTACACGCGCTGGCGGACTGATATTGACCTGCTGTTGTTGAGTAGCGTGGACTGTCCAAACGCGAGGCACTGTTACTCGTGCATACAAAGATTTGCCCGCACAAACTGTTGTTCCTGAATTCCGGCATGGACAACTCGTTAACATCCTTGTGGCGGGATCCTACGATAGATATAAGATTATTCGTTAATACGTGGTGTTACCCATGCATTTCCTACTCAACAATTACTCTAACCGCACAAGTACATGAGCGACGCAAAGGAGTTTGTTGAAAATATACTGCCGCCAATATGGATCTTTTGGTTTATTACTATCTCGCGAAGGTATTTCCACCATTGATTACAAGAACGAGACCCACATCTGTTGCACATTTAGTTTGAACGTTTGCGGTGACAATCACGCTATGTATCTTAAGGAGGTGTTGCTGGTTGCATATGTCTTTGAGGCATTCATCGATACCAACATGCGCTTGTACAAGTTTGATTCCGTGCAGATGTCTTTGAGGCATTTATCAATACCGCTATGCGCTTGTACAAGTTTGATTGCGTGCATTACTTCTGATCTTCGTAAACGCTGTTGTCAAAAACCAAGGTCGAGTTGGAACTGTTTTTACTTCTTTTTCATATTAATCAATATGAAAGATTGTAAGGATGGGCGATGATGCAGGTTATAAATGTTCCTGAGATTACAATTACTACAGCAAACTTTAACTATGTATAGTTCTTGAAAATTGACTTGGATTGAGAAACTTAGTTTATGAAGTCTACATACGCAATTTACAGTTGGAGATGCGTGTGTGTAATGTTCAGCCGGTGCTATTATTTCGCCAGCGCATCCGGTTGGCGGCTTATATACAAATGATCACCGACTAGAGAACAGTTATGACTAACGAGTTTAATAAAGACTTTCTGAAACTCATGCAAACTCAACTGGCTTATTGCTGACCAGGAGTTCGATTCTCATAAAAAGTTTAGTGATCTCAGCACACAACAAAAATCTATGTTGAAATTGCAAAATTCAATGCACTGTTGTATTCTCTTTCTTGCATTTAAAGACAAAAGGAAACACTAGTCACAAATGATTAAGAAGAATTCCACTTTCATGCATTGACTTTTTAAAGATGGCATAGCTATTTAAGGGTGATAGCTACGGACAAGTAAAACTATTTTAGAGATTTATCGTCTACCAACTGTAACCTAAAACACAGAGTCTTCTCCATTCAGATGCTAAAATCCCGGTATTCTCCAACCTCTGCTGAGAAGGAGACTCAAAATCAACTTAAAACCCTTAAAATAAAATAAAAATCTACTTTTTCATGCATGTCCGTTCTAGAACAATTTGTTGTAAATGATCCATAAGTTTGACGTTTTTCTTATCCAAGCTTACAGAATAATTTTGGAACTGAACTTAATCGTGTTCCAAAACTATTTCTAGAATACGCGACATGTTTGGTTTATTTGAAGACGTGGCCTATTCAGCATGTAAGAATATTGAGCATTCTCGGCTTCTCGGTTTTGGGCAACATCTTTCTGTGTAACGGTGTCAAGTCTATTAACTACAACCGCTCCGGTGGCCTAGTGGTTAGAGCGTCCGCCGCGGAAGCGGGAGGTCGTGGGTTCGATCCCCGGTCGAGTCATACCAAAGACTTACAAAAATGGTACTAACAGCTGCCTCGCTTGACGTTCAGCATTAAGAGGTTAGTGTTAGGACTGGTCAGCCTGGTGTCGGGATAATGTGACTGGGTGGGACATCATGCCGAATGTCTGCGGCATCATGCCCCAGTGGTAGACATCACTATAAACTGCCTCACTGCAGGCATCGTAGCGATATGACTGAAAAATTGTTAAAGCTACGTTAAAAATCCTAATCAAACAAACAAATCTATTAACTACACTCAATGACTTTGGGTTTTCTTTTGTTATTGAAAAAGTGATTAGATTTTTCTACATTATATATATTTACTGTTTTCAGATAATTGTTTAGGCTTTTGATTTTGAAGGTAAAATGGGGTTTTCGTCTTGAAAGGAAGTTTTATGCATCCCAAATTTATCTGTATTTATATTGTAACAGAATTGTTACCGAGAGGAGGGTGGATTAAATGAACAATACAAACACAATTTGTGAAAGAAAATATAAATTTATGTAATAAATTATAAATGAAAAAAATACAGATGTAACAACACAATAATTCACGCGCTCAACCCACAATTACACTCACAACCATTCACAATACATGAATAAATTAAATAACAATACAAAAGGAATCACAAATGTAAAGGGATCTCTTGGATTATACACAGATCCAAGAATCCTTTACGAAAGTTAAATAAATGCAACTATGATTTACGAAAAAAAATAAACACAAACGACAAACTATCTATCGCACGATGGATTGCGATAACTAGCACGATCATATACTTGTATTCAATCAAGTTGCTAGCTTTTATTGATATCTATGTGATCACTTGAAATATTATTGCGATCTGACATAAACATGCAAATACAACAATGTATTAAATTATATCACAATTTCAATACACCTATGTGTCTTCCCTGTATAACCGCACGATTCAGCAACAGTTGAATCGTCTCCCAGTTTCCCCGAGAACCGAGGGTTGACCAATACTATTATCGGACGTTTCCCTACACGGATCCACCACAGTTATACGTTCAGACAGCATACAACATCTACCCGAACCAACGGTTCCTCACTCCCCTAGATGTCAACCCGGACGTTTTACAACTCTAAGACAGCTCCGACACTCGGACTTCTAGCTTTCCGGATATTTACACGTTACACAGATATTGAAGAACAGACAGTTCGACACACAGACAGATACTTCAATTCCGTTTGCACAAATTAACGGCACAAGCACATTCAGATATTTATACAGAGATGTTCCAGAACAAACAATAGATGTCCCACAACAAATCAAACGATATCAAAGACGTTTATCAAAAGATGGTATCAGATGTGTTTAACAGCTACGGTATCAACGATGTTATTAGCAGCTACAGTATCAACGATGTTATTAGCAGCTACGGTACCAGAAACAATGTAACAACTATGTTAGCAGCTACGGTATCAGAGACGGTATCAACGATGTTATTAGATGCGCTATCAGTGATGAACTTCTACGGTATCAACGACGGAATCAGCTGGAATCAGACTGAATCAACGACGGAATCAACGACGGAATCAACGACGGAATCAGCTATAATAAACAAAACCAGACTAATAATAGTTGTCTCAAAAATAATCTAAGCCGTAGATTACGATATTGTATTTAAAGTCTAAAAGTGACTAGTAATTCCAAATATTCCACGTTTAATTGCAATAAAAGCATCATTATACGAAATGATAATCTGAATAAAATTCACAATAAAACGAAATGTAAATTTAACACTCACCCCTTTGGCTGGAGATTTGCAAGACGAGGTTATCTATCCTTCGATTAGATATTTTGGTTCCCGTAAAAAATTATGATAAATAGTTCGCCTTATATACTCTCAATAGGTGAACATAAATCACATCAAGCTTGCAGTGCACCACGTAAAACGAGTATTTCGGATTTCATGTAAATTACAAATTGGCACATGCAAATCGTTACACGCCACTTAATCACCCCAGGTAATGCGTGTACGACGAAATCAAGAAAATGGTGAGTTTCGTTTGCAATTCAAGAACAGAAATCAGTTCAATTTTCGCCTAATTCTGTGACAATACCTCCCCCCTAAGAATAAAAATGTACACATTTTTAAAACTAACACAGAATAGAAGAAAAATAACTACTGATGATATCTTACAACATTTACACTGGTTATACTACAAACTGGATTTTATTACTGGGCAAATTCATACAAATTTCCCATCACGCCCTACTCAAGTAGTCTGCGCCTATATTTTCAACTCCCCTTATTGACATTGTCGCTCTGTCTCTTGATGTATAACTTGAGCATATTCGCATGGAATGTTTTTACACTACCGTCCATGTCAATTTTATAGTCCATGTCACCTTTTACTTCTTTAACTTCATATGGACCTTTCCACTGGACTAATAACTTATTCGAACTCGTTGGAAGAAGCAATAGCACCTGATCTCCCACAAGAAATTTCCTATTACGCGCTCTGCGGTTGTAATACTTGGCATATCTGCGCCCCGATTTAATCAATTCGTCACGTGCCATCTGGCATGTACTCTCAAGTTTGTTTCTTAGATCTAACACGTACTGGTAAGTCGTTTTTATTTCCTCGTTCGCGACATCACCAGTCCATAGTTCGCGTAGTATCCGCATCGGGCCTCGAACTGTTCTACCATACAACAGTTCAAAGGGCGAGAACCCTAAACTTTCCTGCGGTACTTCACGGTACGCGAACAGAACAGCGTTTAAATAACGGTCCCAGTCTTGCGGACGTTCCGCGCACATCTTTCTCAGCATGCTTTTCAGGGTACCATTAAACTTCTCTACCAGTCCATTGCACATCGGATGGTATGGGGTAGTGTTTAGCTGTTTGATGGATAACAGCCTACTTATTTCACCCATGAGGTCAGAGGTGAATTGGGCACCACAATCAGTGAGGATTTCCTCTGGCACCCCTACCCTACTGAAGATATCAACTAATGCTTCAGCTACCCTTTCCGTTTCAATAGTTGGTAACGCTACGGCTTCAGGGTATCTGGTTGCGTAGTCAACCAGAGTAAGTATGTACCGATTCTTTCTTTCGGTAACTGGGTGTATTGGTCCTACAATATCTACTGCCACTCTTTTAAACGGTGTATCTATTAATGGCATTTGTCCTAAGGGCACCCTTGTGACCCTTCCCTTACAAACGGTTTTCTGACATACGTCGCACGACCTACAGAACCGTGTGACATCGCCATTAACACCGGGCCAGTAGAATTCAGCGACTACCCTGCTAGTGGTCTTAGCCTTACCTAGGTGTCCTGCCATGCTTGACTCATGCGCCACCCTAAGTACTTGAGATCTATATCTCTGGGGTACGACCACTTGCCAATACTTCTTACCCTCCCGAGCGCTAAACTCCCTATGAATTAATCCGTTCTTGCGGACGAATCTAGAGCTACCCCCACGCTTGTAATGTTTAATCGCGCCGGACGTGATTTTCTCAACAATTGTTCTGATGGATTCATCACGTTCTTGCTCTTGTTTGAAATCATCACGGGAAATTCCTGAGATCGATTCAGGGACTATTAATTTATGAAACGCAGATTTCTCTCGCCGTGTTTGTGCTCGCGTTTCGACTGCCTGAGCCAAAGGTATTTTAAAATCGGCCATGGATGGAAGACGGGAACCTTCAACATTACCGATCGTCAGATCGTAAATAGGATTGTCCATACAAAGGGCATCAACAGTTCCCGTTAAGAAAGGTGTTTTTACCGTGATCCTTGCTACGGGAATGCGACCCATCGTCTGATCAAGCAAAATACATGGGGATTCCCACCCGAGCATTTGGTTATCCTGCACGAGACTACGTTTGATCACTACGCCCGTACAACCAGTGTCACGCAATACCACGACTTCTCGACCGTTGACAAACCCTCTCGCGGTTGGTACGCGCGCTTCAGGAAATAAACACGTGCCAAGCGAATGAATACAAGGTTCTACCTGTACGATGTTATCAGTTATACATTTACTTTGTATAGCCACTGCTACCTTATGTATAAGTGCCTTTCTTTTAGGACAGTCTTTTTGAACATGACCCAATGCATTACACAAGAAACACCGCACACGCTGAAAAACTGGATTCCCAACTGACCTTTTTACCTCAGCTGATTTTACAGGCTCCCTAGGCATAGGTCTTACAGACTGGTTTCCAGACTTAAAATCTTTTAAAACCACGTTCTGGGTTCCCCCATGAGCTTCGGCAAATAAATCGGCTTGCTTAGCCATATCTTTTACGTTTGTGAAGACTTTCTCCTTCAGAAATTGATCTAATTCTCGCCCAACTGTATTAAATAATTGATCTCTGAGCAAGAAATCAGTCAACCCTTCAAACGTTTTCACCGCTTTGCCGCATTCAATCCACCGCTCAAAATAGTTCGCAATTCTGACGGTGAACTGACCAAAGGTTTCTCCCTTATCGGGCTTGCTATACCTGAACTTTTTTCGAAAACCTTGTTCAGTGAGCTCGTACCTTTTGAGAAGTGCTTCCTTTAGGACGTCGTACTTAAACACATCGTCCCTAGGAAGTCGCGAGTATACATCCAGTGCTTTACCTTTTAATAAAGCACTCAGATGCAGCGCCCAGTCATTTTGACTCCACTTCTGGTTTTCGGCATACCGCTCAAACCGATGAAGATAACTATCTATGTTATCTTTTTCATCGTCAAAGGGAGGTAATTTGGGGCCCCTTAATTTGCTAAAGGCAGAATCGTGTTCTCTTCCAGATGTCGCTAATTCTACCTTACGCTCATGATCCCGTTGTTTTGCTTTCTCATCTAACTCTATTCGCTTTTGCTCCGCTTCCATTTCCCATCCTATCCTATCCTTTTCCGCCTGCTTCTCTAATTCTATCTTTTCCCTCTCGAATTCTATCTTTTCCCTTTCGGCCTGCTTCTCTAATTCTATCTTTTCCCTTTCGAAGGCCCATTTCCTATCTTCGGATTCCCTTTCTAATTCCCGTTTCCTTTCTTCGGATTCCCTTTCTAATTCCCGTGCCCTTACCCTTTCTTCCCTTTCCCGGGCTTGTTCTTCCTGAATAAATTTCCTTAGACTTTCGCCTTCATAACCGAATTCTTTGCCTAAGGCAACCAAGTCCTTAAGGGATGACATGACAATTGCAATATGAATATAGATATATAACCAAACCAATACTTTAAACACGTTTATACTGGACACACGGACCTAGGTAAACTAAACAAAGATAAACTCCAACTAGAGTATTATCTTAACAGAAGGTCACGCTCAAATATAAACATTAAATGTATACCTTCACAAAAATGATTGACAGTTCACATAATCCAACGATCCCACTTCTGACACCATTGTAACAGAATTGTTACCGAGAGGAGGGTGGATTAAATGAACAATACAAACACAATTTGTGAAAGAAAATATAAATTTATGTAATAAATTATAAATGAAAAAAATACAGATGTAACAACACAATAATTCACGCGCTCAACCCACAATTACACTCACAACCATTCACAATACATTAATAAATTAAATAACAATACAAAAGGAATCACAAATGTAAAGGGATCTCTTGGATTATACACAGATCCAAGAATCCTTTACGAAAGTTAAATAAATGCAACTATGATTTACGAAAAAAAATAAACACAAACGACAAACTATCTATCGCACGATGGATTGCGATAACTAGCACGATCATATACTTGTATTCAATCAAGTTGCTAGCTTTTATTGATATCTATGTGATCACTTGAAATATTATTGCGATCTGACATAAACATGCAAATACAACAATGTATTAAATTATATCACAATTTCAATACACCTATGTGTCTCCCCTGTATAACCGCACGATTCAGCAACAGTTGAATCGTCTCCCAGTTTCCCCGAGAACCGAGGGTTGACCAATACTATTATCGGACGTTTCCCTACACGGATCCACCACAGTTATACGTTCAGACAGCATACAACATCTACCCGAACCAACGGTTCCTCACTCCCCTAGATGTCAACCCGGACGTTTTACAACTCTAAGACAGCTCCGACACTCGGACTTCTAGCTTTCCGGATATTTACACGTTACACAGATATTGAAGAACAGACAGTTCGACACACAGACAGATAATTCAATTCCGTTTGCACAAATTAACGGCACAAGCACATTCAGATATTTATACAGAGATGTTCCAGAACAAACAATAGATGTCCCACAACAAATCAAACGATATCAAAGACGTTTATCAAAAGATGGTATCAGATGTGTTTAACAGCTACGGTATCAACGATGTTATTAGCAGCTACAGTATCAACGATGTTATTAGCAGCTACGGTACCAGAAACAATGTAACAACTATGTTAGCAGCTACGGTATCAGAGACGGTATCAACGATGTTATTAGATGCGCTATCAGTGATGAACTTCTACGGTATCAACGACGGAATCAGCTGGAATCAGACTGAATCAACGACGGAATCAACGACGGAATCAACGACGGAATCAGCTATAATAAACAAAACCAGACTAATAATAGTTGTCTCAAAAATAATCTAAGCCGTAGATTACGATAATGTATTTAAAGTCTAAAAGTGACTAGTAATTCCAAATATTCCACGTTTAATTGCAATAAAAGCATCATTATACGAAATGATAATCTGAATAAAATTCACAATAAAACGAAATGTAAATTTAACACTCACCCCTTTGGCTGGAGATTTGCAAGACGAGGTTATCTATCCTTCGATTAGATATTTTGGTTCCCGTAAAAAATTATGATAAATAGTTCGCCTTATATACTCTCAATAGGTGAACATAAATCACATCAAGCTTGCAGTGCACCACGTAAAACGAGTATTTCGGATTTCATGTAAATTACAAATTGGCACATGCAAATCGTTACACGCCACTTAATCACCCCAGGTAATGCGTGTACGACGAAATCAAGAAAATGGTGAGTTTCGTTTGCAATTCAAGAACAGAAATCAGTTCAATTTTCGCCTAATTCTGTGACATATATATGATTCTTCTAAGAGTGAATGTTCCATCTAATCAACAAACAAGCCATTTTTCCAACGTTTTGGAAAGAAACAAGAGAGAGGGAGACCAATATTCAGAATGTTGTTTTCGCATAACGCAAAATGACGCGCTGAAGGCTCATTTAAAAGGGTGTTAAAAGGACAATCCTAACCAAAAGGGAAGAATAACATGGCATAATAATATCCAATCTGCAGTCGGATAACATCATGAGGTATTTAAGAAAACTCCACAGACATTAAAAATTGAGTTTAATTATGTAACCGGCTAAAATGTTAGTGATACCAGGGGCATGATAAACCGACTAAATGTTAGTGAGGGAGCGCTCACTCACTGCATCGTGGCACCCTGTGCCTGCTAGTCATGTATTTAACTATGATCGGTTATCCGCTTATGAAATCCGACTAGACCGAGCTGTGTGTGCTCTGTAAAATGTGCAATTTTTCATTTTGGTGTCACCTCTCTGAGATGATGTCACCTGGTGCGGCCCACACACCCCGTACCCCCTAGCAACGCCACTGTGTATGGTACAGGAAAGTCTACACTCTTACTGGTCAAGTCTCATGGAATTGTTTCTAATCAATCTGATCCAGTATTTCAGCCCATGTTTGAACGAGATCAAAGAACAGTAAAATATAGGGAGATGAAATCGAGTCTTCAGTACAAGTATAGGCGCTACATCAAAGGCAAACAAAAATGTAACAGGAAACGAATACAAAATTAAATGTTTGCCAATTCAATAAATAATTTTGTAACAATGAACATACACACACTTCAATTCTTTAAATTAACACATGTAACAAGTATTAAATGTACCCGCCTATCAAAGTATACACATCCCATATCCCCCATGGCCTTGACATTCACCATTGGCTTTATAGCCATATGTACTTTGTTTGGTTCAAGTGATAGATGATCAGGATTTAAGTGATAGATGATCAGGATTTAAGTGATAGATGATCAGGATTTAAGTGACAGATGATCAGGATTCAAGTGATAGATGATCAGGATTCAAGTGATAGATGATCAGGATTTAAGTGATAGATGATCAGGATTTAAGTGATAGATGATCAAGATTTGTGTATGTTTTTGTATGGCATCTATGTGATATTTCACACTGAGATGGTAGTGAGTTTACCATAGTTTCTACATAGAATTTTAGTCCGTGAGCCAACACAATCTTTCTTTTCCCACGAAATGTTACATAAATTATTCCATAACCATGTCGTTCATGTAAGCGTGTCCAAATGTGACACTTGCTGGTGACTTGTGTATATCGAACTAAATATCTTTTATATGCCATTATTTTTGAGTTGTTAATTTAGTTTGAAATATTTATAGCATAGCTTAATAAACCAAGACCATATGATACTATAATTGTTTTACATCTGAAAATAAAAATTACTAAACACCATGACAATGATTTTTGTACTGTTTTTTGTTGTTGTTGTCATTATAGTTTTATTTGACATTGAAGAAACAAATTAAGAAAAGAAAAATCCCTCCAAATTATTACTAGTTCACAGAAGAACTGATAGCATCTTCCTTGAGAAAAGTGAAATTAATGCAACAGTTTTAAAAACAATTACACACAGAGATTTCTAATTGCCGCTAGTCTATGCCGTACTGCGTACAAATACAAGGGACATAACCTTTCTCAAGCCCGCCTGCAGCCTCTTAATTAAATCAGATTTTGGAATGAAAAGACATTCAAGTTCTAAAATGCAGTGAATATAAACTAAATGAGCCAATATTAGCAAAACAACATTTGATATAACTCCATGGGTATACACACTAATGCTCTTTATAGCGGCGTTCACCAGTTATTATGTAGTTTTCAGTGTGAGGTATGCAAGGTAAAGTTGTTTGCATTTGTAACATGCACAATAGAGATAATATTGGCATATCTCTATGATACTTTGATGTAATGTGGCTGACATTTATTTGGATACTGTGCTTGTGGAGAATGTACATGATCTAAGCACATGGTATAATAAAATGGATGCCCCCATGTGCTTCACAAATTAATCAGAATTAATCAGGATAAAGACGTAAATATTCTGATGGTTGACAAAAGTAAGTATTTGTGTGCGCTTTTCTGGTGGTCCTACTGAATGGGTATTGAGTAATCCAATATCTCTTAGACAGTGACACAAAGGTTGACAATTTAATAGATTTTTGACCCAGGTTATTTAAATGAACGGCCGAATTTTTAAATTGTTGAGCCGGAATGGTCGAAAGAGATATAATTGGAAATCTTCTTCTATTTCTACACCGGCCGGCTTTGAAACAACGTTTCTTTTTCGCTACCGTTTAAATTTAAGTAATGATGAATATAGTCCCAGTTTATTTAGTCTAGACCACAATGTAGTGTGTAGAGCCAAGGAGTGGTCATTTAAAGCAATTAATGAGGGTCCATTAGAGCAGAAACGGGTTCACTGGCGATCACGTGATAGTGGGTTGTTCAAGAACAAAGGACGTTGTAGCAGTTGAGCAAGACAGCTAATAAAAAGAACAATCTCCATTTCCGGATAGTTCAGAATTTCGCACCATATGGACATACATCACAATTAATTTTACTATATGTTCTCTACATATATTTCTCAATACTGACCTTTCAACTGTGTGACAATCAATGCAAATCATATGTTAATCTAAAATACATCCAAAGATGACTTTATGGTGAAGTTTTTGTCAAGGGTTCACCGGCATTTTCTTGAGCGGCTGCACTGTAAACAGAACAGCATGTAAACAGAACACAGATTTCACTTCCGGATCATCACCAAGGCCTTATTACCCAATGTGAACTGTCGCCAAAATACATATATACAACCACTCCCTGAGCTCAAATTCTCAAGAATAAACAATTACCTTCAAATCCCTACTAAAAATGCATCAATATAACTCTTCTATCACCACCAAAATGAGACAGGAAAAATGTTCTAAAAATAGACTAGAACTACATTCGTGCGTGCTGAACTATAAAAAAAATTGTGATGCGATTCCATATTAGCCAACATAAAAAAAATTGTTCTTCACCCAAAGTAAGACCCCCCCCCCCCTTCAAAAATATATATGAGCCCCACCATCCTCCTTCGAAAATTAAATGGTGAGTGCCTCACTTCTATAAAATGTGGTAAAACTTTTGACAGCTGACATACAAAATAATTGGTATCTTATTGCTTAAATTATGTAGCAAAGCTACGTTTAGTAATTCAGTATAGAGTGGGGATGTTAAAGAAACATCTTAATTCAATTATGTATTGGAATCTATGAAACAAATAGGTTATGTAGTTTTATTGGTATTTGACATAATCAGTTAAATATGTGCAGATCATTAAAACTTCTTCCTCTTCAAGATTCATCTTCACTAAACGTTTCTGTGCACATGCATGCTTACATAGGACCGGTTTCACATGCATGATTACATAGGACCGGTTTCACATGCATGATTACATATGACCGGTTTCACATGCATGATTACATAGGACCGGTTTCACATGCATAATTACATAGGACTGGTTTCACATGCATGATTACATAGGACCGGTTTCACATGCATGATTACATAAGACCTGTTTCAAGTGTCACATAATTAGGCGAAAATTTAATTTATTTTCTAATTGAATTACAAACTAATTTCACCATTTTTTTTTTGTTTCGTCGTACATGCGTTATCTGGGGTGAATAAGTGGTTTTCTCCAAGGTAAGCGGCGTGTAAAGATTTGCATGTGCCTGACTTCGAATTACATGAAGTCCGGAACATTAGAATCACGATTTGCACGGTAATGTTGCCGTGAATTCTGCTAACCTTTTTGAGGGTATATAAGACAGAATATTTCTGATAAATATTACGGGACCAAAAGTATCTTATCACAGGAAAGATAGCTCGTCATTCAATCTCCAGCCAAAGGGGTGAGTGTTAAATTTATATTTCGTTTTATTGTGAATTTTATTCAGTTTATCATTTCATATAATGATGCTTTTATTACAATGCAGATTTTAAACGTGGAATATTTGGAATTGCTAGTCACTATTAGACTTTAAATGCAATAGCGTAATCTAAAGTTTAGATTATTTTTTGAGACAACTATTATTAGTCTGGTCTTCTTTATTGTAGCTGATAACGTCATTGAGATCGTAGCTGAAATTGTAGATGATTTGTTGCGGAACATCTCTGATAACATCTCTGATAACGTCTTTGAGATCGTAGCTGAAATTGTAGATGATTTGTTGCGGAACATCTCTGATAACATCTCTGATATCGTAGCTGAAATTGTAGCTGATATTGTAGCGGAGCATCTCTATTTGTCGGATTGTCTGTCCGTCTACATCTGTCGTGACGTGTAAATATCCGGAAATCTAGAAGTCTGAGTGTCGGAGCTGTCTAGAGTTGTAAACATCCGGGGTGGCATCTAGGGTATTGAGGAACGTTAGTTCTAGTAGATGTTGTATGCTGTCTGTACGTATAACTGTGGTGGATCCGTGAAGGGCAAATGACCGATAAAAGTATTGTGTCAACCCTAGGTATTCGGGGAAACTGGGCGGCGATTCAACTGTTGGTGAATCGTACGGTTATACAGGGTCGAGACACATGTGTGTGTTGCAATTGTAGTACAATTGAATACATTGTTGTATTTACATAGTTACTTCAAATCACAATAGTATTTCAAGGCATTCCATGAATCTCAATAAAAGTTAGCAACTTGATTAAATACATGTATATGTTCGTGCTAGTTGTCGCAATCCATACGTGCGATAGTATAGTTTAATGCTTGTGTTTATTATCGTAATTTATACTTGCGTTAATATAACTTTTGTAAAGGTTCCTTGGATCTGTGTATAGTCCAAGAGATTCCTTTGTATCTGTGTTTTATTTTGTATTAATATTTCATTTATTCATGTATGGTGAATGGTTGTGAGTGTAATTGTGGGTTGAACGCATGAGTTATTGTGTTGATACATCATTATTTTTCATTAATAATTTATTTCATAAATTTATATTTTCTTTCACATATTGTGTTTGTGTTGTTCATTTAATCCACCATCCTCTCGGTAACAATTCCGTTACATCAAGGATAAGTAGCATGATTAATAAATGTGAACAAACGTGTATCTGACTGCTATGCAGGAAGTATTTCTGACAAGACAATTACAGAGCTGTCTGGTGTGTTGGATCTCTGTGAGCCAGGTGATTCAATAATGGTTGATAAGGGTTTTTTAATAAGTGACCTGACAACTCCAAAAGAAATTGCCAATGACCATAAATAAGTGTCAGTCTGTCTATCAATGACCAAAAATACACCCCCCCCCCATGTGTCATAACGATGATGTCATTCTATATCCAATGACCATAAATAACATCTTAGGTTTCAAAAAGATGGTGTCAGTCTATCAATGACCATAAATAACATTCTAGGTGTCCTAACGATGATGTCAATCATAATGCCAATGACCACAAATAACATTCTAGGTGTCCTAACGATGATGTCAATCATAATGCCAATGACCATAAATAAGAGTAAGATTAATGTTGTTCTAAAATCTTATTTATTGTTGCATTTCACGCATTAAGTTCAACAATGACACACTTTGCATAGTGGATAGTTAGCTCTCTCTCTCTCTGTCTGTCTCTGTCTCTGTCTCTGTCTGTCTCTGTCTGTCTGTCTCTCTCTGTCTGTCTGTCTGTCTGTCTCTCTCTGTCTGTCTGTCTGTCTGTCTCTCTGTCTGTCTGTCTCTCTCTCTCTCTCTCTCTCTCTCTCTCTCTCTCTCTCTCTCTCTCTCTCTCTCTCGATCTGGACAGTTTCTAAGCACTAGAATATATGTTCAAGTCGTTCCGCTAAACATAAAAATCAGACTTAGATAAGAATGGTTCTGATAAATGGTTTTAATTTTTTTCACAGGTGCTATCATATTAATAATGGACGACTTTATGTAACTTTACGACGAAAGGAGAGTTTTACATTGCATCAAAATTAAAGAAGAACTTATTGTTTCTGCAAATAATGTAGTCAAAGTGATAAAGGTTTTGTGCGAAATGAGGATGATTATAATGACAATAATAATGACGATGATGACAATGACGAACGTATTAGTGATGAGCAGGATGATAGCTGGCTGTTTAATAAGGTAGGGAAGAAGGATAAAACGACTATAAAATCTTTCTTATATTTTAGGTAAATATGTTTCTTAAATATCATCAACTCTTAATATTGGTTGTCCTTACATAGTCATTAATGCATTGGCGATATTGTGTTAGCCTATACCGGTATGTTAAAGCGAGGTTAACATTTTCATAAACTTATCACGATCAGAATGATAAATCTTTTCAATGAATAATATAATAGATTTATAGCGTACTAGATATTCAAATTTATATTATATATGTTGAATTGAAATGAGAGACTTAATGTCAAGGCAATCACTTCCTTTAACAATCCTGATCATTGTCAGATGACTAATTGCTTTTGTTTTATGAATGAAAGAAACGAAAGACTTAAATATATGAGCTACACCAGGAAAGATTTTGTTATAAGCGTTGGTATACGTAAAGCAAATTTAGTTACAGTGTTATTCCGCTCTTTGACCCTTAATACTAATGTTAATAGACCATTTAATGTACAAGTATTTTTATATGGCTTTACGATTTTGTTTTTATACCATTTGAGACATAACTTTCATAAATGAGTTTTGAATAACAAGGTATCATCAACTATTCATTTCGAAAGTATCGTTTCCCAACTTTTTTACAGAATGGTCTGCATGGTTTGCAAAACAGCTGAGAGAAACAAAATCATCAAAATTTAGTTTCGAAATAAACATTTCCACTCACCGATCTAAGAAATGTCCACAGCTTCGTTCGCATCCATACCATTGCATTTATTTCTTATTAAACCGGATTATTAATTAATTCGGGAAAATAATATATTTTAGTAATGTTGATGATAATTGAACTTTTGTTAATCCCTTCTCTCAATTAACACATAATATAAAAAAACAGAATAAATACAATTTAATTTTAAAGGTCAATGCTTCACAAGTTCGGGTAAAATCAAATAAGAATCGTACTCTCCGTCCGTACCTAAAATTAAGAAAATCTACACTTTTTACGAAACATTAAAGAAAAGCGAAAGCATCACAAATCCATTTTCTTTTCTCAAAAAGCTAAAGACCACGATACATGGACATCCGCCGAGAGAATAAAAATGACAATATAGCCCCTATTACAATCGCAAATTAGAGTCATCAATATTCGTAAAAACTAAACCTAAAATATTGATAACCCTAAAATATTGATAACCCTAATTTTACACTTAACTTTAAAAAGCGCTAACCCTAATTTCAAAATCACTCTAACTGCGACATTTTCAAATCAGCTTATCTGTACTAAAATTGAAGTTGGTTGTCGTCATTATCCCAGAGTAAACAATTAAACCTATGGGCTTAAACATCAGGATGGGTAATAGTTTATGAGGCGACATCGTTTTTGTCAAATGTCAACCAAACTGACATACGTTTTGGTTGAAATTGCCTATTAAGCACACGATTGGACTCAAATATTTATGATAATTATTTAATCATGCAGAAACAACTATCTCAGAAGAAGGAAGCGAAAAAGTGCTGAATAAGTTAAAATTATATTATCGTGGCTATGACATAAATTAATGGAATCGATAGTGACTATAATCTTTTTTAAACCATGTTGTTGTCTGTTGTGGATGGATGGGGTGATTTACAATCGCTTATAATTTGTGTGACAAATGTTTCTTACTGCTCATCCATCAGTTTATAAGAAACATCTTTGATTCTTCAGATTGAGGTTCTTTATAGCACTGTTAGAAACTACTGCCTGTGAGGTCATACATTTTCTAGGTTCTGTAAGTTTTAAGACACGAGTATTTTTTGTCAGATTGAACGATGGTTTCCTTTTCATACAAGGCTCATACTGAGGTTCATAGTAATGGTTTGGTTTCGACCATACAAGTTTAATACAGAGGGTAAGATGAATGGTTTCCTTCCCTACCATACAAGATGCATACCGAGGTTCAGAACATTTGTTCTGTTTTCTACCATACAATGTTAATACTGAGGTTCAGAGTAATGGTTTCCTTCCCTACCATACAAGGTTCATACTGAGGCTTTGAACAATGGTTTCCTTTTCCACCATACAAGGTCCAAACCGAGGTTCAGATTAATGGTTTCGTTTGATCATACAAATTTAATGCAGAGGGCCAGATGAACGGTTTCCTTCCATACCATACAAGGTTAATACTGAGGTTCAGAGTAATGGTTTCCTTTCCTACCTTACAAGGTCCATTCCAAGGTTTAGAACAATGGTTTCCTTTCCTAACATACAAAGTTCATACCGAGGTTTAGAAAAATGGTTTACTTTCTTACCATACAAGATCCATAACGATGTTCAGAGTAATGGTTTCCTTTCCAACCATACAAGGTCCATACCGAGGTTCAGCTTAATGGTTTCATATCGTACTTTACAAGATTCATATCGAGGTTCAAATAAATTGTTTCCTTTCCTTTCAAGTTAACAAATAAACTACGCCATCTATTTCATTAGTCAATTTAGCAGGTTCATGCCGAAGCGTATGGAAACACTCGATTTCTATGTAGACGATGTGAGTAAAAGAGATTAAACACATTCAATCTCGCAAGCACTGTTATGTGATATTGTACTAATGGTTTCTTGAATTGATTTTCCAACTTACTGAGTAAGCCCGGAAAAGCAAATATATCAATATCTGCCAAATGGAAGATATTTTTGGCGTTTTTTGCATCAAATATTTCGAAATGTTGAATGAAATATTATACGTATTTTATTTCATTTGTTTCCATATTATAAATGGTACAATTAACTGTTGCAAGCAAGTTCTACTAACAGAATTAATCTTATGGAAGAGAAAAAACAATACTTTTGAAAGGTCAAACTAAGACTATTCATTTCAGTCCTTACTTAATACTATAAAATAATAGGCTTTTGTTGAGTTTAATACGTTGTTGTACTCATACATACATACATACATACATACATACATACATACATACATACATACATACATACATATATACATACATACATATCGTATCTAATATTTATTCTAAAATATATTTGGAGTACTATCATTAAAAGCGACCATTTACTATCAGGTTTGTTACACATTCCAGTCAGCAAATCTGAATGCGCTGATTTTACATTTAACCTGCTAATTTAACAGGTGGATTTTGGGGGGCAAATATGAGAATACTAAATTTGAATTGCCTGATAAAAAGATGTAGTACCTTTTCACTTTGAAACGTTAAGTTGAACAGTTTATATTAAAGAAAGTTGCATGTCTGTTTAAAAGACCGTGGTCGGCTCCACGTAGTGATCCAGTTATAGTACCATAACCACTAAGTGCACATAGCTGATTGAAATAACACGAGATCATGGAGAATCGATTGAACAATGGGGATATTTTTCGAATGAAAAATATATTCTGCAAGTGCAACCACAAATCTTAATATTTGTGAGTACTTGTATACAGTAGAGAATGTTATAGATTCACCCCCCCCCCATCATCATTTGCACTATTAGGCAATTCATCATAACACCGTTTTAAGCCGGATAACAGCATAATACAGGTAGGCCAACAACGGTGTTGTTTCTTTAATGTCAGTTGTAATTCTTGTTTCAACTCACGAATACTTTATGTCTGCCATTAACACAGTCTTTGAAAGAAATGTATTTATTATCTCTGTGCAAGTTGGCTCCGAAACTGTGTCATCCAAGATTTCTTATAGATGTTTACCACATTCCCAATACACTAGCAAGTTTTCTCATGGACATTTACCACATTCCTTATGCAGCCTTGTGATATGCATTAATATTCAATTGATACATTGATGTAAATAGAGAAAGGGAAAGTAATTATATCAGTTATGTGAACGTTTTAATTACAATATGAATATCAAAGGTATGATTTACAAAATGTACATTTTTAATATATTGGTAGCAAACACAGTATTAGGTCTAAGGATACATCTCACACCGACTAAATGGTAGCAGGTCTTGAAAAAATTAAGCTAAACTAAAGAATCTCAGTAAATGACTCAATAACAACATCGTTGTCATAAACAAAACATAAGTGATGCAAATAACACTTAATTGCTAATGGATTTTAAATATAAAAACAACTAAGTGCAGCATGAGAGAAAGGACTTATCAAGAACTTTTATATGTAGTCTGCAAATGGTATATTGTAAAACAAAAAGTAATGAAATAGTAACGCAGAGATAAACAGCGATATAGAATGCGATTGAAGTCAGCAAAGACGTGTTATTCTATATCAGATGAAGTGTTAACACGTTAGTTTCCATCCACACTATTGACAGAATAATCAATAGCATGTTATTATATATCAGATGAAGTGTTAACACGTTAGTTTCCATCCACACTATTAACAGAATAAACAATAGCATGTTATTCTATGTCAAATGAAGTGTTAACACGTTAGTTTCCATCCATACTATTAGCAGAATAAACAATAGCGTGTTATTATATATCAGATGAAGTGTTAACACGTTAGTTTCCATCGACACTATTAACAGAATAAACGATATCATGTTATTATATATCAGATGAAGTGTTAACACGTTAGTTTCCATCCACATTATTAACAGAATAAACAATATCATGTTATTATATATCAGATGAAGTGTTAACACGTTAGTTGCCATCCACACTATTAACAGAATAAACAATAGCATGTTATTCTATGTCAAATGAAGTGTTAACACGTTAGTTTCCATCCACACTATTAACAGAATAAACAATATCATGTTATTATATATCAGATGAAGTGTTAACACGTTAGTTGCCATCCACACTATTAACAGAATAAACAATAGCATGTTATTCTATGTCAAATGAAGTGTTAACACGTTAGTTTCCATCCACACTATTAACAGAATAAACAATAGCGTGTTATTCTATGTCAAATGAAGTGTTAACAAGTTAGTTTCCATCCACACTATTAACAGAATAAACAATA